>JAJMRR010000010.1:0-477291 GCA_030578455.1 Metschnikowia sp. yHQL527 | reverse complement strand
CTCTCTCTCTTTCTCTCTCTCTCTCTCTCTCTCTCTCTCTCTGTCTCAAATCCTCCCCCTCGCTTCTGCCATACACGTAAATTTAATAGAAACAGCCGAACCACGCTTTTCAAAATCGCGTCCGCGTACGCGTAGGAGATATTTCATTATTTTACGGTAGATAATTTTGTAGTTAATTTTCATACACTTTTACCTTCTTTTACCTTCATTTTATATTTGTATCTTTATATCTTTATATCTTACAGCATTATGTCTACTGCCAGTAAGCGTGAAAAATTAAAGCAGCTTCGTCAAGCAAGACAATTAGGTACTAGTTTACCATATCAAGTACAAGAAGAAGAAGATGGTATAATATTTGATGAAGTTGACGAGTCAGAATATAGACAGCATAAAAGAGATCAATTTTTAAATGATGATTTTATTGTAGATGATGATGGGCTGGGATACGTTGATAATGGAGTTGATGAATGGGATAGTAATACTCATAATTATTACTCTGATGAAGAAGAAGAAGAAACTTCAAAACACAAACGTCGTAAAAATAAGAAAGATAAACCAGTTAAGAAAACGGCTCAAATTAATAATTTTTTCCAACCAGCTGCCAAATCAGAACCTGTTTCGAAAAAAGTAAACGCTAGATTCGATGATATTCTTGATGATTTTCTGGATGTGGTTCCAATTAAAAAACAGAAAACTGTTAATCCTTTTGGGGGTGTCCAGAAAAAAACTATAAAGAAGAAATCTTCAGGGTTTAATTTCTCTACTTCTACTAAAGTAAGAAAAGATGTATCGTTAGAGCCTATTGTTGCTTCTGATCCCGATGTTTCAATGGAAATTGATATCAATCAACATCCTTCTTCTCCAATTAAAGTTACCGATTCTGATAATAAGGAAAATATCATCCCATCCACAAAACCCGCTGATGACGTGTATCTGTCTGACTCAGAAGATGAAATCGTTACTAAGAGACCTAAAGCATCTGGTGCAATCAAAAATAAGCAGTCAATCACTGCCGTTAAGGCATCTGCAATTAAAGAACCTATAATTGAACCATCTTCAAGTCCAATAAGGTCTGAACCAGATGTTAGTTACGTTGAAAAACTTGATGAGTCAAGAATTACTGAAGGTGACAATACTTCATTTAAAATGTTCTGGTTAGACTACTGTGAAGTAAATAATACTTTACTTTTATTTGGTAAAGTTTTAACTCGTGAAGGTAAATTGGCATCTGGTGTTGTTCAAATTACTGATTTAAATCGTGAATTATACATTCTTCCTAGAAAATATCGTTTAATTGATGGTGAAGAAGATGAAGAATCACCTGTTTCTGCTTTAGATGTTCATGATGAAATAACACCTTTACTTTTAGATAAATTCGGTTTAGATAGTATTAAAGCAAAACCAGAAAAAATGAAATATGCATTTGAAATCTCAGGAATTCCAAGAGAAGCAGAATATTTAAAAGTTCTTTTACCTTATAAGACTCCAAAAAATTCAAACCTTATACTTCCAGCAGAATTAGAAGGTGAAACTTTCTCTCATATATTTGGTACTAATAATAATTTATTTGAAACATTTGTTCTACAAAGAAATATAATGGGTCCATGTTGGTTAGATATTAATAAACCTGATTTTGATAGCTTTAGAAATGCAACACACTGTCAAGTTGAAGTTGCAGTTAGTGGAGCTAATTGTGTTAGTCCAATTACTAATACCAATATTCCAGCTCCAAATTTAAATGTTACTTCAATTTCTGTTCAAACAATGATGAATAATAAAAATAATAAACAAGAAGTGGTTTCTGTATCTCTTGCAACTTATAGAAATGTTCCACAAGATTCACCAATTGATGAAAATATGAAACCTTCAGAAGCAATCACTTTAGTTAGACCTGTTCACTCAGTTTCATTACCACCAGGAATTCAACAACTTGCTCAAAAACAAGGATTTAATTTAAGAACTTTACCAAATGAAAAATCTTTATTAAGTTGTATAACAGGTTTAATTAAAAGAGCTGATCCTGATGTATTCATTGGTCATAGATTAGAGAATATATCTCTTGATGTTATTGTCCATAGAATGTATGATTTAAAAATTCATACTTGGTCAACATTAGGACGTCGTAACAGAAAAGTTTGGCCGGAAAAATTTGGTCGTAGCTCTGGTGGATTTAATAATAATTTACAAATAAGAGAAGTGTTTCAAGGTAGATTATTATGTGATATTGCCAATGAAATGGGTCAATCACTTACTGGGAAGTGTCAATCTTGGGATTTACCTGAAATGTTCCAAGTCGTTTGTAATAGGAAACATAGCGGATTGGAAATTAACTTCAATGATACAAAATATAGTGAAGATGCTACAATGATGCTTATGGCATTAAAAGATAATTTTTCAAATGCAAACATTACTGCTGAAATTGCATTTTCAATTCAAATCTTATCATTATCAAAACAATTAACAAATTTAGCTGGTAATGCTTGGAGTCATACTTTAAGTGGTACAAGAGCTGGTAGAAATGAATATATTTTACTTCATGAATTTAATAAGAATAACTTTATCCTTCCAGATAAACAAAATAAGTATCAAAAAAATTCCCGTTCAGAAAATAATGATGATGATTCAACTACTGTAAGTAGTAATAAAAAACCAAAGTATCAAGGAGGTCTTGTTTTTGAACCAGAAAAAGGATTACATAAAAATTATATCTTGGTTATGGATTTTAATTCGTTATATCCAAGTATTATTCAAGAATTCAACATTTGTTTCACTACCGTTGAAAGAGATGAATATAATGTTAGTCATGATGAAGAGAAAGATTTACCATCAATTCCTGAACGAGACTCAATGCCTGGAGTATTACCTAAATTGTTGAATACATTAGTTACTCGTCGTAGAGAAGTTAAAAAATTATTGAAAGATCCAAAGAATTCAGTTATTGAAAAGGCTCAATATGATATTAAACAACAAGCATTAAAATTAACTGCAAATTCAATGTATGGTTGTTTGGGTTATGTTCATTCAAGATTTTACGCTAAACCATTGGCTATGTTAGTCACTAATAAAGGTAGAGAAATCTTAATGGATACCAGACAATTAGCTGAATCTATCGGATTAAGAGTTGTATATGGTGACACAGATTCTGTTATGATTGATACTGGAGTTGATGATTTTCAAGAAGCTTTGAAGATTGGTGATGAATTCAAAGTTCAAGTCAATGAACGTTATAGACTTTTGGAAATTGATACCGATAATGTATTTAAAAGATTATTGTTACATGCCAAGAAGAAATACGCTGCCATGAATGCTACATTAGATAAGAAAACTGGTGAAGTTGTTACATCATTAGAAGTTAAAGGTCTTGATATGAGACGTCGTGAATATTGTCAATTATCTAAAGATATGTCAACGTTTGTATTGAAAAAAATCTTATCCGATATAGATCCTGAACAAGCATTAGGTGAAGTATATGATTATTTGGAAGAAATGTCAGGTAAAATTACCAACAATGAAATTTCAATGGATAAGTTTAAGATAAATACAAGACTATCAAAAGATCCAAATAGTTATCCCCAAGGTAAAACTATGCCTCAAGTTCAAGTTGCCCTTCGAATGAGATCTCAAGGTAAAGTGGTCAAAGCAGGTACTGTGATCACTTTTGTTATTGTTGCAAATGAAGAAGGTAGTAGTGAAAATAATGTTGCTGAAAGAGCAAGATCATTACAAGAAGTAATGGCTAATAAATCTCAATATAAACCAGACGGTAATTATTATTTGGAAAAGCAAATCTTTGCACCTATTGAAAGATTAGTTGAAAGAATCGAAGGTGTTGATATGGTTAGAATTGCAAAATGTCTTGGAATTGATACCAAAAAATATATTTTAAGAGTTAAAAATAATGAAACTTCAGGAGAAATTGTCCCATTAGAATCAAATATTTCAGATGTCGAAAGATTTAGACAATCAAGTTATTTGGTTTTGCAATGCAAATGTGGATCAAAATTTAGATTTGGAGGTATTCTTGCATCAAATGACTATAAAGTAACATTTAATGGAGTAAGCTGTAAGAAATGTGATTATAATTTCCCAACCATTAAAATAACAAGTCAATTAGAATCCGCTATAAGAAGACATATTTCTACTTACTATGCCGGTTGGTTGGTTTGTGATGATAATGCATGCGGTATCACTACTAGACAAATCTCCGTTTATGGTAAAAGATGTATTGGAAGTAGTGGTACTGCTCATGGATGTAAAGGAGTAATGAGGTATAAATATAGTGATAAAGCATTATATAATCAATTACTTTATTTTGATGCAATATTTGATGTGGATAAAGCAAAAAAGAATCAATTAAGACCAATTTATGATGATTTTAATTCAGATTCACATCCATCAAAAATGGCATCGGGAGAAGTTGAAGCATTAGTTGAACAAAATAGGGAATTATTTGGAGTGTGTCAGGATGTTGTTCAAAAATATTTGAGCGATTGTGGACGTCGTTATGTTAACATGGCATCAATATTTGAGTTCATGAGTAGGTAATATTTATTGTATAATAAAAAGAAAAATTTTAATAGAAACAGAGTAGAAGCAGAAAGAGTTAAATGGAGTGAACCGGCGAAGATGCAGTAGCCTCATGCAGTAGCCTCATGCGCGTTCATGCAAGATTTACGAGCACCCATACGAGCCGAAATGCAACCCAATATGCAACCCAATATGCAACCCAATATGCAACCCAATATGCAGCTGAGTAATCAACCCTTGACCGGATTGATCTTGAGAAGGTGAAGGTTTGGCTCTACTTAAGAATGTTAGTTGCAGGCATTAGCTCCAAGTACTGGATTATGTAATACGACAGAAAATACCAGACTAAAAATAGACTAGAGATAAGACTGAAAAAACTTCCTCATTTGGAAACTAACCCTTCTGAAGGTTCTCTTTATTCTCTACTTAGATCTTCTCTACTTCGTAAGCTCTAGCCAATGAGCTGTCTTGTTTCAGTGGTGCTCTATCCAGTTTCTGGCCAAACATGCCAACCAAAGCTGTAGCTTTTCTCACGTAACTACAAGACTTATTAAACATTATTTATTACATCACGATTCATATTAACTATTCACGAGGTACGTACGTACAATTTACACAATTACTTTTTTGAAGCTTCAACTGGGTCGGATTCAGAATGCGCTTCAGGTACGATTTCAGGTTCTTCTACCAAACCAGCGTCGGTGGACTTGACAGTTACACTTTCAGCGCCAGCTGAATCATTTGGCTCGGTTAATACAGGCTCTTCAGCTACTGGTTCTAATTTTTCAGTATCTGTTATACTATCTTGATCAATAAACAAGACACCCCAAGTGAATTTATTAGTAGTTAACAATGATTTAAATCCATGTACATAGGGAATGATTGCAATTATTATTAAAGTAAGTGTTGCACAACAAAGTAACCATGAAAAAAGCGTGAAAGCAATCAGGGCTTTGCCTGTATGACACATAGATCTATACAGAGAAGTTTCAACAAAGACTTCAAATCCCACATCAAAATAAAGACTGCATCCACCAGGACCAAATTGATTAGCAATAAGAGCAAATGCAATAAGCCATAAGATACTTATAATTATTTCTACTATAACAACAGATAATGGTAATTTTAAAGTAGAAATTGATGCAAATAATATAAATGATAGCCAAATAATTTGAATAATAGCTACTGCCAAAGCAAATCCACTTCTACCATCGGTCCAACCATTAGCATCTGCAATTACACCAGCAGATAAACCTAAATTTATAATAGCGAAGATGAATTGAGTAGCTCTTACAATAATTGAAACTAATACTCGATTAATAGAAAACATGATATATCACTTTATGTATCAGCCGTTTGAGGAAAAGCCCCCTTATTTATAGCATTTCCATTCGTAAAAATGATCTGCACTAAATCCATAATTGGTTAATAATTCGGAACAAACTCCCGAGAATCCCCCGTTCAACCCTTGAGCGACGCCAAACCTCCATAACCACCCGAGGTTCCCCCGTTCAAAAGACTGCCATATGTAGAAGTCTCAGCCGTGTACCTTTTGGGCCATTGGAAGCGAGACTGCATCCAAAGCTTGAAAGACAGACTTTAGGTACAACGACTTAATAGATACGACTGGTAATTGCACATGAATCGTAGATAATAAGATGGTCAGACACCAGAGACAAGACACCAGAGACAAGACACCAGAGACAAGACACCAGTGGGCGGGCTTGTGAAAATAGCTTACTTCCTCAGCTACGAGAGCACCACTGGCCGATGAATTTCTGGGCACTGAGTCAGTGAAGGTATTACTAATCTGGTAAAAATGATCACTTATCTAACTAATATTGGTCTACTTGTAGCCACAGTTCTCAGGAAATAGACGAGTTTAGCTCTATTGAATTGCAGCTTTGGCTTTGTTGTGCCATTGACTCTGTCGACTGGCTCAATTGAAGAAGTTTCCTGACACAACTGCGTAAGTCTGTGATTTAACACTAATTTCCCCAATCTGACAGTTAATCGGTAAGTACTTGAGCCTGCTTTACGCTGCTTCTCCTGTGACTATTCACTCATTTGGACTCACCTTCATCTTGTCAATTCACTATTTTCAGCAATTTTCGCAGCCATTCGTAAATACTACGTAAATTCGTACATATGATAAAAGTTACATTATCGCGTAGCTGCACTTAAGCAATGGACCTGTCGGAACCCTAGTCCTCTGGCAACAATTTACCGCCGTATTATTACCGTCTGCAAAACTTGTAGCTATACCTATAATTTGGCTGGTGTACGGGTCTTTATCCAGAAACGATTCTCGAAAAAGTAATTTTCAACCCCCAAACAACGGTCTTACTTGAGTACATCTGTGGATTTGAATCTTTCTGTTATTTATCAATTTCACCATGAATTTCAACCAGCCCAATGGGCTTAATAGAAACCAGCTGTTCAACGGCCAGCCGCCACAACAACAGTCTCAGGGTCAACCACAGAATTTCCCAATGCTACCACCTCAATTTGCTAATTTAACTCCCCAACAACTTCAGCAACTTAAAAGCCAACCCCAATTCCAAACAATGATGAAAAATTATTTACAAAGACAGCAAGCACTTCAACAACAAATATCTCAACAAAGAGAGCCAGTTGCTCAACGACATCAACAACAAAATTTAATGTCAGTAAATAATCCACCCGGTGCATTGGGTCAAAGGAATTTTGCAAACGCCAGACCTGGATCATTCCGACAAATACCAAATCAGGTCAATCAGGCTGCTCTTTTACAACAAGCACAAATGCAAGCACAGAGTCAAAATATCCCACTTCATCTTCAGGCTCAGGCTCAGGCCCAGGCTCAGGCCCAGGCTCAGGCCCAGGCTCAGGCTCAGGCTCAGGCAGCTGCCGTAGCTCAATCTCAAATGGGCAAACCTATAGCTAGAACAGGACTGGCTTCAGGAAGACCAGGATTTCCTCAGGATCCAAAGGTTCCTGTACCTGGAATGCCAGTTGGTCCTGTTAATGAAGTTCCAGGGGTTCCACCAGAAATCTTGAACTCTGTACATCATAGAAATCTTACATCTTTAAAAGAATGGTCAGATAAATTAAAACAGGAAGGCAAAGATGTACCGTTGGATGTAAAAGTTTATGAAGATTTAATTGGAAGAGATAGTAAATTTCTTAATCATTTTGCTCAACAATCTTTGAAAAAGAAGAGAACAATTGAAGGATTAATGAAAGATATTAAACTGTATGGAGATATTAAACAACTTCGAATGAATTCAATTAGTTTGTCATCTAAAAACCAACCAAATAATAGTATTTGGGGTGAAGGTTATCAAGGTTACGGTAATGGAATAAGCAATATGGCAACTCAACTTGTTTTACCTCATTATAATAATCGAATCTCAAGAGTTCCTGATGTAACATTGACTGAAAGACAAATCAACGAAAACATTTTAAAACGATTGAAAAGCGGTAAACAACAACATTTTGTTCCAATAAGACTTGACTTTGATCTGGATAGAGATAAATTTAAATTACGTGATACATTTTTATGGGATTTAAATGAAGATATATTACCATTAGAAAATTTTGTTCGTTCTTTGATTGAAGACTATAAGTTTATCCCTGAACAACATTATTATACTATTCTTTCAACTATCAAGGAACAAATTAAAAGTTATAAAAAAATCCCTGATAAAACTATGGGAGAATTAAGAATTCCAATTAAAGTTGATATCACCATCAACAACACTCAACTTGTTGATCAATTTGAATGGGATATTCTCAACTCTCAAGATAGTGATATCGAAGAGTTTTCTCTTATAATGTGCGAAGAAATGAACCTTCCTGGTGAATTTACTACATCTATTGCTCATACAATAAGAGAACAAAGTCAAATGTTTCACAAGGCGTTGTTTTTGATTGGATACAGTTTTGATGGATCACCAATCCGTGAAGATGAAATTCGTTCAAGATTACTTCCAGCACTTCGTGTAGTTTCACAAGATCATGCAAATGGTACTGTTGTTGATGATTTTATTTCAATTTTAAGAAATCCTACCAATGTTGCTGACTTCACACCTTCATTGACTAAATTAACTCAGCTTGAAGTTGAAAGACTTGATAAAGAAATTGAGAGAGAATCAAGAAGAAAGAGAAGACACGTAGACTATGATCAAGGTGGAAATTCAGGAAATGGTTCAAGTAACGCTAGTAGTAGAGGAACTACTAGTAGAAGAGCTGCAGCTCATGCAGGAAGAGGTGTGAAGGTTACTCTTCCTGATTTATCCGATGTTCCAAAAACATTTAGAACTCCTGCTCCTTCAAGTATTTTACCTGGTGGAATTGATTTAGGAGTTCCAGATATTTACGCTTATAATGAGATAATGGCTAATAGAGGTCAAGTGAAAAATCCCGATTATAAAGCTCCTTCTAGTGGTGCCGATAAAGTAAGGTATCACCACGATACTGTGCTTCAGAAATTGGTGGTTAAAATCAAGGTGCCTAGAACCAGATTTTCAAGATGATGTACATACTGTAATATACTAATGGTAGATATGTTGTAGGTAATCAGCGAGTGAGTCATCACCAGTTGATGTACTAGTGAAAAGAATAGATATCCTAAGCAGATATCAAGAGGCAAGGTGACACCTTCTTATTAGCAAGGTGACTAAATGGCTGCAAATAATGTCGTCAGCTAGCATAACCTCGAACCTTGGTCTATATGGAGATAGAAAGAAATCACATATTAAGTGGGACCACGTACAGGTCTGTACCAATTGACGTATCATCGGTGATAGTTCTAATAAACTAAGATTGTTCTACGCATCATAGAAGTTCGCCTAATTCCGATTTAAGCATTCTCCCGCATATCACATTCGCTTACAAGTCCGGCGAGGACATTATCACAATCTAATATTTTTCGAGACCCCGCATTCGAAGAATAAAATATATAGCCAAGGAAACGCGAAAATACCAAATTCACTTAATCAAAAATGGTATCAGAACAGAAATACGCTTTGATTACGGGAGCATCTTCCGGTATTGGATATCATATTGCTGATCAATTGGCAGATAAAGGTTATAAAGTATTTGGATGCGCACCTAAGCTGCAAATTCAACATATGAAACCGTTAGCTGCCAAAGGAGTAGTAGCTATTGATTGTGATGTAACGGATCTTGAAGATATTAAGAGAATGGCCGAGTTTATTCGTGAAAATACTCCTGGCGAAGACGGAACTTTAGATATTCTTTGCAATAATGCTGGTATTGCAGTAGGTGGAATGGCTGTAGATCATACTGATGCAGACATTAGAAATGTAATAGAAATAAATTTCATTGGACAAGTTTATGTTACCAAATACTTAAGTAAGACTCTTTATAGAACTAGAGGTACAATTGTATTTACTAGTTCAATTGCTGCTAGAGTACCTTTAGCATGGACTGCTTTATATTGTGCTTCCAAAGCAGCAATTGATCAATATGCTTGGGTATTACATTTAGAAATGAAACCGCTCGGATTAAGAGTTCATAGTGTAATTACTGGAGGTGTTGATACTTCCATTACGACCCTGGCTACTATACCTGAAATTTCTGATCCTGTTTTCAATGTTCCAGCATTACAAGCCAGTATTGATGCTTCTAAGAATATGACGGTTAAAACTAGTATTTCGCCTGCTACTTATGCCAAACAAATAGTCAAAGATCTTACTGCCACCACAGATCCAGGGTTTAACCTTTATCACGGATACGCAGCCTACACTGCCCATTTGGCGTCAAGGTACTTACCAGTATGGTTAACTGAATTGATTTTTTCTTTCCACTTCAAGCAGATTGCTGTTTTTAAGCAAGTGCGCCAGAATTTGGACGCCAAGTTCAAGACAAAAGCTGATTAGAGTTTATAGGTTTATTACAAGATGTTTAAAGAGTGTACAGTATAGTAGAGTGCAAAAGCTGTAAAAGGTAGAGAACAGATGAAACGATGGGGAAATTGGCAAGTATTCGATCCGGTCCTGGATGCTTCCTTCCCATCTTACAAGAATGATTGCTGCTTAGGCGTTGTTTAGGCTTTGGTTTAGACGTTGCTTGCTTTGGTTAAGACGTTGGTTTTAACTAATTTGGGTATACTTCGCCCTAAAGTCGTTTGGTGCGAAATTGTACGAGCAGCAGAAATAGTGGCTTTAAAACCTCGCCTCTCACAAGATAATAACTAGCTATTTTCTTTTTTTCTATACACTAGATTTTTATCATTTATTTTCATTGTTAGGTTTCAAAATAATCAATACTACTGAGACCATGAGCTCAGAAAACGAAAATCCACTTTTATCATCGTTTTCAGCTCACGAAATTGACTCTAATTTGGATGATAATTTTGAAAATAGTGACAACTCACAAAATACAGATGATGGGAGATTAAATACTCCTAATGAATCACAAGTGTCAGCATCACATGAAATCGATGAAAATATTCATTTGGCCATGATTAGAGAAGGAAATTCATCAGGTCAAAATGAAGATTATGAAAATAATGATAGTCAAAATAATGATTTAGAACTGCAATATTCTACACCTAAATTATCAGCAATTCAAAGAATAAGAAATGTTATTCATCATCTCATCCCCATCAAACAAACTTATGAAAGAATTAATAATGGACTTACAACTGGTAGAATGCAAACAAATAGCCCTGGTAGATTTATTGGTCAAGGAACTGACGGAGTTTTCAGAAATCTTATGGCTAAACCCGATACTGAATCTAATCGCATAGAACAAGAAAATCATCCTCCATCATATGAAGAAGCTGCAGCAGATGCCACACCAGAATATTGGGAATCAACTGTTGTATCTCCTATGTATGAAGATGAAGTATTTGTAGAAGGATTACCAGTTGGAAATATTGCTAATTATGTTTGGAATGGATTGGTCACAGTTGCATTTCAATTTGTTGGATTTGTCCTTTGCTATTTACTTCATACTTCTCATGCTGCTAAACATGGTAGTAGATCTGGTTTAGGTATTACTTTCATGGTATATGGTTATGGTATGATTCCAACTAATTTTGGTAATTCAAATACAATTCCTGAAAGATATGAACCAAAAGACCCAAATTCTTTTGATATAGATAAAGGAGATTCTGTTAAAGGTGGTGGAATTGATAATTACAAGTCGGGACTTGCTAAATCTATTAATACTGCTAATGATGCACTTTTAAATAATTCAAAAGCTCCTTATATTGCTTATGGTTTAATTGCATTTGGACTCTTTGTGATCCTTAAATCAGTTGTTGACTATTATAGAGTCAAACAAATGGAAAAAGTGATTCTAAGTCCTCCTCAACAAACTTCAACTAATTCAATAACTGAACCTTACGCTGTGCCTCAAGAGTAGTTATGTATATTAATTTTAAATGATATATTAATGATCAAGTCAAATCTTATCGCAAAAGAAGTATCGGATTGTATATATTAATCTAACAATACCAAACATATGAAATATGTCATTTAAACTAAAGGAATAAGTCTATTCTATGCTAATACCACCAACATCTTTTCATAAATTGTGAAAACAATACCTCCACTTAAAACAAGTCTACCAAGTCTTGGAGTAGCACCTTTCCAAAATGTTAATAATCCTTCATCTCTAAAAATTTTAGCAAAACAATTCATTGTAGAAGAGTATTGTTTTTCAGCACCTAATGCTTGCATTCTTGTTTTAACAGTATCTATTGGCATGGTAGAATATACAGTTATTATACCTGCGAAAGAACCAACTGCAAATGTAGCAGCTGAACTCAATGGTTCACTAGGTTTTGTATTTGTTGCTTGTTGAATCATTGTTTTAATAGAATTATAAGAACCTAGTCTAACTGCTTGATTAGCAGCTTGTCTCATAGAAACTGGTAATACACCAGCGTAAATTCCTTTAAAACCTAAATCTTTAACTAATTTAAAAGATCCACTTATTAAACCATTTTGATATTTAGGTTTAGCAGTTTGCTTATCATCAATGAGAGCAGTTTTTATTGCTTCGAATGGAGTAACTGCAATTACACTTTCAAGTAATCCGGCACCCAAACCTGCAATTACACCTCTTGGACCTGATAACTTACCATTTTTATCAGCTAAAAGAGATTTAATATAATCGAAACCTAAAAATCTTACACTGGCTTTAACGGTATTACCAACAACAAAAGCAGGACATCCAACGTAAAGAGATGATACACCTTGAGTTTTAGCAACATTATAAATTAATAATAATGGATTTCTTGAAGCTTTAGAACTTTTATCAACTAATTGTAATCTAGTTTTGGCAAATTCAAAAGGATAAGTTATGACACCTTCAATGGCACCAGCAGTACCACCTGCGATAAAAGACTTGAATGGATCAACACCCTGAAGTTAGTATATATTTCAAGGATTTAATGGAAGTATACATACGTTCTTTTTCTGGCTCATATTGATTGTGGAGTAGTGAAAAATTTTGATCGAGCGATATCGGATTTACTCATTTTGCAATTTTGACAGAAAATTTCTAGATTCACAAATGTGGCACAACACAGGAGTAGCATGTCACTCGATAAGAATACGAAACACATTTGGATATGGGTCTGGAGACTAGAAACATTCAATCAATTTCAACAAAAAAGAAAACACCCGTACACCAGACCAAAAATTATATAACAGTAAGTGTCATGATTAACCTGGCGTAGTCCATTATATCATCTTCTTCACTGTTCACGGTAATTATTGATTCAAACTTGTAGTAACAGTATACGTAAAGATTTGCACAGGCACTGGTTTCATTTAATTGATATTATAGTGCACCCTCACCAATAATTTTTTCAAACTACTTCTTCTCCATGGACGATACTATCAGATCATTGATCAGGTTTGTCACCCGAGGATTTTACCTGAAACAATTCATACTCATTGTTGATGCGGTGATAATTCATTCAGTTCTTTCAGAAGACGATTTGAACTATTTACTTGGGATAAATCCCAAACAACTTAGAGCATTATGTTACAAGCTAGTAGATGATCGTATTTTATCAACACATATTCAAAAAGAAGATAGCGGTCAGCAAAGACTCACTACCAGGACATACTACTACATACATATCACCGAGGCCATTGACGCCATCAAATGGAAAGTTCATTCTATAGTCAATCAACTTAAAGATGAGATGTCACTGCTTGGGAATCCTCATGGATATATTTGTACTAGATGTGGTAAAAAAATTAGTCAACTTGATGCAATATCATTATTAAGTGATGATAAATCAAATTTTGTTTGTGATAATTGTAATAATATTTTAGTTGAAGATAATTCATCACAACAAGCATATTTAAGACAAGCAAGATTAGAAACATTAATGAGTCAAATTGATCCAATTATTGCATATTTAAAAAGAATTGATGATATGCATATTGAAGATAATAATTTTGAACTGGCACTTACTATAGCCATTCCAGCTAGAACATCATCAAGTGCTACATATGCAATTTCAAGTAAAGTTAAAACCAATGCCAAAATGTCATCATCATTACAAAATGCAGCATCTAAAGCGCAAGCTACATTAAATGTTTCAATTACAGCCAATGATGAAAATCTTGAAAGAGAACAATTAGAAAAAGAAAGAGTAAGACAAAAATTAGAACAGAATGCATTACCATCATGGCATTCAGGAAGTACAGTTGGTAAAGAAACTTCAACTCCTGCAAGTGAAGAACCAGAAGAGACTAAACCAGAAATTGAAAAAATAGATGTCGCACCTGCAGAAGTTGATAAAGATAAAGAAGCACAAGATGTTTTGGCAGCATACTACGCCGATTTGGCTGAACGGGATGCAGACGAAGATGACGAAGATGATGATGAGGCGTTTGACGATTTTGAGGATGTATAACAAAGACAGAAACAACACCGAACAGAAATTTAATGAGAACTCCACCTACCAAAGAAGTTAACTCTTTTTAAATCTCCATCCTCCAAGTCTACATTTGTCCCATCTCTACAGCCTTGGTTTACTGGCCTTTACCCAGGTTTTGGCCCTGGTTCCGCCTTCCCGTTTGGCGCAGGGTACCTTCCGTTTTCATCTCGCCTATTTAGGATTAAATTAGTCGCGACGCGAATTGTGAATTTCATTTGACCGTGATGCTATTATCAACAGTTAACGCGGTAGAGATGGATTCCCATTAAAATTTTCTGTTAAATAGTGGTTATCTTCCTGTAGATCAAACAAAATACACGTTAACATATAATTATCCAATCTTTTTTTAAAAATTACTTATAAATATTTAATACTAAAATCCCTTGTATTTTGCTAATTATATCGCATGTCACAACTCGCTCCTCCTCTAACAGGATTTAAAATTCCTCAAGATGAGAAGAGAGTTCCATTGCAAGAGCAAAACTCAAACTCCCGCGTAACTGAAACTCCCGTGGCATATAAGAATTCAAAATTAACTACAACTCCTGAAAGTATTTATGTTTCAAAGAAAAAATCATTAATTGAAACAACTCCAATTTCTAGACCTGGGTTTAATTTTAATGAATCAAATTCAATAAAAGAATCAGCTCTTTTATCACCAGCTTTCTCATCTCCACAACAAAAATTTTTTTATCCAAATCCTCCTCCTAAACCTTCTTTCACAGATGATGAAACTTCCAAGAAAAAGAAAAAGCAAAAGAAAGAATTAAAAGAATCAGGTTTTGATATAACATCTCATGAAAAACCTCCTTATTCATATGCTACATTAATTGGAATGTCAATTTTAACTACTCAAGATAAAAGATTAACATTATCACTGATTTATCTGTGGATTTCTGAAACTTTTAAATATTATAAAAGAGAAGATGTTGGTTGGCAAAATTCAATTCGTCATAATCTTTCTTTAAATAAAGCTTTTGTTAAAGGTGATAAATCAAAAGATGGTAAAGGTCATTTTTGGTGTATTAAAGAAGGTTGTGAAGATCAATTTTTAAAATCAAGAAATAATAAAAAATCCGGTTTTGATGAAGTTATGGATCAATTAAAAAAAATTAATCTGCAAAGATTTGATAATGGTCATTCAATTAATTCAATTCCTTCTTCTCCAAATTTTTCTTCAATGCATTATAATAATGATCATGAAAGTGATCTTGGTAATCAAAAGAGAAAATTTGATGATTATCAATCAGATCATGATGATACTATTCATACTGATAAAGATGCTTATGAAATTGAAAATGAATATGATAATTCAAATTCCAAGAGGCAAAAATTAAATGTTGATCATTTAACAACTCCAAAAATTGGTCAAAATCCTCAATTTATTATAAGTGATTCACCAAATAAACCATTATTAGCTGGTAAAAATTTAACTTATACTTCAAGTTTTAGTTGTAATTCAAATTTTGAATTAAGTCCAATAAGATCAAATGATACTGGTCCATTATTAGAACCGTTAACTCCTGCTAATAATATTTATAAAAATGGTGCAAATTTACAAGCTAGTATTCAATCTCATAACAATCATTCACTTTCTCAATATCAAATTTCAAATTATACACCAAATATTAATCAAATTAATCAAAATTCAATTTCTCAGCATATTAGAACTCCAAAATCAACTAAAACTCCTTTAAGAACTTTGAAAACTCCACAAACTGCATCAATAATGAAAAAATTATGGAATTCACCATCTTATCTTGATGATTTTTATTATAGTCCATTAGTTTCAGCATCTCATGGAGCATTAAATTCTTATGATGATGATGATATGATTTTAAGAGCTTATGATAGTCCAGCTCAAAAGAAAAGTGGTAGTTCTTCAATTGATTCAAGTAGGAATCTTTTTAATGATTTAAAAAAAATTGATTCATTAAGTTCAATTGAACTGATAAAAGTTGGTAAACATAGTAGAAATACTAGTTCTTCAACTGATGCTGATAATAAGGATTAATGGTGATGGGTAATGAGTAATGAAGGTTTGGGTTTTGTATTTTAGATTTGTTTTCTTCTATGTATTATTAAATGTTAAATGTTTAGGAAAGTCTATGTAAGGAGGTAGAGATGGGAAGGTGTAGATATGGAAGAGACGTAGGAAGTAGATGTCTGAATCAGCTAAGATCAAAAAGTGTTTCATTTTCAGCACATTTCTACAGTTTCAGTTGAAGCCCTTAGTTCGCTTGATTGACAGGAGGCTTGACCAGTCTTCTGAAGGTTTGACCAGACTTCTGTCGTTGTCAAAATGTTCACCAGTTTCTTCACGGTGAGGTGAATCTGGCATTGTATCATTAATGTCGTCTTCTGGTCTTCTCTCTGGTCTTCTCTCTGGTCTTCTCTCTGGTCTTCTCTCTGGTCTTCTCTTTGGTCTCTCCCCTGGAAACTTCATGTCTTCTCTTTCGTTTATCTTCTCTCTCCTCTCATCTCTTCTCATCTCCTCTCATCTCCTCTATCTCCTCTCATATCTCATCTCCTCCATCTCCTACTCCTCTTCTCTCTTCTCTCCTCTCCTCCATCTCACACATCGCTGCTAGCACATCCTCGGCACCCACACGTCACACACTGGACCTTTTCCTCATCTCCCAACGTTGCTTTAGGAACTCTACAAATACAAGTATTAGAATGGTTTGTCTCCTTTGTAATACAACTAACACAGCATAGCTTTTCGTATCCCTGCTTCTTCCACTTAGCGATAAGGTCGGCATTAACATACTTTTGCTTGAGAAGATAGGTGTAGAGATCTTTTGAAATGACTTTTTTATCGTAGTACATCAGGTAAACGTATTTTGAAATTTGATGGTTTAACTGAAATATCGACCATAGTGATTGTTGTCTAGTTTCTGCTTTTATGGACTTTGTCTGTGCTTCCTTAAGCTTGGCTCGTAGTTTGGTGAGCGTGGGTTCGATCTTGGCGTACCCTTCAGGAGGGGCCTTATTTTTAGGTGTTTTAGGCATAATGATGATGTTTTTCGGAGGTGCAAATTTGTACTTATCTGTGCATAAACCTATATATTGTAAATACAGGTGTAGAGTACGAATCTATACAAGGTGGAAATGACATAGACACGAAGCCGGATCGTGATAGACATCAAGCTGATGCTGGGGGCGGACGTTGCCAACTGTCGTCATATAAAAACCTACGAAATAGGGCAATTTGTAGATTGGGGCAGTTTGTACAGAGTGATGCTCCAACCCTACCTGAAGAGTCGGATATCAACTGGGTGGAGCCGACCGTAACTGGATGGAGCCGACCATTAAGTGACAGGTTTCGGTCCTTGTTTGTCTAGACTCGTCGACTCAGCTCCTGAGAGAAACAGGCGATTGTTCGTTAAGTCTCGATTCATCTCAGTGAGCTGATTAACACCGTAATGATTGTGGACTTGAATATCCTTGCAATCAGGCGATTGCGATTGCAACGGATCAACCTTTGGGGTGTTTCGCAGGCAAAAGCCTCTGTGCTTGAGTAAACTCTGTGCTTGGGTTAACTCCGTAGTTGTACAACTCTGTAGTTGAGTACTCCACAAAACTGTAGACTTAATTTACTGTGTTCGTGTCGCCATCCTTCAACTCTCGTGTTTGAGGAATTCCGGGAGTCTTTCTGGGTCTATGATCACTGTAGAAATATCAAAACTTTCAATTAACAATTCAACCAAGATTCTTCCTCCTCTAGCACCCGTGAATCTTCTATACTCTTCACTTACACTAGCTAAATTCCAACCCTGAAGTCTTCTCAAACATCCAATGACGGCACCTGTTCTATGACGACCCATTCCGCAGCATACTAAGAGTGGGTAGTTTTGTTGATTGCAAATAAGTTCTAGTGCTTTCTTAATAGTTGACTCACTAAGTGAATCCCATGGGTTAACATTAGTGTAATTATAGTCATTTATCAAGCCTACAAATTCGATATTGATATTATTTGCCGAGCAGTAGTCAAGAAAATCTTCTTGAGGTTCTTCACTAGCTAACCATAGTATAGTATTGAGATCTAATTCTTCTAGGAATGACTGATTTATCAAGGAAGGTTGACCAGATCGATATAATTGTTTTTCAACAGGACAAAAATTAAGAGGCGGGATGATCCGACGCTTAGGAGGTCTGTTTATTATTGGTCTTTCTTTAAGAGGGAAAATACCTTGAGTTTGTGCCATTGATAAAAATCTAGTTTTGCTAGTAGTTTGAAGAAGCGGAAATTTCTCAAAAGTTTCTTGCGACTGGAAATTGCAGCGTGTTAAAATCACATACTTTCTACTATTTACCACAATCTTCAAAATGGTTAAAGAATCTTCTAAAAGATCAAGTGGTGGAGTTTCAACCACAACAAAAACATCTAAAACAATATTCAATTCTTTTAATGAAGTTTCATCCGCAATTTCTACAACATATAAAGACTATATTAAGTCACTCACACCAAGATTGAAGTTGATTGATTTATTTCTTACGTTTCTTGTTTTACTTGGAATACTTCAATTTGTATACGTGATACTCATTGGGAATTTCCCATTTAATGCTTTCTTAGGAGGTTTTATTAGTTGCGTGGGTCAATTTGTATTAACTGTAAGTTTAAGATTACAATTTAATAAGAAAAGTGTCTTTACAATTAGTCCAGAAAGGGCTTTAGGTGATTATATCTTTGCAAGTTTAATCTTACACTTTATTGTGTATCATTTCATCAATTAGGATGAGCTCAATAGACAAAATACATATCTGGTACAGAATATACAGAATATAAAGAATATACAGAATATACTGAGCAAATACTAAATACTTGTAATACTGAACACACTACTAAACACTTGCAGTATTTCTATACTCTGTGAAGTAGGCTGTAAATACTACTACTTCCAGGTAGCGGTTCTACAATTTTTGAATTAGTTATATTGAAGAAGATAAATATTTGCACTAGCGAAATTAGCTTAATGAAATAAAACAATGACAAAGTTTGATGAATAGAATCTTGACTAAAACTTTCACATTAGTTAAAGACAATCAAACGTCAAATTAACACAAGTAACTTTTGAATTATGGCGATAACGCTATAGACTATACTTTTTTTTTGAAGAAAAATGATACTTAAACGATAACACAACAACCGGATTTTTCTTTACCACCATCAGCTTTTTGTTGAGTTCTTTTTTGAGCTGGTTTAGCTTGAGTAGCTGGTTTATCATCAGAAGCATTTATTGAAGATTCATTTAAAGTTTTATGATCATTTTGAATAGCATCAGGGGCCAGCGACTGAGGTAATTCATTATTTGAAATTTCTGAAGGTTGATTTTGATTAATTGGAGGTAAATGTTCATTATCATGTTTTTGTTTTTCAATTAAATCATTTTGAAATTTAATTGATCTTACTAAACCATGGAAAGCTTCTTCAACATTAATTCTTTGTTTTGCAGAAGTTTCTAAGAAAGGAGAATTAAAAGATTTTGCTAAACTTAAACCTTCTTCATAACTTACTTGTCTTTCAATTTCTAAATCACATTTATTTCCAACAACTAAAACTGGAACTTTATCAGAATCTTTAACTCTTTGAATTTGTTCATAAAATGATTGTAATTCTTCTAATGAATTTCTTGAATTAATTGAATAAACAAGTAAAAATCCTTCACCAGTTCTCATATATTGTTCTCTCATTGCACTATATTCTTCTTGTCCAGCAGTATCTAATACATCTAGTAAAACTTGTTCACCATCAATAGAGCACTGTTTACGGTAAGAATCTTCAATTGTTGGATCGTATTCATCAACAAAATGGGATTGAATAAATTGAATAGTAAGAGCAGATTTACCAACTCCACCACCTCCAACAACAACTAATTTATATTCTTTTGACATTTCTAGTTTTAAAACTTTTGGTGATTGTAGAAAAACTGGTGACTATTGAAATTAAATTGATCAAGTTTTTTCCTTAATTTTTTTCTTGCTTGGTACTCACAAAAAAAAATACTTAAGCCTACAAAATTCGTGTAAGAGGGGTCAGTTCGAGATTGAAATTGCTTGAGCCTACGCTAAAAATAACCAGCCGGCGATAATTTTGGTTAAGTTAAGTATTAAACCGTCGGAGTCAAATTTCCGGGTCGATAATGTCATAATAAACAGGATAATTTACCGTCTAAAGAATTTAAATAAATCTTACAAACTTACTTTGGTATTCACAGATGCCGCCATTGGCGAAAAAAATTTAGTCGAATTAGTGCCATTGGCATTTACGGAGAAAAAAACTGCGCAAATTCTTGTTACGCCTGGACCTAAATTCTCGTCTAATTGCTGGCAAAATTGTCGTCATAATTAACCTAACATTTATCGAGGTTATAATGGCTACTTGAAACGATTCAGGAATTTTCCTAACGTGTGTTAGGTTTTTGTTAGGTTGTAAAGAGAAAATCTCCGGTACCGGTGACTTTGAGGCTTAATAATAGATAAGCTGAATATCAATGGTCCTAATTATCCGTAATAGGAATTTCAATGCAATATCAATGCAATTTCAATAGGAATCTCAATTCTTTGAATGCAATATCAATGCAATCTCAATAGGAGCAATATAACCGCTCAATACCTTTGAAAGTTGTAAAGTGCAATTGATTGTCGCCAGACAATCGGTCGGTGCATTGTGACATGTGCGAATGCCCAGTCCGGCGATAGGCGGAGATGGACCTGGGGACTTAAGTAGGAACAAATCTGAGAATATGGAGAATATGCGATGAAAAGTACCGGCTCAATTTACACTATATTTAGTTGACATAATAGATTTATTATAATGATTCTAGATAAACTACATGATTATATTCTTAACTCAATTCTTAATTAAACTCTCTTGATTTTTTTCATCTTACCCCAACAGTCGTCACAGTACCATTTCCCCTTTGGAGGGTTCTTAAATCCAATACACGGTAAATGAAACCATTCTCGTTTACAATCGTCTCCGTCACATCCTACCATCTCGCCAAACGATACTTGGTTACAATAACAGTAAGTTGGCTCATTAGAACTAGATCCATTAGGTGGCGCAGCTCTTGGTGCTTCTTCTTGTTCAAATTCGTCTCTGTCCCGTCTAGGTTTGGCCGAGGTAGCTCGTCTCTTATTTTGTTCTTCAGTCTTGATGATTTCTTCATTAACTTGTTGTGTTTGTGGTGTAGGTGGTTCTTTTCTACTTCTTTTCCTATTATTATTTATTACCTTAGTTTCACTAAGTGGTGTAGCATCTTTAGTTGTTGGTTTTGTTAATTTTTTACCTCGAATATCTTCTTCATCATCATCTTTATGCGCTTTACGTGCCGCTAAGGCTTCTCTTCGACTCTCACTACGTTGAGATTGTGCTGATCTATTGGGATTGGCATGGTCAGAAGGATTGGATGAATCCATAATCATAGCAGGATGGTTTAACGGGCCGATCCTGATCGACTCGGGAATTTCATTATTATTAATGATTATTTTGTAGTCATTTTCAATTCGAAATAAGTGTTTATTAAGAAGATCTTGTGCTACTGAGGCAACATGCATTTTCTCTTCCATACATGGAATTACTTGGTGAATTCTGTTGCGTATACTTGAAAGTTTTTTAACTTTTGTAGCTTGATCCATTTTCAAGGTTTCTTCTTCGGGATGTAAGCCATCAATGTAATTTTTAATTTGCTGATTGATCACGGGGATTGTGTTGATACATTTGGCGTCAATCTCCTTGAGTAGCGTGAAATACTTTACAAAATCTATAGGTAATGCCTCGATGGCATCACTGATATCATTTAACCCTGGAAGTAATTCATTGACACTACTGATATTTTTGGCTCTTTGTCTATACTGTTGAAACTGTTGGTACTGTTCGCTTGTCTTCTGGCGGTTGAGAAGACGCTGGGACTTTTGGCGGGCAGGAAGATCCATTTTGGCTGATTGTCAGGATGAACAAACGCTAGTTTTTTGTTCATCATGAGGGTCGTGCGCGGGATACATTATCCAGAGGAAGAGCTATAGAGGAAGAATCAAGACATAAGAAGGCTGAACGGAGCGAAGTGAATTCAGAAGAAGTGTGATAAACTTAAAAAGAGATCATATAGAAATGTGGTAGAATCAGAGGTCGTAGGCTGTGGAGTCACTACGCTATATACCGACTACTATGGGCTGGTGTACGGATGTATCCCCATAATTTAAATACCGATTCCAAACTGGTACGTACCAGTAGAAACCCAGTCATGGTCGTGGAGTGATTCATGTTGACAGTGGCAACTCGTCCACTGAATTATGATACGGGTGGCAGCACTTGCCCCGATATGGTAGTACTGGCAATTGCGAAATGGCTGCGAAAAGTTGCAACCATTTTTGGATCATCACGGTTTCAAAAGATTTCAACAACCACTAGCAAAGACGTATGGGATGGTTTTCGTAAAGCAGCGACTCTAAGCTATTATTTGTTTTCTTTAAAAAAAAATACGTCATATGTGAGAGCAAATCGCCAGTCCAGAAGTACCCTTCAATAAATCCAAACACCAACTCATATTACAACCCCAAATAGTCCATCAACACAACATACCCCTTGAATTACAAGTCGTAATGAAGTACATATTTAACAATGACTGGGGTACGCCGAAAAAAACACGTCTTACTAAGGTAGGATACGCCGTATACCCAGGGGAATTGCAGCCATCCACGGGGATCGCACGCCCCTGGCATCATTGCACGTGAATGTTGTGAATATAGAACAATTGTTGCAATAGTCAAGATGAAAGTCTAGCAGAAGAAAGGATACTATAAGTAGTGAATCAACGATTAGGAACAACTCACTTAAACATAAGGTGAGAGGGGTAACGTTTAACCAGAACGGGATCCTCAAACTAGGAATTTCAAGCAAATTAACTAGTGTGGCTTAAATAGTAACATATATCAGCAAAGTATAGTGTCAAATAAGCAAAATATGAGTTATCCGCCACAGTTAACGTCAAATACAGCAGTATATGAACAAAGACCTATGCCATTCACAATTCAAGAATCAAATTTGTCTCCAAGTACTAGTAGGTACACCAAATCAACTACATCCAAAATTGACCATAATAATAATATCCCTAAATACCAGGCATCAGTCAATAACGACTCTGCGCAAGGATCCTGGCCTAAGAGGAAGGTTCCAATTTTAAGTAATCAAATTAATCCAGATATGGAGTATAGTACATCACCAGCTAGAAAATCTCGTATAGATGATTTCTTATCTTCACCATCTAGGAAAGTTGAACCAAAAATTAGTTATACAAGGGGTGGTCAACTACCTAGAAGTGCTGAACCAGAAAGAGATATTGATAATTTATTCCATCAAAATAGCATACAGTCACTTTTAGATGCAAATAAAAGTTTAAGAGATGAAGAAAATCAAACCCTACCTGGAGAAAGTAGTGATGAAGATGAAAGATTTTTAAGAATGGCTCGTGAAGCATTAGTGGCAACCGCTAATGGTGCAAATAAAGATGGTAAATTAGGTGATTTTTCAATGGTTGATCCAACCATACAAGATTTACTTCGAAGGCTACAATATGCATCATCTCCTCATGGGAATCCTATTAAAAAATCCAGTAAAATTGAAGCAAATGATAAAGGGAAACTAATGATTCAAAATTTTTACAGTCAATTTCCTAATTTAAGTAATGATATTTTTGTTAATGAAGAGAATTCAAAGAATAGAATTGGTTCAAGAGGTAATAGTGGCTGGGACGTACTTGTTGGAGAACCATTAATTCTTGGAGGTCAAGAACAAAAAGCACCATCTCCTGAAGAAGGAGAAGATAGAAAATATACATGCAGTGAATGTTTAGTATCATTCAGAAGATGTTCAGATTTAACTAGACATCAAAAGAAGCATTTGGATATACCGGCCAATATTTGTGAAAATTGTGGTAAAGGATTTGCAAGGAAAGATGCATTGAAAAGACATCTTAATACTCAAACATGCAAAAGGAATGCAGAAAAGAGATTATTTGTTGATAATTTAAGGTTTTTACATGAATAGTTGTACCAATAGAAATGATAACGAGACATTGTAGATAGTGAAGCACAGCCAAAGAGTACCAAAAAGTAACGCCAAAGAGCACCAAAGAGTACAGCCAAAGAGTACAGCCATAGAGCAGCACAAAGAGCAGCACAAAGAGCAGCACCACCCAGAGACTAATGCAAGTAGCAGTTCCTGAGATCTCAGCAAATGCTTGTCCCACGGATATACCATGCACTAAGCGGAACGAGCTTATCGGCGCGTCACGTCAAAACCGTTGCGTTCGGTGACGTTTTAAAAACATATGGCAAGGTGTACGGGTGCAGCAGTCGGGTAAAAGGATCGTCTCGTGATACCGAGACCGAGGATTCACCACCAGGTACAGACTCAGGTGTAATGCTTGACAAGTTAAATAATTTAAACTAATCAATGCTATAAACTAATACCATATCGTCTCAAGCATATGCCCTCGGAAACCACCCGCTTTTCTCCGGCGAAACCCCCATCTCCAACACCTAATCCTCGGATGCCGAATCGCACTCGGAAAATCCATGCGGGTGGAAGACTCACACATGATTCATTTTTTCCAGTTCCAAAGGTATAAATTCACGAAATACCGCAAGATTTTTTGTAGTAAAATCCAGTAAAATGTCTTCTCATAAATTAGCCCAAGAAAGATTACAGCATTTAGCTAAGATTTTATCACCAAATCCAACGTCAGCTCATCAATCATTGACCCCTGAAAAACCTTTCAAAATCTCCGTTATTGGATCGGGAAATTGGGGTACTACAATTGCCAAAGTTGTTGCAGAAAATGCCGGTTACAGACCTCATTTATTTCAACATACTGTCAATATGTGGGTTTTCGAAGAGAAAATTGATGGTGTAAACTTGACTGAAATTATCAATACTAAACATGAAAATGTAAAGTACCTTCCAGGTGTAACCCTTCCAAACAACTTGGTGGCCATTCCAGATATTGTGGAGACTGCCAAAGACGCTGACTTATTGATTTTCAATTTACCTCATCAATTTTTACCTAAAATTACAAAACAACTTAAAGGTAATTTAAAACCAACTACCAGAGCCATTTCCTGTTTGAAAGGTTTAGAAGTTACTCCTGAAGGTTGCAAATTATTATCTACTTATATCACCGAACAATTAGATATTCCTTGTGGGGCATTATCTGGGGCAAATTTGGCTCCTGAAGTAGCTAGAGGTAAATGGTCTGAAACTACCGTTGCTTATAAGATTCCTGAAGATTTTAAGGGTCCTGGTAAAGATATTGATCATTTTGTATTGAAAGCTGCTTTCCATAGACCTTATTTCCATGTTAATGTCATTGAAGATGTTGCAGGAGTTTCTGTGGCTGGTGCTTTGAAAAATATCGTGGCTCTTGCCGTTGGATTTGTTGAAGGTTTAGGTTGGGGTGATAATGCTAAATCTGCTATCATGAGAGTTGGATTATTAGAAACAATTAAATTCTCCAATATATTTTTCCCTGAATCTAATGCTTCTACTTTCACTGAAGAAAGTGCTGGTGTCGCTGATTTAATTACCACATGTTCTGGTGGAAGAAATGTTAAAGTCGGAAGATACATGGCCGAAACCGGTGAAGATGCTTTGGCTGCTGAAAAGAAATTACTTAATGGACAATCTTCTCAAGGAATTATTACCGCCAAAGAAGTTCATGAGCTTTTAACTAATGTTGGTAAACTTGAAGAGTTCCCATTATTTGAAGCCACTTACCAAATCATCTATGGTTCTGAGTCTATCGAAAACTTACCAATTTTATTGGAAAGAGATAGTTCTGTATGA
The DNA here is from genome assembly GCA_030578455.1 of Metschnikowia sp. yHQL527. Lineage (NCBI taxonomy): Eukaryota > Fungi > Ascomycota > Pichiomycetes > Serinales > Metschnikowiaceae > Metschnikowia > Metschnikowia sp. yHQL527. The sequence continues at coordinate 451,003 of JAJMRR010000010.1, read as the reverse complement.
TGTTTGTATTATAGAGTTATACAGCTACCAAGGTAGTATTAATATACATAAGTTCACAAGCTACGATGTGTTGAATTATTCTTTTTTAATCCTCTTTTCATCTCGTCTGTCATCGGCATGGCCTCTCTTTTTGGCTCGGTATTTAACTAAGAATTTTTCCATGAATTCTCCGCTATAATCCTTGATCTTTTTAATTTTGGCATTATCGAATTCATTTGGTGGATTTCCACTATTACGTTTCATTTCTTTGGCTGTTAAAATATTGACTAATTCTTTGGCACATCCTTTGACGTTTTCTCTACCGATTTCTTTCTCGTGCTTTTTGATTAAATTCGGGACATATTTGGCAAATAACCTCCTGCATTGAGAATCTACAGATGAATGTGAAGATTTGTGCAATTCTTTTGATTTCTTCAATTCTTTTCTTTTTCTTCGATCGGCTTGTTCTTGTTTGAGTCTTTCAATCTCTCTCTTTTTTTCTTCTGCTTCCCTTTGAGATTCAAGGATGATTTCTTGCAATGAACGCTCTTTCTCTCTTAATTCTTTGAAATGCTCTTCTCTTTCCTTCTTAAGACGTGCTTCTTCTTGTCTTGTAAGTTCATTATCTCGAGGTTTGGGCGTATTAGATGGTCCTTTAGGAGTGAATGATGGTCCCTTTGTTTTGGGAACTGGCGTACTAGATTTTGATGGACCTTTAGGTCCTTTTGGAACGGCACTAGTGGGTTTTTCCCATTTGGAAATTCCAAGTTGAATATGGTAGTAATATTTAGTGCCAGTATTTGGATCCACCGCCTGTTCCCAGCCCTCGGGCAAGTCCTCGTCTTCAGTGAGGTCAGGAGTATTGGGTGACCTGGGAGAAGCGGCTCTGCCGTAGGCTGAAGGAGAGTTGGAACTAATCTTAACTGCATTAACATTCTTTGGAATTCTGTAAGCCATCTGTAATTTCCCCCATTCGCTCAATAAGTCCAGCGCCAACTGTCTGATCTCTTCGTTAGACGTAGTTTCGCTTATATCCTTGACGACGCCTTCAATTTGAGATGACTCAATTTTATTTCTGGTTAATTTAGGCCATTTAGTCAAGATTCGAAGAATGGTTTCTATAAGCTGATCATCCAGATGACTGAAATCGGCCATGATTTTCAGCAACGTCTTGTACCCGTGGAATTTAACAATGATGGAGTTAATTCTTTCGTCGTTGGTGAGTTCAATTCTATCCATAAGCTTTTGAATAATACTTAAATCTTGAGCTTTCATCAAAGCACCCATTACTTTAGAAACGTCATTTTCTTCAAGAGCCGAGACATTGATGGATTTAACAAATGCTTCATTAATAACGGCGTCATCTTCCTGTTGTTTTGACCGAATATGTTTATTTTCTTTCAACCATTGTTTCTCTTGTTTGTGAGTTACGCCTAAAGCTTCAGAAATTCCTTCAGGTAATAGTAAAGCAGCATCAGTTTGAGTCTTTCCACCCATGAATTTAATACAGTTGGGTTCACCACAATAACAAGGCTGTGATTGAGCTCCATAACGATCGACATTATAGTCGAAAGTAATTTCTTCACCTGGTTGAATTGGCCTTTTAGCAAAGATCCCCATTCTTAATTTATCGCCAACAACCCACTTGTCAACGTAAGCATTGGGATTACATGAATGATTTACAAATCTAGCGAGTGAACCTTTAACGGTAGCATCTATAAAGGCATCTTTAGTTAACATCATAAAGTAAAAATGCTTAAAATTCTTCTGGTCATAGTCAATCATTCTTTTCCTGAAAGCTTCTTCATCTATGACTTCACCTATATATTCGTAAATAAAACTTGATTCCGAAAGGAATTGATTTGTTTTCAATCCATAACCTTTTAATTCAGTTTGGAAAACGGTAATATCAGCATACTGTTTTCTTTGAAATCTTTGATTTTGACAATTTTTACCACAAGAACAAAATTTATTTACACATTCAACTGATGTAACTCGATTAATACAATCCAGATCTTCTCCACATGCCATATTTTGTCGAAGTTCAGTATCCCAATCTTCAAAACAATCACATGTCATATGTTCATTTTGACCTGAACCGCCAATGAATTTTCCTGAATAAATACATTCAGGAATTTGCTGAAATTTTGTTAAACATTCAGGGGTCTTATCCTCAACGTCTAGAAAGAGCGGAGGGCTTCGGGCCGGCGTTTCTTCTTTATCCGACATGATGGTTATAAATACGGTGATGCTGAAAAATTTACTGGACGTGAGAAGATTCTCATTTTTATATACAATATAATACATAATAAGCTAGATGTAAGAATTGCACATATGCGGTGGCAGCCCACAAGGACAAGGCAAGGGGAACGACGCAGGGGTCAACGCCGGGGAAATGTCGGACTCATGCCATGGATTGTGAAGGTTGTGCCACGGAAATGCCACGGATTTGTGACGGTGGGGAGACGGACTCGGAACTACATGAGTCTCATACTCGTTCATTATTCATTAGGGCTGGATATGGTGCTGGAGGAAATCTTTTAGGAGTGGGGGCTGACGCTGGGCTAATTTTGAGCGGCCGGGTCGCTGCTTCGGTCATTAAGTAATCGTTTGACCTGAACCAAAAGCTTATTGCAAAACTGTTGCCTATTCTGCTTTACCTGGTAGTAATTATTAAATAGCAGATTCATTTCTTCAAATGTAGAGTCAATTCGATTAATAGAATCTCGGTGTCCCGAGTTCTTATGAAGTGAAAATACTTTTTTAATCGTAGTCTTGTAGCTTACATTATGTTTTTTATCTTCTTGAATAGCAGGATTATTAAAATATGCACTTATTGGTGATTGAACAGTTCTTACTCGATTTTGAGTGGAATTCGTTCGAACTTGATTTAGCCTTTGTGCTTCAACGTCTCCCCCAACATTCATTTCAATTAGTTTGATCTCTCGAGCTCGTAAACTTATGAAAATTGTTCTTGATGTTACTTTTTCATAGTCACAATTATTCTGATTGAAAAGAAGATCATTTTTCATGGCTGTCATTACTTGAGATTCTAATTTCGGGTTAACTGGACACGATTGAATGGAAAATTCAGGTCTGAATTCATCAACAAACGCTACATTCGACAAGAGTGGCGATTTTCGATAAAGTGGTTGTTCTTGAAATTTAAGATTCTCAACATATAACCTATCGTCGGGATGCAATGAGCAAACTGGTTCGCCGTTGAAGATTTTATCACATTTACTTCGAACCGTCTCTTTATTGATCCGATCAATGTCCTTTTCTGAATCTTCCGGAAGAATTGGCGTATAAACACTGGATTTAGACCGGAGGATTCCTACAACTTTAGATCTCTTCTTGTTATCGGTGTGAAACCCACCCACTTTGTCACTGGTCCCATAGAGGTCAAGCATCGACTGGGCCCGAGAAATTCCGGGCGTCGTGGGCGTATGTGGATTAAAGTAATGATCTTCGTGATCTACGGCTGGAGAAGGAGTTCGAAGTGAGTGAACAGATGCCCGTTTTGATAAGCTACCAAACGGTGGAACATACTCGCTACTATCATAGACTCCGGAACTGGGTGTTGTTGGGTTGGCATTGAATGGATTTTTCCACTTTTCAAGAAAACTTCCTCCTAGTTTACTCAATGAGTAGTTTGAGGCGCTTGAAGATAATGACGAATTAAGCGATGAAGAGAGGTATGCCAACGAAGAAGATTTAGAAAGTGTAGGGCGCAGATGATCAATGGGGATATTCGTTGATGGTTCAATTGTTGGTTTGCTTGAAGTTGAAGTTGATGCTATTGATTTTTGAGGTATTTCCCAGCCCTTGACTGACGAAACTGATTTGGCAAGAGACGAATCGTCTGAGTTGAATGACTCTGACTTGGGATTAAACCCATTCTGTTTAATCGGAATTGGACGGGCTTTTGTGGGGCTGGAAGTGAACGACTTAGAAGACGCTTCTGATTGTGGCAGCAGCGAGAATAAGAAGCAATCGTTAGTGCCATTGACGTGGGTTCCGGAGTTGGTGTGATTTTCAGAATTGCTAACACCGCTGATGTGCGTTTCACTATGGATATCTGAACTTAAGGTATCATCGAAGAGATCTGACGGCTCTTGTTGGACCTCAAACTCTACTGGATTCTCCGACAACTGATTGTACAAGCCATCATCGGGGATCAATGAATTGATGATAAAAATAAGTTTTTTAGCCACCAGAGGATTACCTGTCATGAGCACGATTCTATTGACCTCCTTTGAGTTGGTCAGAGATGGCGATAATGGTTTTTGAGCGAGTTTATGACGTAAAGGAATAATCAATGCAAAAAGACTGGCAAGAAATGTATTCGAAGGAGGTGGATGATCAAAAGATGCTGGATTATGAAATTGAGCGTTATTGGCAACGTTATTGAATCTACCATCCTTAAATTCAAGCCAGTTAAGAATTTCAAGTACCCAATTGAGAAGATAAGGAAGAAAAGTATCGTTTGAAGTGGCCACCGCCAGACGAACAAGGGCATTAGAGCTGATGAGACGTGGAATACTACAGTCGTAATGAAGAAGTGCCACGAGTTTTGCCCGTTGGTGGGCCAAATCAGTGTCACTCTGAAGAATGTATGAAGGGAACTGTATTCTCTTGTTAATGATGTAAGGACATATTGGCGACGCCGAAGCAGAGGTATTAACGGTTCCGTTATGACCATTTAAAGTGTTATTTCCGGGAGTACCAGATGAGTTACCGTTTTGGGAGTTTCCCGACGAATTTATTGCCAATACCAATTTTTTAACTACTGATTTTTGGAGAACTATGAGATAATGAGAGATTTCGTCCCAGTTGTTCAGAATGTCGGCAAACCCGTCGACGGGGACTACAATTGCAATGGCAAACCGGGAGTTTACGGTTCCGGCTTTATAGCGACGAAGTGAATGTTGAATGGGTGCATCTTTTATAGGAAGGGTTGGTTTTGGGCGCCACGCCAGCGGAGTCTCGTCCGGGTCTTCATCAGAAATGGAAAATAGTTTGGTGATAAGCACCGCTCGCTGTCCTGAAGTGCTGGCAAGTGTGTGAATTTTCGTGGTGTAGTGGGTTTCAATCGTTGGAATTCCAGCTCCAAACATGTAGTCGGCGAGTTCAGCGTGACGAAGACGAGGCGGCACCGAGAGCGAGTTGGAGCGGGATACCGACGGGCTTAATGTGGGAGTAGGATCGATTGTATGAGGGATATTTGGACTGGACGAAGGACTTGAAGGAGACGAAGAATTAGTGGGCGAACTGGACTTTGAGGATGATTTTGAAGATGATTTTAAATCGTTGGACAACGAGGAAGTGGGAGGTTGATTGGGGCGAAGGTCATCGACGGCCAGATCGTACAACACTTGCTTTGAACGAAGAGAACCACCATCTTGAGCCACGATGAGCCGGAACCGGCGCCGGTCGATGGACGTAGATTTTATATGACTTAAATTGGATCCATATAAGATATAGCGAGAATAAGGATCTTCATAAGAATTCAACGCCAACGGCAGCGACGCCGGTTTACCGCCACCGCCCAGCAGCGATTGGTTTTGACGGAAAAGGCGTCCTAGCATTTATGGTTATATAAGTAGGAGTAGGTTGAATTATTAATATTGCGTGGTGCACGGGTAAAGATAAGTTGACGGAACTAAGTCGGAAATATACCATAATTACAATCAACAAATTGGGACAATGAAGTGTGTGACGTTAATGACGTTTATGACTCACTTACTGTCTCTTTGTGGCTTTTAGTTGAAGAAATTGACTTGAGTTAACGCCGGTTTCGGCGTTGACTGGTCTACTTGATAAGACTTACATATACGAAGATAAGGAACCACACGTCAAGTGAGAGGAGGAAAGTTGTGCCGAGGAGGAGGGTAGAAGAGAGGCAGAGGGAGAGGAGAGAAGAAGAGAGGAGGGAAGAGAGAGAGAAGAATAGGGAGAGATTAGGGAGAAAGGGGGAGGTATAAGGAAATGTAGACTTTCAGAGGGCAGGCGCTGACGAATCTGAAAACCGATGGACTGATGAAAATAGAGTATTTAAAGCCGGATAAACTTAAAAGTTAAATGATATAAACACGAAGTACGACGCTATTAATGCTTCTGACCGTATACACAGTCTGTCCAAATGTAGACCAACCCCGAAGGTGTCGAGTGTGAAGGTCTGAGGACTAGGTGTAGGCGAAGGATCCTGACGAAACGACTCAATTCGTAGTTGTGGTCGGCGACAACTGATCGCCATCTCCATCACGAACGGGCCAGGCACATCTCTATAGGCCCGTCTGGGCCCATATTGATGGACTTGAACTGATAATAGTAGCCTTTTTTGCAGCTCCAGTGGATGTCTGCTTAATCTGATACATTTGGCTGCCTTATCGACCATGCCGTAGACTGCCTCTTTAAGCCGTATCGATAGCTGCAGTAGACTGCCATTAGCTATTATAGAGTACATTAGACTACCTCAGATCATTGTGGGCTGCAAATGCTGCCTTGGCTGCCATTTACTGCCTTGGCTGCCATTTACTGCCCTTTAAGGCTAAACCTGCAGCACACTGCCGTATCCGGAAAAGGCTGCCATCGCCTGCCAATTACCTCCATTGATTTTCATTGACTACTGTGTACTACAATAACTACCATTGACTATCATTTACCGTTTAACTCTATATTCACTGTCACTTACCGTTCAACAACTTTTATTACCTATGAGCTACACTTTGACGACATCTAGTGGAAGTCATTCATCAATACATCCTCAATAGTTTCCACCAATATATCAGCATGCTTATCCTCGAAAACTAATGTAGGTCTGAGTCGAACTCCAAAATCTCCACATCCTCCAATATTTACTCCCTTGTTTCTCATGTATCCTAAGAACTCGTTTCTCTTACTGGCATTAGCACAATCCCATGCAATAAAAGTACCAAAGTTTTCTCCTCTTAAGTTAAGAATTTTATCGCCATAAACTTCACTAAGTTTAGAAAGTTTTCCATAGAGATAATCACCAGTTTTAGCAGTTTTTTCAACCAAATTATTCTTACTAATTTCTTGGTAAATGGCTCTGGCAATAATTGCTTTAGATGGATCTCCACACCAAGTATTAAATTGTCTATATGGCTGATTTGGTTGTAAAGTTGGTTCGTGAAAGTAGAATCCAGCAGCTTGGAATTTCTTGGAAAATGTAACCATATCTGGAGGTGTAGTTAAATTCCAATGTTCGTGAGCCCAAAATCTACCACTAGCACCCACTCCAGTCTGAACTTCGTCTACAATCATCAAGATTTCATGTTTCAAAGTAATGTCTCTTAAACCCTGGAAAAACAGAGAGGAAGCGTGATTATCACCACCTTCAGATTGAACCGGCTCAATAATAATGGCTGCAATTTGATGAGGCTTATAATCCTCCTTGATGATTCTTTCAAACTCTTCAAGACAGCGTTCTTCTTCCTGGTGATTTTGCTCCTTATACTCATTCAATGGGTATTTAAGTGATGGGAACGGAGCCTTGGGCCAGTTGAAAGCAGGAATATCTAATTTATGAATGGCTTTAGATCTGGTGGTTGATAATGATCCAAATAATCTTCCGTGGAATCCCTTATCGAACGAAAGAATCACCCGATCTGAACTTCCAGGAGTTTTATTTTCCATCACCGAAGCCAATTCTTCACTGGTAAAATCCATTGATCCACGAGCCCGGGCGGCTTGAAGCATAAATGCTGCCTTGAAAGCAGTTTCGTTAGCACATGATCCAGAAAGTGCTGTCCACACCCGAGACATCCCAGGAGGAGCAGCAGCTAAAATCCCTTGGTTAAGAATATCAGCATAGTTGGTGGATGGGAAACACGCCAACGCTGGACGATTCACCAATGAGTTGATCATATCGTCAGATTTAGCTGCCTTGATCAATTCAGGGTTATTGTATCCTAAAGCAATCGAGGAGATTTGGGCATACACATCAAGCAATTGATTACCGTCGGCGTCCGAGATAAAATTTCCTATTGAGTTGAAATAATCAGTAACAAAATAGGCAGCTCTGTTATCAAATACATGTCCAAGTTCTTCATCAAGTTCACTACTAACAGGACCTGGAATTTGGGAATTTTTCAATACAGGACGTACTGGTTCCTGTGGGAAGTAACTAGCACATACTGAAGACGTGTGTCTTACACTAGTCTTGAATTGGCGTCCTAATCTGAGCATTTACAAGTAGTGAAAGATTATTGTCGGTTTCGGTTGCTTATATACTTATCGGAACTGGGGTGCCATGTTGGACTGCATACAACCAAGAACTATTAACCCTGGGGATCGGTTTCCGCCACACAAAACTGCAACCTACCAATAGAATTTGATGTATACCAATACGATCGGGACTGGTGATCCTTCAGTACATTGGATAGAGGCAGTGGTAGTGAGCAGTTTACTGTAGGTGTAAGGTTACCTAGATGTCGGCAATTTAGACTCATGAAATCATCAGGGGAATACCTTCCTATTTGGGAAAGTCGATTGCAAATGAGAATCTCGAGAGAATGAAATCACTTTATGCCCCAAAATTTCGACTCTGTATCGTGTCATTCACAGAACTAACAGACATAAAATCAATCAATAGCTCTAGGTACCCCAAAAGCCGTGATCGGTGAAGAATGGGATTCTTCACATGTTATATGAATTAAACAATCTGAATTTCCTTGATCTTTATCTGGATCAGACGACATTCGAACGCATGCTGACGCTACTTGAGGCTCCTATTTGCCCGGGCCTGTAAAATCCTAGTTGTACATCTAATTCTACATTAAAGTACATATAGACATTAGATGTACTATCATGCGCGTATACTTCTTCTCCACATCCTGCTGCAGTGATAAACTTCTATTGCAGCACATGCACCAAGTGCGTCCGGATGCGTCGACGTGATTCTGCTTATGAAGCCCAACTGGCTGTAGCTACTACTTCTTCTGCTGCTGTAGTAGTTTCCTCTACTGCATTGAAAGGTTTTTTTCGCCTCCCAAATGTGCCTGTAGGTTGTAATGTCTTTCTTGGCTACAGTCGACTGATACACGACTTTGCCGATATGAAATTGAGAACAGAAAACTACATCCCTTCTATATTTAGACACAACATGGAAGATTCTCCGCCTAAAGACCAACACCAAATCAAGAAATTGTTCAATAAACTTAGTGGACAACCAGCTTCATATTCTCGTAAACTGAGATATGTTTTCGGAAGAACCCTTGGGGCTGGGTCCTTCGGAATTGTCAGATATGCAAGAGACACCGAATCCGATCAAGAAGTTGCAGTTAAAATAATTCTTAAAAAAGCACTCAAAGGAAAAGAAGCATTTGTTCTTGATGAATTGAAATTACTTCAAGAACTTCAACATCCGCATATTGTGGGGTTCACCGACTGGTTTGAATCAAAAGATAAATTCTACATCGTTACTCAATTGGCAACCGGTGGTGAACTATTTGAAAGAATTGTGCAACAAGGAAGATTTACAGAGCACGACGCTTCATTAGTAGTAGTTCAAATGCTTGAAGCATTGGTGTACCTACACAACATGAATATTGTTCACCGTGATTTGAAGCCCGAAAATATTTTATACTTGACACCAGATGAAGATTCTAATGTAGTATTAGCAGATTTTGGTATTGCCAAAAGACTTCAAGCTCCTGATGAAAAATTAATGTCCAGTGCTGGATCGTTTGGTTACGCTGCTCCTGAAGTTATTTTAGGAATTGGACATGGAAAACCATGTGATATCTGGTCATTGGGTGTTATTACTTACACTCTACTTTGTGGATACTCCCCATTTAGATCGGAAAATGTAAGCGACTTTATCAATGAAGTTAAGAATAACAATGCTGTTATTTTCCATGCTGACTACTGGAAAGATGTTTCACGTGATGCCAGACGATTCATCATCAAGGCATTACAATACAATCCTGATAATAGACCCACAGCAGAAGAATTACTCAAAGATCCATGGCTTGTAAGTATCGCTGCTGAACATAAAGAGACCGATTTATTACCTAACTTGAAGGAGGGATTCGACGCCAAGGCCAAATTTAAACAAGCTATAGAGTTGGTCAAATTAACCAATAGAATTCAACAATTGAAGGAATACCAGACGGACGAAGATGACGATCCTAGTGAAATTAATTTATTTGGCGATGAAGGTGTACTTGACAAACCAGCATCATCTTCTCAGGTGAAGGAAGAAGAAAATAAAGATGTATTTTCGTTCAAAACATTCAATGATGCTATTAATTCATTAAGCCAATCAAACGACGTGAACGATCAAACACAGTCATCGTTATCTTCAATCAAGTCGCCGTACAAAAAAGACGTCAAGGCAAATTTGACATCAAGTGCATTTGTGCAGTTAGTACATGCTGCCAGTGAAAATAAGCACAGAGTTTCAAATTACAAAGAATCTGAATAAATCAGACATTAAGCTAAAGTTGCAAATGTCAAGTTAGAGTTATTTGGCCACATAATAGCATGCCAACAAAAGTCTAGAACATATGTTCGTAAACGTGACCCATTTAGTGTCGTAATGATGACGTTGACATATATGAAACTGACATTTGATAAGCCAACATTGAATGAAATATGTTGAAGGTTTGGTCATTGTATTTGATTATAACTACACTTATGTTTCATTGGTTTGAAGCATGACTTCGACTTTGAATTTGACTTTGAATACTACATTACCTGCTTAACGTCTTTACTTTAAATAGAGTTATTTAAACGCGGTACACTGAATTTTAATTTCAGTCTATTAGATTAGCTTAATTTATTTGATTCTTAGCCTTCTTAGCATGTTGGGCTTTTCAGTAATTTTGATCCCATGTACCAAATGCTATCGTAGGAATGAACCGTTAACTTGAATTTATTTTGTAGTTAATTCTGACTTGAACAACAACTAGCCTCAACTCACATTTAACAAGTTATTTAGTCTCAACTATCGGCCATGGTGTCAATTGATAGTCAGCCTTTCTTTCTTTGCTATAATTTGCCCTGATAACCTCCTTTTATCCATGGATATTATAGGCCGTTCACTATAAACGGGTTCCCGTGTCCTAAATAGGCAACTCTGAGTTCCGTGACCGTAAATAGAGCGAGGGGACCCAGAAAAAATATGATAGTCAACAAAAGCACGACAGCCAGTATTTTTCCGTAAAAAACCTTACCTTCCAAACAACCCGATTACAATTCACTACACCTCGCGGAGTTCAGTTAATTAAGAGTTCCCATGCATAAGTCACTTGTCATAATCGGTAGTATGCGACACCTCATCGCTTGCCAGCGCCTCAAACGGCAGTTTAAAAGTAGCTTAGAATTATCTATAAGTGGAAGTCATGTTTATGCAGGACTGGCCGAATATTGCAGCTGCACCCTGGATGTATAATAATGCAAGCATCAGAGGTAAATGATATTGCAAACTCATTAGACAAACTACCATGGTGTTAGTAAAATTATTAACATGATGATGAAATGTTTATTACACTAATCAGGCACAGGATTATTGTTACGTCAGTACCTTTTGACGAACCGTCGATCGCTTTATAGATTAGTAAATGTCACTAGCCACACCTGCATGATAATGCGTAGAGGTGAAAAATAAAAAAGAAGTCTATAAGCCTATATGCAGTCCTGCGAGTAATTTATTTTTCGCCATGTTGTCATCTTACCGCGGGCACGGGGGGATCGAGTAATTACTGCCGAAGTTGGCTATGTCTTAGATGTAGTTTAACCTTTACTACATATATTACCTTGCACTCCAAGAAACAGTTTCAGCTGCACATCAACAATAGCTGATGTATCCTATTAATCTTGTAATGAAGGGTCATCGAACGCAACTCCGTTCTCGGGCCAATAAGCTCAATTACACTATCATATCAAAGTACTTTGTTCAAAATACAAATAGCGATCTTCTTTGTAGATTTAACGTAATTGGACCCGTATAAAATACATTCCAGGGCCACTATTAACCACTAATAATTTTTCCCCTCTAATTTTCAGCATCCCCTCGTGAAAACAATACGCCGCGACATTTCGCACATCTTTCATGAAGGGAAGCATTTTGCAACCTTACCTGGCGGAGATCAAGTTACAGAAATTAACTAAAATTGCTAGTTAATTCGTCATACGTGTAATCAGGGTCACTAAAAATAGTTTATTTAACTTGTATATGTTGTGATACGATCAAGCCCGTCGAATATGCCAAAGTCGGTTGGTGTTGCCCGAATTGTCGGACCTTAGCCTATTCGGGTAATTTTGCAGCCATTGCGCTGGGCATAAATAGTGGCTCCAGCACCAACAACCACAATTTCAGCCGTAACCACGGATGTTAATATGTATTGTGATAACACGTTTTGAAATTCCAAGATTTCACCAATCAAATCTGTATGGTGGTCATCACCCAATATATGATCAATATGTAAGTCTGGGCTGATTTCCTATGGCAAGGGCCTGGGCTTTCGGTGGGTCGATTTTCACGACATTGGCGCAAAACGACATTTTGATCTGCACCTAAAACTAGACTCACCTGTAAAATTACATCATACAAAAGCGCAATTCACCCTGTTCTATACGGAATTCATTGTATGATCAATCTTATCACAGGTGTCAAATTTACCAGTCATAAGTTAACTTAATCAGTAAAACACCTTAAACTGACCGATTGACCGATTTAAAGAATATTTTTAAAAAAATTTGTCAAATTTTTCACCTCTGTAAAAAATCTAAAAACACTCTACTACATTGATTTCAAGATTTATTCATTACTCTATAAAAAGCGTCATAAGTATCATACACAATTAGTCATTACAAGCCAACATTGGTACAGTAAACCATATCATTATCATTACCCAACCCATTGAATGCCGTAAAAGGTTCATCACCGAGAACATCATCATTCATTAATGTAGGAAATCCTACTCCAAGTTGACTATTGAGATCATTGTAAATATCAGCGTCACTTGGAACGTAAGCATTAAAGTTCTGACTTTGATGGGGTGATATCATTTGTTGAGGTGAAATGATTGATTGTGGCTCTGGTTGGTTCTTGGCATGGCCAAATAATGTAGGAGGACGATTAAGAAACGTCAAATCTGGAGCTGAAAAAGCTCTAGAGGTATTGTTAAGATTGTTATCCCAACCTAAATCTTGAACCGGGTCAAAGTTAAAGTCAAACTTCAGCTGTGGTACATCATATTTAGGCATGTTATGTTGAGCAACAGCCTGGCTAGCAGGTGATAAGGCTTCAGTCTTAACGGGTGATGGTTTCATACGCTTTGGTGATGATTGTGAAGAATATGGTGAATTGCTTGTAGAAACTGGGGTTTGATATTCACCAGCAGCGATAGAATCAAAACTGGTGTATGTTCCAGAATCTTTACAATTCTTGATAAATTCCCAACACTTGTCACCGTAGGTCTTTGGAGTTAAGCCAGTAACAGATTTGAAGACCCGGTGGAAGTGCCAAGCTGAAAGTTTAGACTTAGCGGCCAATTCCTTGAATCCTAAAACACCACCTCTTCTTCTTCTCTTTTTACCTTCTCCAGAGTCTGAGGTTGGACTCTCGACGTTGGATTTGGCTTGTGGTTGGTAGATGTTCATGGCAGCAGCCAAAGCTAAGTGACGACAGGCCAAGTCTACCAAACGATAATGGTCAGAGTCATTCTTGGAAAGAGAGGTGCTCTCAAAATCTCTAGATGACTTACCATCATAGCTAACAACCGGCACGGAAGAACGTCTAAGAGCGCCAAAAGCATTAAGGATTTGTTCTTCATTGGTCTTCTTAGATTCAATGATATTTTCTTTGATCTTTTGATTATTCTTTTCTTCATTTTCATCAAGAAGAGGAGGTAAAAACCCAATTTGGCGATTAACAGTAGCCACACATTTCACCAACAAGTTAACATCAATTGGTGGTGATGATAATGGATCACAAGATTCACATGGACGATAACCCAACTCAATGGCATCGTGGCATGAAGGTACAAACTTAATTTCACTCTTCAAATTAGTTCTAGCTCTAGCGTCACAATCAGGACGGCAGAAAGTTTGATTAATTTTATTACATGCGAAAAAGGAGCCAGCAGCGAAAGGATCACTGAATTGGTAAGCTTTCCATTTAGCACTTTCTGTTGAATAAACCATTACTTGAATAATTTGTTGTGTTCAACTAATAATGAAGTGAAAAATTCATGGCATTTTAGGGGATATTTATATAGTTGTGTGAGACACAAGCATGCATATGTGCAGAAGCCCTGTGTTTGGCTAGTGCTCTCCCGCTTACATGCAGGTGGGCCTTTTTCTACGCTTCTCGCCACATCGGGGTTCCGCTGCATATGCATCTCTTATTACTCATGCATGAATTAAATGTCGGAACTCCATCAATTTTACCAAATAAATAAACGTTGTAATCACTATAACTACAGCGTCATTTATTCAACTTCATAATAATCGTCACCCTACTATGTAAATCGTCAAATATACTTAGCCCTCAAGACTTTTATATTTTCTAAACATTCTTAAATATTTATTTGTATTATATGCTCGCATCATCTAATGTACCTTGCAGACATTTTGACATCTTTAATAAAGTTATCAAATTTGACTTTAAATTGCTTCAAATCGCTTTCCCGACTAAATTTCGGTCCGAAGTCTTAATCTACTATGTTTTCCCTTCGATTCTGAGACACTTAGTCACCGCCACATCATGCGCTACGCATGCATCGTTCGGGCAATCTATGCAGGAAATTTATCTAATAGTTTCTTACGTCACTAGCGAGACGTGAAATTTCTTCTTGCATTTCTCCTGATAAAAAATCCATTTTTCAATTTACTCTATGACGTCGCATGAATCGTCTGTATAGCCTCGTCTCATCGGTATCGACGGTGACAACATCACCTTGCTGATTGTTTTCTAAACCACGAACATGCTTACTTACGTCCAATGTGTTTCAGTTATTGGCATGTGGACTCCAGCTATCTGATATAAGTCCAGCTATCTGATATAATTGGACATCCGTACCGCGCTCTCACCAACCCGGCCGGATCGATTATTTTTGGTGTACTGGTGCGCTATCTACGAACAACTCATAGGGACACTATGGAAGTACGACACGAAGGTGAACATCATCACCACCATGGTGCTAACATTATCTACGGGCATATAATATTTGCGGCATCGTTGGCACATATCCTTAGTATTTATGTGAGTCGATTATTTGAAATCAAATGGCGTCATAATCGACCGCTAGCAATTCCTTTATTGGTTAAAATCGTCATCTGGACAATTGTCATTCTCGGACTTGGTTTCTTTAAAGTAGATATGACTGAAAATTATAAGACTGCCATTAAGAGATTCGGTCGATTGAGTTACTGCTTGATCCCTCTTGATATTTTGGTGGTGCTACGTATTGATTCAAATATCGTCTTTTATCTCGAACAATTAGATTTCCATAAATGGCTCTCGCGACTCATTATAGTGGCAGGAATATTGCACAGTGTAGGATACCTTGGTGTGTGGTGGCAAGAGGGAACGATGATTGAAAAACTGTTACGAATACTCAACTTTTGGGGTGTTGTTGTGTTTGTAGCGTTTATTGTACTTTTGATAATTTCTATCGAGTTTTTCCGGAGACGCATATACCAATGGTTCTACATTCTTCATAATTTGACTGTATTTCTATTTATCTTCCTTGTTACAATTCATGCTAGACCTGGTGTCACAATGTATGCTTATATATGTGCTATTTTGGTGGGGGTACAATTTTTGGCACGAGAATTACGTACTTATAAAGTCGACAAAATTTTTATAATACAACAACCTGGAAGCAGCATAAAGTTGGTGAAAATTGCCTTACCTTCTGGATTTTCAGATTGGCATGTGGCTAGTCATTTGCGATTGACTTTTCCGCGGAAAAACATCAAACACTGGGTTCTTGCTAGTCATCCCTATACCATAGCATCTCTCTCCCAGGATGAAACTGTTGATCTTGTGGTGCAAGAATCGGCCTTTGGGTTTAAGTTCGACCCTAAACTCTCTTATTGCATGACAGGCGCATATTCTGCATTGCCGCCCAAATTCGTAGTTACAGCAGAATCTGTATCTATATTTTGCGGTGGTTCAGGTATCTCTTTTGGGGCTCCTATCTTTAGAACCCTTAAACCTAGATTAGGTGCTGCAATTAAATTAGTCTGGGCCGTGCGTAACATTAATGATATTTTTCTTCTTGAAGAGTTGAATTTATCACCTGAAGATGTTGATATATATGTGACTGGGAATCGCATTGAGACATCGATGCCCGCTTTTAATGCTGATGAAGAGGCTCATGGTTTGCTTCGCAGTGACGATATAGAGTTGCAGTCGCTTGCAGCAGAGCCGAGATTCTCTCATGCACGATTGCAGCAGGGTAGGCCTAATTTGGAATCCATTTGCGACTCTAATTTCCGTGACAAACAAAGTAATCTAAATCTGTGGATAGTAGTATGTGGACCCGAAACATTGGTTGCTGAAGCACAGAATTATGGACGTATAAACAGGGTTAAAGTGATATCGGAGGTTTATGCAATGTAAGCTAAAATATGTCTCGTTTATTCTGTCATTTTAAGCACATCTAATTCAAATTAGCGAATTCTAAGTTGTGTCTGACTCTAGGCCGACTTTGTCTAATCTTGCCATGATTAGACATATTGCCTCGTAACTGAAAATCCACATTGAATTAGTAAATATTTTTCCCACGTTTTACCTTGAGGCTAAATTATCATTTTGTTTGTCTATCAATAGATCTTTACAACTATATAGCGATATTTATTTTTAAACTTAGTACTAGTAGGTTTAATTTCAAATAATCCATGATTAAGTTGAACCCAATTTTAGACGTTGCCGTCTTGCAATGTGATATTTTGCCGTGACTTATCGCTGCATCTGTTGGGTTTGACTGCGAAATGATCTTGTGATTTTTTACTCCACAAATTTCATCATCAAATGTCTCTCTCAAAATAGACTTGAATTTACTTCTTTGGTAATCTAGACTCTTGACCACGACAATTTCATTTCAAAAATTCGGCAATCAATGGATCCAAGATCCCTTAAGCAAACTTTGGACGAAGTCTTTGACTCGGCCGTACCATCTACGGCTCATGCTATTTTTGCTGGAGTCACCAACTCCTCTAAATCGATATACGAAACAGCATTAGGTCAGCCCCCCAATACTCCTTCACACTCTCAATTACTAGGATTTTACTCATGTACAAAATCTATCACGGCCATGGGCCTCCTCATCCTTTACGAGCAGGGAAAAGTAGATCTTGACGTACCTGCTAAAAACTACTTACCTCTTATTGATGAAATCCAGCTTATTGAACCAGGTCTGGTTGATAAAGAAGGTAAGTTTATAAAACCACCTCGAAAACCCCAAAATTCTATAACCCTTCGTCACCTTTTAACCCATACAGCTGGGTTTGCTTATGCTTTCAGTAATGAAGACTATCTTCTGTTATCACGTCAAAATCCATCTGTAAATTCTGTTAACTGCTCTATAGACTTGTTCCGTACTGAGAAAATGCCATTGTTATTTGAACCCGGAACTAAGTTTAGCTACGGGCACTCTTATGACTGGGTTGGTCTTATTATTCAAGAAGTCTCTGGTCTTCTGTTAGGTGAATTTCTTAAAGAAAATATATTTGAACCAGCAACTTTAGATTCATTTACATTTCACGTCAAAGATACTTCAAATCTAGTACCTGTAATGAGAAGAAGTTCTAAAACAGGAGAATTAGTTAAAATCAAAAAACCCGCCATGCTCCCTGACCCAATCATTGATATGGGAGGTCAAGGGTGCTATGGTTCGGCATTTGATTTTATGAAGTATCTTAGAATTTGGCTCAATAAAGGATATTCCCCAGATGGAAAGTGTCAGATTCTTAAAAAGGAAACGGTCGAATACGCTATGCAAAACCATTTACCTCATAGCTTATACGTTGACTACGGAGTTGAATTACCACCAGAATACTCAACTGATGGACAAACTTTAATGGGCTGCGCAGTTGGTGGACAACAATTACCTACTGGGAGACCAAAAGGAGCATTACTGTGGGCTGGTTTGGCTAATTTATACTTTTGGATCGATTTGGAGAACGATATTGCCGGCTTTTGGGCAACTCAATTACTACCTCAGCTGGATCTACAATGCATTCTAAGTTTTGCCAGACTCGAATATAACGTTTACGAAGAACTCGAGTCCGCCAAGCAAAGTAAACTTTAGATGCACTACATTGATCAAAGCTTTACGGAGCCATTTTGGGTGTGGGGCCGCCTTGCGCTGTAGATGTGACCAGTTCGTTTTTGTTACTCGTCGTATTTCTATGCAATGCAACAAGTCCGATGCACAGAAGGTTAATAGAGTTTTGTGAAATCTGGGGGTCCGCCCCCTGGATCGAAAGTTAGCTTTTCTGACTAGCCGAAAAGTTTTGGTAGTCATTTAAGTAAAGACCCTTAATCTAAGAATTGACATTTAAATTTTACGTTTTACTTCATCTCTTGAGAAGTCATCAAAAGCACACTTAAACTTTGACTTATGTACAAAAACAATCTTTACCTCTTCAAACTATCAAAACAACGTGATCAATACAGATCTAGATGTGCCGTACCCTGATGAAGTTAAAAATAAATGACGTTTGTAATAAAAAAATAACGCTAAAAATTTTCCACAAACCAAAACGTAGTATATGTTTTAGACGGCAGTATAACAGGTAAAATAAATTGGGCGCTAGTCCAACATGGCGAATTACTGATACCCAACAAGGCTATTTTTATAAGCTTAATGTAAAGCAGGCATTTTAATGCTTTAAATTACAAGAACAATTGTATTGTTTTAATACTATTGTCGAGGTATTGTTTAAATTAAGTCGTATTTATTACTACTTACAATAAGCCTAATTTGTCCATTCTTACTTGGACAGCATTTCTGTGGGCCTCTAATCCTTCTACCGCAGCTAAGGTCATAACCGCCTTACCAATACTCTTTAAACCTTCTTCTGTTACATTTTGTGATGTAATGAATTTAAGGAATGTTGCAGTATTGACTCCAGAGTATTGTCTGGCATAACCGTAAGTGGGTAAAGTATGGTTGGTACCACTTGAGTAATCCCCACAAGATTCTGGTGATAATCCACCTACAAATACTGAACCAGCATTTTCAACATAGTCAGGAACAAATTTTTCAGCATCTTCAATTTGTAGAATTAAATGTTCAGGAGCATATTTATTTGATAATTCAAATGCTTCTTTGTAAGAATCTACTAGCAAAGAATAAGAATGTGATAAACACTTAGCCACAATGTCTTTTCTGGGTAATACTTCGGCCTGTCTTTTAACTGCTTCATCGAATTCTTTTAATTTAGATTCGCTTAAGCCTACCCCGATTAAAATGACTTGAGAGTCAACTCCGTGTTCCGCTTGCGATAATAAATCACTAGCCACAAAATCAGCATCAGCTGATTCATCGGCAATTACCAAGACTTCTGATGGCCCGGCCGGCATATCGATAGAACATAAAGCTTGGGTATCGTTTTGGACATGCATTTTTGCAGCAGTGACAAACTGATTTCCGGGTCCTAAAATTTTATCACATTTAACAACACTTTCGGTACCATAAGCCATAGCAGTAACAGCTTGAGCACCTCCAGCCATAACAATACAACTAGCACCTAATTTATGAGCAACATATACAACTTCAGGAGTTAATTTACCAGTAGATCTAGCAGGAGGAGATGCAATTACAATATTTGAACATCCAGCAACTTTTGCAGGAACTCCCAACATCATAGCAGTAGATGGAAGTACTGCAGTACCTCCAGGTACATACAAACCGACATTTTCAATTGGTTTAGCAAAACGAGAACAGTAAACACCAGGAGCCGTCTCGACAGTCATCACTTTTTCTTTAGGCAACTGAGCAGCATGAAATTTTTCAATATTCTTAATCGATAAGTCAATAGCGTATTTCATATCTTCAGTAATATTCATCAATTCTTGTGGGAATGGAGCTTTAAGTACAGGAGCATCAAGTTTGACACCATCGAACTTTTCTGTAAGTTCTAGTAATGCTTTATCACCATCTTTTTGAACTTTTTGAATAATTGGTAATACAAGTTTCATGATGTCGGCAGTTTTTTGAACTGGTCTTTTCAAAGCAGCATTGACATCTTCTGGTTTAGCAGTCTTTACAACAATTGATTCCATTTTGTATAAATTATCTTGAGATATTTCTTCTGGTTTAGAAATATACGCAGGTTTAGCATCACCTTTTCTTCTGGTAACTTTTCTGCTCTTAATATCAAGGTTTCTTTCAATATCAGCTAATCTTACTCCTTTCTTAATACACATGGTCATTGCAAAGTAGAACAAATCGGCTGCTTCCCAAGCCACTTCTTCTTTATCCTTTGCCTCAATAAGCTCATCAAGTTCTTCCTTCAACTTAGCTTGTAAGAGACCTTCATCAGTGAATAACCTCTTAGTATAAGAACCTTCAGGAGCTGATTTAAATCTTTGAGCTAAAGTTGCATCCAACTTACTCAATCCAGAGCCAAAACTACTATCTTTAGCTTCTAATTGTCCATCATGGAAGCAGGTGAAGTTATTTTCCAAGTGACAAAAGCCGTATCCTTCTCTTGGTTCTACAATAAATTTAATCAAGTCTGAGTCACAATCTTTCTCTAATTTCACTAACTTTTGTGTAGCACCACTTGTCTTTCCTTTATACCATAATTCATCTCTACGTTTACGAGATTGGTATACACCTTCACCTTCAGCAATAGCAGCATGAATAGAGTCTACTGATGAGTATACAACACCGAGGGCAGTGAATGCTGGACCTGGAGTAGTGATCAAAGTAGTGAAAAGGCCATCTGGACGATCAGTTGTCAAGGTAGAAGTGAAAACAGAAGAGATCGAGATCTTCCCAGATTCAGAAACTTCAGTAGTCAATTTTGAAGCAGGTATCACAGGAATGATTCCAACAGATGCTAACGCATTGGCGTCTTCCTGTTGAACCTGATTACCCAAGTAGTAAACTTCTTTATTTCCGTTGTCACTAAGTTCTTTATACTCTTTTTCAGATAACTTTGACATCACAGCAAACCCACAGTTGGCATCAAGACTTTTGCTGGTCTTGACAATGAATCTATAGTCAGGTAAAGAAAATTCAGTGACATATTGTTGAAATTGCAGTTCGGTGACAAAAACCTTGAGCACTCCATTGTTAAGGAGAGCCACAACATCATCAACTTGAGCTTCAGACTCGGTACAATCAACGTAAATGTCTACTGAGGTTGGAAATTGGCTGATAAAATGCTTGGAAATTTTGAATGACGAAAATGGTAATAAAAGTTTACCCGCTACGGACAAGCCTCCTACCTTCTGTTCCGGCAGCTCCAATAACGGCAACACGGGAAAAGTCATAATAAATAGGGTTTAGGGATTTTTAGATTTGTAAGAAATTGGTTATCTGGTAATGAAATTTTTCAGTAGCTGCGATTTTTCAAGATAAACCTGAGTCATATTGAGTCACATGACTAAGCTTTGACATACAGATTCAAATCCAGAATCACTAAATTTAAACCTTCGGATTAAACCGAATGAAGCTTGGGATTCGAAAAATAAACTGAATAGGATTGATCTACAATTTGTGATTTTTCAGATCTACACTTTTATGAATTGTATTCATTATCATAACTAAAAATTAAACTCACCTCTGAATTGTTCCAAGTCCATTCCAGGACGAACAAATTCAAGTAAATCTCTTCTATCCATGGCGATAAATGCTCTTTTCAATGTTTCCATTAGTGAAGAGCTTTGGTTGTGGTTTAATGTTGTCTCTTCTTGACCCTCAACTTGATGCATAGCTAATCCACTGAGTAGATGTTCTGCGGCTTCTTTATAACATCCAATATTTATACAAGAAACTCCTAAATTATACCTGGCTCTAACAAATGTAGGTTTAAGTTCAAGTGCTTTAAAGTAAGCATTGACTGCTTCTTCTGAACGATTTGAATTAGCTAATGATGCACCTAATCTATTCCATAATACAGCATCATCTGGTTTAATAGATAAAGCAGCTTTGAAACAATCAATAGTCTTATCAAAATCTTCATTAGCATAAAATAATACACCTAATCCCATTTGAACGTCTGGATCCATGCTGGCCTGATCTGGTGAAAGCTGGGCTGCCTTCATAAATAAATCAGTCACTCTTTTATTTAATGTGTATCTATCTTCATCATCAATTGCTGGTTCTTGAGCACGAGCTTGATCTGAAACATTAGGGTATTTTGTAGACATCCACCTTTCTAACGTAGCGAATGCGGCGTTGTCATAGCCTTCGTTAATATATGAGATGGCTAATGTCATGAGAGCTTGGGAATTTTCAGGGTGTAATTCTAAACACTTCTCCAATGCTGTGATTCCTGCAATTTCCTTTTCATTTTGTGTTTGAACTTCTCCTAATTTCAACCAAGCATTAATATGATTTTGGTCTCTTTGAATAGCGGCTTCAAAAGCCAAAGCCGCTTCAGAAAGTTTGGCTCCATTTTCCATCAATTGTAACCCGATTTCATATGGATCAGTCTCTTTAGGTAAGTCTAAGAACTGATTATGAGTCTGATCTTCGAATTGATATTGACCAAAGTGAGCTCTAGTTGAAGCGTACTTTGCGAAATCTTTTTCCCATTGTGCCATATCTGCTGGCATTGTATCTTTTTGGGTATTTCTGAAATCTTCGTACTGTTGAGTAATGAAATCATTTTCTACCGCTTCTGAATTAAGACTGTCCCAGACATCTTGGAATGTAGCTTGATACTTATCGTCAATGACGATTTCTGGTTCTTCTACTGTTGTAGCTTCTTGTACTTCAGATTTACTGGTGAGTTCTTCAATTTCCTTAAACTGATTATCCCAATCCACCTGTTGTTCCTGATTAACAGCTTGTGTTTCAGATTGTGCAGTCTGGGGTTGTGCCTGTTGAAATCTGCTGGCCCCCATCATGGACATTCCACCCATTGACATTCCGCCCATAGGACGATAAGAATTCATCATCCCCGACATTGGTTGTTCCATTTGCGGTGACTGATGTTGTACTTGTGGTCCCATTTGTGGTCCAAATTCAGATGCCCATTGTTTGGAAGCTGCTGGCGTCTGTATGTTACTATGTTGGGCCACTGGTGATGGCAGGTGAGTTTGAAATTCAGAACTCCAATTTTTTTGATTTAAATTTTGATTACTAACCATAGGTTGATTCTGCATCATATTAAGTTCGTGTCTCATAGGCTGAAAGTTGAAGCTGGCATTGGGTCCTTGATTAAGAAACTGATCGAAACTTTGACGCTCTCGTTGATTCATAGAGCTATCCTGTTTAAAACCTCCTGTTTGTGCCAACCCTGGTTGGTGAGCGGCTTGACGCTGTAATGAACGATCTTGTTGAGTATGCTTATTAAACTGAGCCACAGCATTACCGTTAACTGAGCAGTCAGATCCTCCTCCTACAAATGACATTATACTAAGTGGAAATTAAAAGGTGGTGGCAAATGTAGAAAAAGTAGTTGAAAAGTATTGGAATTTAACCATGGTAACTGATCTTTCAACCCCACCAGCAAGGCCGAGGTTCGGGTCGTGCGTGCTCAGCACGTGAGTTGCAGCCGATAACCTGGAGATATTTGGAAATGCCAGTAACTCGAAAATGTTAAAATGTTAGGTTTGGGGTACGAGAATAAGTGCAGTGTAGTAGAGGTGGATTGGCTGATGGTCGTTTGGTGAATTGGAGTGGTTTAGTAAAGTGTGTAAATTTGTGTAAATTGAGACTTTTTTGGTATTTTGCAGCTGGCTGCAAAAATCAAGAAAAAGAGATATTAGAAAAAGTTCAAGGAGTTGAACGAAAGATTTGAGGTATACAAATTATTTGAAGATTTAAGGTATACGAATTATTTGAGGATTGAAGGCCATCAAAGTGCAGTTGGTAAAGCGCCGGTATCAGTCTTTCAAATCGCAATTTGCACTTTTGGAGCTTCTACAAGACTATAGTCTATAGCTACAGTCTACGGATTCTATTTGTCACATACATTGATATCACGATAAGTTACTTCTCTCCCTCTCTTTCTCTTACCAGTCAAGTTTGGTCTCTGGATTACCTCCTTGACATTCTAACTGGTTACATATCTCGTCCAATTCTTTTACATCTTTATTAACCAGACCGCTTCCAAGGAATGCCGGATTAACTTGACCTCCAGCCTGATTTTCAATCTCAAAATGTTCCTTCACCATGTCTCGCACGATTCCTTGGTAGTATAACACACCTCTTTCCTTTTGAGGATGTAAGTAACCAGCAGAGTAAACACCTTGATTCAAGTTTTTTTGGGTTAATTCACACAAGTTAAAATCTTCAAGCTCAACTAATTGCAAAAAGTCAACAAACTCTTTCTTCTCTTCTTCACCTAATCCCTTTTTGGTGTAAATATCGTATTGCAAAATAGTATGGGTTGCAGAAATTGGCAATACTCTAATTGAATACCATGCTGGTGAGTAACAGTTTATACCATTAGTTGGGAAAAGATATACCCACAATCCATTGAATTCACCACCTGGATTTGCCTTCTTTTTAGGAGCAGGTTTTGGAGCTTCTTTCTTTCCAAATCCGAACCAACCTGAACCTTCTTCTTCGGTTGGAGCAGGTTTTTCAAAATTTTCATTTCTTACAATTTCAGCATAATGACGACAATATCTGTTTTTAGGGACAACCTTATAAGTTTCCATTCTAAAAGCAGCATTCAAACCAGGATGGGCAGTAGGACAATGATAGCATTCTTGGTATCCGTCCATTAATGTTTTCCAGTTAAATTTACCATCTAATTCATAAGACATATGGTATTCATAGTCTGAGAAATCAAATTCGTCCAACTCGCTATTTAAACCTTCAAACCAAGGATCAAATTCAATGAAATTTTCAGAAGTATCATTGTTAAAGTTTACAAATACTAATCCTTGCCTAGTGGTGTGAGTCTTTATAGGAAACAATGAATTTTCTTCCTTGACAAATCCTTCAACGTTATCGAAATGAGGAGCTTTAGTCAAAGTACCTTCAGTATTGTAAGACCATCCATGATACTTACAACCTAAAACGATAGAAGAACCTTTCTCCTTTCTTACAACAGGATAAGCTCTATGACGACAAACATTATGGAAAGCTTTCAATTGACCATCAACTTTAGACTTGATGATGAAAAAGTTGATTCCAGTGAAATTAAATGCATAATAATCACCAGCTTTTTTGAAACGAGATGAATGAATACAAAATAACCATGACTTATTAAATATAGCTCTCTTTTCTAATTCAAATACCTTTTCAGAAGTCCACCAACTAGCAGGAAGTGTATGTTCACCAGGAAGTAATTTTCCAACTTTATCATCAGCAGGAGGAGCACTTGGGACCTGAACAGAAGCAGAAGCCATTTTAATTAATTTTAAAGTAATGCTTTATTGAAAATTTCAATATTATGTAACTAAATCTTCATCTTGGACATCGTCCTTCTTATAGCTTCTCCACTTACGGCCTAGACTTGACATATAGCCTTATCGTGTTATCTTATGTAGCGGCCGGGCAATATGCAGGACCATGGAACCCATTTCCTTTTTCGGTAGATCCTACCCTGAGCTTACGGTTAGCTTAGGTTTAATTGGTTATGAATGCCTTACTGGAGCCAGATACCCGGAATAGTAGGAAATATGTCATGGAGTACATACCTTAATTAGGCAGTTGTTGAATATGACAGCTTTACTACATACAGAAAAATACAGGTTAGTGTTGATCTTGATAGTAAAGTGTAGGGAAGTGTAGGGAAGTGTAGGGTTCCATAGCCTGAGATAACATGTAGATACGCCGTGCTTGGCAGTGTAGTTCTATGAACAATATATTTGCTCTTCCCTGGAGTAGCAACCACTTTGGCAGTCGCCAAACTCTCATCTTCAGTAATACTCGATTTACATCTTTTTCATCTCTCAACATGCTTTAGTCCATCTCTACGTCTATTTGCTTCACTCCTCCACCTCTCCCCCTCTCCCCCTCCGTCTCCTCTTAGCTCTGCTGTGATTCCCGATTTCAGACTGCCTATTCCGGTTATTACACCCATAGACAAAATAATCAAGATCATCATAAGCCTCTATAGATCGTACTGCATACCATATTCTTAATACTTATCCTACTATTATTCTGATTATCTATTCGTACATAATTTACACAAATTTACTAAACAAGCCTCCAAGACGGAGAACTTCCTGTCCAATATCTGAGTCGACCGATGGTGCCAATAAAGTTTCCATGGTGAAATTTTCATCTGGTTTAATTCGATACAATGAAGAGAGTTGTGTCAACTGATCCTTAAATTGTAAATGTTCACCTGACTCAAAAAGTAATGCTGCATTTCCTACTAAGGAATTCACCACAATCAATGATTTCAAAATAACCAATGATAGCAATTTATTCTCATTTGTATTCCGTGGATATTTAACCGATTCTGTTACTAAAGATACAGAAATTCTTGCAAAATTACTCAAAAATATTTCTTTATTTGCAAGTAACCATTCCGTGGATAACGAATTAAGACTAGCATTTTCTTCAAATGGAACCATATCAATAAGTAATTTAGCTCCAAATAATGCCTGCAGAAGTGTAGCGGTTCTATTAAGTGCAAATTTCCCAAACTCAAACGTATTACTATCAAAAGGTATGATACTCATCAATAGTCTGAATGAACGAGTAAGTAATACTCCTTTACAAGCATCATGTGAGTTTCCCAAGTACGCATTAATAAGATTCTTTGTATCTTCTTGATCTTTACTGCTGATAGTGATTCCGCTTGTGGAAGTCAAAGATCCGGTAAGAACTGCTTGCATCAATGCCTTGTTTCGAGGCTCTCTTACGAGAAGTTTGGAAAATGTATCAATACCAAATGGTAAATAAGTATGTAAATCCAAGCCAGTATATGGGATTGCAAATTCATCGTCGTCTAATTTCGGTCCGAAAGAGCTTACTAAAATATACGACAAGAATGCTTCTTCCAAACTACGAAGTTCCATGGTAAATGCAATATTGTCCAACATCAACAAACAGTCTTTCAATACACACAATCTTTTACGATAAAATACAAATTTATCGGGGTAAGCAGCAATATATTTTACCGACTTGAATAACAAGTCTTTGAAAAGATCATTCGTAGACATTAAAGCCTTGCTATCATCAGAGAATGATATATTTCTCAAAATCATCGTAATGGTAATCAATTGATCAACTAATCTGATCTGGTCATCCACAGCACTCTTGGTTTGTATTTTACTAAAGTGGTACTTATTTTCTTTCTTGAATCCAAGTAATGTAGTAGCGTAGTCAGTAATACCGAAAGAGCCCAATTTCTCATCTTCACCAGAAGACTCTGATGGACTGCTCTTTAAGCTTTCGGGAGTAAACATCTCATCGAGGTCCATGTCAGAATCGTCATCTTCAATGACTTCCCCAGAAAGTGAATCTACCACAAACGCTAAATCTTCTCCTTTCATTGAAGACTCTGCATTATACTTTGAGAAAATATTGTCAATGTGACTTTGATTTGGTAAATAACCAACATCTGTTTGAACCGGAGGTTTCCGAGATTCAGGAAATACAATATGGTCTAAGACTTTTATACCCAAACTTGCTAACGAGTCAAGAAGTTCGGGTGCTTGAGAAATCTTAAAAGAGTAATTAGAGTCTGAAGTTGTAACTAATAGCGTGTTAAGAGCCGTGAAAACTTCACCACTATCGGGTGTAGTATAATATTTTAATCCCATAATCAAGGCATGAAGATTAATAGCACCTAGTTCTGGAGCAAAAAGATAAACTGGTTTTGTCATTTCAATTTCTCCTGCTAATTGCGATAAGGCCTTGATATCGAATCCATTGTATGTATCGAGAAGTTTCCTAATTGGCACGTAATTCTTAACAACATTTGGCTCAGCATCGGGATCTTGTTCTATGTCAAGAGCAGGCGAGCTTCTATTTGACAATTTAGGAGTATTTTGTTGTTGAGGTTTCTTCTTTTGTTGCATCACGGATGGTTGTTGTTGTGGCAGTTGTTGTACAATACTTCCACTTCTAGAAATAGGCTGTTGAGTCAAATAAGGTGATTGTACAGCTGGTGAATTATGGTTAGACTGACTAGTATGGCTAGTTTTTCTCTGATGTGGAGTTGGAGCCTGACTGAGGACCGGACTTTGTTGAGGTATCCCTGGTGTTTGCATACTGGTAATTGCAGGAGAGTTAGTACTCATAGGTGGTGACATTTGCAGTGGTTTTGCAACCGGTTGCTGAGGTTGAGGTTGAGGACCTGGTAATTTTGAACCATTTTGTTGTTGTTGAAGTTTTGATAAGATTTGTTTTTGAAATTGAACTCTTCTTGCCTGTAAATCTCTTGATCCATTAGGTGTCAGTGAATACTGTTCATAAGGAAGGATGAATTGCATGTATATACTAGCTGTTTCTTTTTCGAGTCTCATTCTGGTATTAGCATCTTGTTTGATGTTTACACCATCAAAAAGTCCTAATTTTTGACAAATTGCAGTCCAGGCATTTGGCTGTTGTTGAAGGTTATTTGAAGCTCGCATAAGTTGCTGACTTCCACCGAGTTTTTGACTTAAAACATGAAGGAAAAGAAGATTAACTTTCTTATTATTAACTACAGGTTGATGAGTCAATGGTGTTCCACGACGACTCATAAAATCATGGAGAGTCATTATAAAGAGCTCATATTGGAGCTGAGTGAGCTGCTGTTGCGATAACTTTCCAAGAAGTGACTGAGATTGGGCCTGTTGTGCCTGTTGAGATTGCTGAGGCTGTTGAGGTTGTTGAGGCTGTTGAGGTTGGTGTTGAGCTGGTGGTTGAGCTGATTGAGGTTGTTGTTGAGTTTGTTGTTGAGGTTGTTGCTGAATATTCTGGGGGATTTGCTGAGGAAGATGCTGAGGCATCTGTTGGTTTCTGAACCCGCCCATATTTGGAGATGCAGCCGCCGGAGACTGAGCAAATCCTTCATTTCGTATATTCTTTTGAAACATCGCCTGTGGTGCAGCGTCTCGACTTCCAGGAGAGTTTTGAATTTGAAATTGACTTTGTCCCTGCTGTTGTTGAGCGTGCTGTTGGGGTTGCTGTTGAGCCTGTTGCGGTTTAGAGTGGAGCATCTGTTGTTGCATTATTTGTCTTCTCATTCTCAAGAGCTGTTCTTGTTTGCTTTTGTCCAACGACAGCTGCTGTTGTTGCTGAGCCTGTTGTTGCTGTTGAGCTTGCTGCTGGGCTTGTTGCTGAGCTTGTTGCTGCTGCTGTTGAGGCTGCTGCTGAGGCTGCTGCTGTTGTTGTTGAGGCTGACTTTCTGGCTGTCTCATGAACACCAGCGGATTGAAATTTTGTTGCTGAAACGTAGGGTCAAAGAGACCAGCGTCACTTCCACCATTACTGGCGTTACCACCGTTATGACCACCAATATCAATGGATTGACTATTGATAGTATTTGAATTAACGCCAGAAAGACCCGATGAATTATTAGCCGGTTGAGGTTTTACATCATTTGCACCAACGTCGAAAAAATTACTTAAAAAATCATCGTCTTTCAACCCATTATTTTGAGCTCCATTCTGTTCATTAAACCAGAAATTGGACATGATTAAATTAGTAAGTTAAAGTAAGAGTAGAATAAGTTATTAGTTTTCCACGCGGGCTGAAAATTTGGCTATGCACGAATCGGGAAATGCATCCGTACACCAGGAGGTAAATGGTACACCTTAAGAAACTACAGTAAGGAAGTAAGGGAAGTGAAAGAGGAAGAAGAAGGAAGAAGGAACAAGAGGGAAGAGGAAAGAAGAGGGAAGAAGAAAGAAGAGGGAAGAAGAGGGAAGAGAAGAAAGTGGCAGCTTAAGTAATCAAAACTTTGAAAGAATTTCGTTGGCAGATGCATTTACCAAAGTTAGATGTGTTTAATCAGTGCTAATTACTCAGTAAGTGTTAATTCAAGTATAATCTATATTACTTAATGATTATCAATTAGTCTAAGAATTTATGATAGTAGTTTCTACCAAAAATGGTACCATCTTTTGTGAAGTTTTTTAGAAAGTGCTTTATAATGTTCCATTTCACTCCAACAATCTCTTCCCCATTCACAACCAGCCATATTAACAACAAAATCATGATTTTTAAAGAAATATTGAGGATCATCAGCTTGATCCGAACAAGCACCTGGAGGGAATGAATTTATTTTTCTTAATGGTAAAAATGCAATTTTTT
Organism: Metschnikowia sp. yHQL527; assembly: GCA_030578455.1. Lineage (NCBI taxonomy): Eukaryota > Fungi > Ascomycota > Pichiomycetes > Serinales > Metschnikowiaceae > Metschnikowia > Metschnikowia sp. yHQL527. Next base: position 420,647 of record JAJMRR010000010.1, on the reverse strand, counting down.
CTCGTATCCAAGCTTGAGAAGAATAAAGAGTTTCAAGAGCATCTTGTTCTTTATGTTCCCATTGCATATGCATTTGTTCATACATTGCAGGATCCCACCAAATATCAAGTAACATTTCTGACCAAGAAGATCTTCTCATAAGAAATGAACCTAAATTAAAACCTCCACAATCTTGAGTAATAATCATATCAATTTGTTTAGCATAATTTAAATATGGTATATCAATTGGTAAACCTAATGGATTAAAAGTTTCTAATGATCTATAAGTTGAATTATCCAAATCATTTAAAAAATGATTTTCAAGTGAAATTTGTGGTTCCATTATATAAGTATGAAGATCTAACCACCAAAACCATTCAGTATTTGGAAATTGTCTCATTGTTTGTTTCATTATATCAACTTTTTCCCATGATTCTCTCCATTCATGTGAATATCTCTTTTTGATGGTCATATCTTTAATTGTTAATCCATATCCATGTCTTTTTGCATATTGTTTCTTATTTTGAATTGAACTTCTTTCAACTGACCATTCTTGAGGTCCTTTCCATTTTAATACTCCTCCTCCTTCATTGGCGGCAAGAATTATTACAACTTTAGGACTTGATGGTGACAAATGTGGGATGAATGGTACAGATGTAAATAATGAAAGAAATATCATTGTTACAGCAAATAATGTTAATCTCTTATGTTGAAGAGTCCATGTTTGAATCTTAGTTAAAATTTCATTACTTAAATTTTTTAATTTATCATTCCATGTTAAATTACTATGAGGTTTAAAAGTCTTGGAATATCCTTCATTCTCTAGATCTTTGTCCAGAGAGTACGGTAAATCAAACCCACTACTACTCATATGGAAAAGGTTGTAGCAACAGTTTTTTGTCAACGTGCGATTAAATATAAACTATAAACCAGTACACCAAGATGATTAAATGGAAATACAGTAAGTTGTAGAACTACAGAAATCACTGGGACTACCGAATTGTGTGAAGTTGAGGTTCTGGGTGATTATAGTCGGATTTTAATTGGTGATGGTTATGTTTTGATGGCCGTTTGTGGGTCTTGGCACTAAGCCTGAGTCGGCACCAGAACTGTGCTCAGACAGAGCTTAGAGAGGATCTCAAAGCAACAGCATAGAGCTCAGCTTAAAGTAAGGATAGCCATAGTGTAGAGCTTAGATAGAGCCGCTTATTGGCAGGAAGACCCACTATGATGCGTAGACGTAAAGCTTTTCAGGAATATACCCACTTCCTACTCCTCAACTCATTCGCATTTGCTTATCTCAATGGAAGAAGGTTCTGCTCCAAGCACTGCTGTCTACACAAGGGACATTCGGGTCTTTCCCTCACCCAGTCAACAATACACTCCCAGCAAAATAAGTGGCCACAATTAGCAGCAGATGGATCTGTCATTGGTGATAAACAGAGCATGCACAGACGTGAAGTTTCAGGAATATAAGGAAGCTGATGTGAGTCCAGAAGATCAATTATTGGGGCAATTCCTGGCGTCCCTGTAACAATCTGGTTAACTTTTACAATATGATTGGAATTTTCAGTGACTTTCTCAGTATCTAATTCAGGTTTATTACGTTCATTCTGTAACGATTTTAGTCTTATTAAAGACTTGAATGCAAACTGAAGAAAAATTATTGCACCTAGCATGGAGTAATTCCCTGTTTTCAGAAGCTTTTCGGGATCTTTATTGTGACCGAAAACATATCTCATTCCGAAAACTCTTTTTGAAACTGAATAAAACTGTCCTTGGAAGTAAAAAAGTGCTATATGTAAATTCATTATCGTATCCAATACATTATTATATGACAGAAGGTACTGTTGCCATCCTTTTTTATCCGGCTCCTCTTCCTGACTTACTCTCCATCGTTTCATAGCTCGACTTACAAGATATGGTACTAAAGCATATGAAAGTATGAATCCAACACGAGGAACTATTTTAGGTAATCGGCGACCGCTTCTTCCTACGTACATCAAATCAACGTATTCTTCACCAAGAGTCCGAGCTCCAATGAGCGTAGTAAGCGCTAAGTAAATTGCTTTGGCGCCAACGGTAATTTCATTGCCGTAAGTATTGATAAATCTTTGGCCTTTCAAGACATGTAGAGCATCGCTAATTTGAGTCCGAAAATATGACTCAAAATAGCTGTCTTTCTGGTGTGCTCTCACGATGGTGGCTGCATCGGCAAAGGGAAGAGCATTTTCATTAGCCTTCGACATGGTGATGTAGTTGGAGTTAGATTCAACCCTCGGACAATATGGGGAAGATATAGGTTTCCAACCCGTACACCGTGTGGGGTGGATCCGTACACCACTTACCGTAAAAGAGTTCTAGTAGTTCCTACTTCGTGATTTGTCTATATTATTCGTAGTTATGTACATCAAAAAGGAAGACGAGACTGACCTGAGTCTCCTTTCCGTTTTTTCAAGCTTTTTTCAGAGCTCTTCTTGACCTTTTTAGGACTCAGCAGTGACAGTACCACATTCCTCTCTACAGAAACCGATTTAGCTCTCAGATCCTCTCCCTTTGCGTCACCATTGAGCCTATCTGAGAGTTCTGTAGCATAGTGGAAATCTGCATGTTCGAAAACGTCTTTTACTGCAACGTTACATTTATTGCAATACCGTGACTCAATGAGACTATTGAGAAATGTTTTATCGTAAGTTTCGGGTTCGGGTGTCTTTCGTTGTAGTCTTTGTGTGATGTCATAAGTGGGAGTCTTTGGTCTAGGTTTGGTAGGAGACTTGTCCTTACTTGCCACTAGTTTCGTGGCACTTCTGGTATCTTTCGCTTCAGAGTTTTGAAACTCTTGAAAAAGCTTCTGAACGTAATTTTTATCCTCTTTGAATTGCCCTGTTGCTTTTGGTACAGTTGCAAGTACTGCTTCAGGATCCGGGGAAGACTTCAGACCTTCAGTTTGCTCGTTAGCATAATCCTGAAACATTTTGTCAACTACAGACTTATCAAATTTGTTCCCTTTCTTTTCAGGCGCTTTTGGCTCAATTACTTCTGGTTGTTCGAGCTCGTCGAATAGTCTCTTGATATTTTCTTGAGTAGATCCTTGCTTGTTGTCGGCGTATGAGTCAATAAGGTTGGAGTCAGTAGTCTTGACGAAATTGGAGATTACAACAGAAAGGTTTGCCAATGACACTATTTTGAAATTCTTAAGCGAATCTTCCAGACTATTAAGCTTGAATTCAGTAATCTTGGGATTTTCTGGGTTCAACTTTTGACTTGGTTCTAATAGCAAACAGAGAACTCTAAATCCTGTGGTCAATAAAGTTGACCGTAGTTTCTCCAAAGATCTGATTATTGGTAGTGGTGATTGTTTAGACACATGACTGTAAGAAGTCGTCGTAATTTGTACAGCTATAGTCTTGGGTCTCATTATAAAACCCTTCTCCTTTGTGTCTTGCTGCAGAAGGGAAAGATTTAGATTCTCATCGTCAAGTTCAATAAGACGATTATACAAATCTCCAATAAATACCTTCATCCAGTCCAACGCATCAAATAAGGTGTTGACTGGCTTTCTCGGTAAGAAGTTTTTTCTAGACATCATTGACTTGACGCTAGTTCGAAGCTGGAGTTCCTGCTGAAAACTGCCCCTGGCGAGGTCATAAATTTTCTCTGCCAAACTATCGTCAGCTAGGTCCTGTTTTAACAGTTTCAAATCGAAATTCTCCCTTACGAATGATATGGAGTTCACGCCAGGTGGGACTTCAAGTTTTTGTAGTACAATATCGCCCGTCTTACCACCCATTCCTGAGATATCATTAAGTTCAAAGTTTTTTAAAAACTCAAAAACATTAGAATTTGGCACAATTGTCTGATTATCGGGTTTCTTAAAACCACCTGCCAATTTGGCAAGCCTCTTGTTTCGTGCTACACCTCCTGATGTAGTGTATCGGAGGTGTTCGTAAACATGCAATCTTATAGAATATAATACTTGTGAACCGATTAGTAAGAAAATATCATCCCAATCCTCGATCTTGGATGAGCCAATTACATGACCAACCCACGCAAGGTCTTCAAGCAGAGGTATAGGAGGTAGATGCTCCTCATTGCTGTGATCACCACGAAGCTGAGGAAATTTTTCTAGCACGATTTCGAGGACGTTTCTGCCAAGATCAAGATAACTCTCATCTACACTGGCCTTTTCAACCAAGTCACAATCTGTATGGAGAACCTTCAATATTTTTCTCAGCTCTCTCCTATACGGGTCTAGAGACACCTTGTAGACTGCCTGATCGGGAAAGCCCTTGACATATTGCCAGTGGGTGGTTCCCTTTTTGAACCCAGCTGCATGTGCCAATACTACATGAGGGCACTTACTTCTAGCACTGGTGACGGTGTCCATTCTATTGATACCATAGCTTCGGGCAGGATACGACACCGCAATGAGAGATTGCCATTGAACACAGACTACAGGAGCCTCATCTGGTAGGTCAAGCCGTAGTTGCTCACATTGAGCAAAGAAAGCGTTCAAGTCTATAAATCCAATCACCGAAAGCCTCAGGAGATATGACTTTTTGGGATCTGTAAGGGAGTTCATGTCTTTAAATGTAAAGGACAGCACCGGTACCGGTGAAAAGTCCGGAGGATCGGGGGTTTCCGGAGTTTTCACAGACATGAATAGTTGTAGAATTGATGGTGTAGATGAGATGCGATAATTTCCAGATAAGACAAGTGAATATATATTAAGCAGAAAATGCATACATTTTTACAATTTACTAATACAAGATATTCTAGAGACAAAAGATAGGTGGTTTGGCCATTCAATCCTTTGGTAACCACAAATTTGTCAAGATTGTCCAAATTGTCAATTCAACTGGTTAAACCACAAAATTGTTCAGTTTGCAGCCATTTGTTACTACACGATACAAAAGCTACCTTAAAGCTGTTTTATTTGTCGGCTTACACCTTTATAAATCTCCGTTATTTACCTATAGACACTATCAAATTTTAGAACCACGCACAAAGCTTGTTCCCTGACTGATTGAAGCATCAAGTCCCTTGAGCGCAACCTTTACCAAATCCTTCTCTTCGGGCGTCACCGATAAGGACTCGAATGGATTGATAAATGATTCAACTTGTCCGTTCTTTAAAATTACAGGAACTGAGAAGAAATCAACATCATCAACATATTTCTTTGCAAATTCAGAACCTCCAGCAACACCAGGAAGGTAAATGAAAGAAGAGTCTGGAACTGCAGCTGGGGAATTTCCACTAACAGAATCTAAAACAGCTTGTGCAAATCTATAACCAGCATAAGCCATGGATAATGTAGCAGAACCAGCACCATTCTTAGCTTTGACTACTTCATCACCTCCAAATTGTACTCTATGAACAAATTCTTTATATTGAGCAGAGGAGATTGATTTTACTTTGGAAGCAATAGACTTATCGAAATTAATCAATGGTACAATGGTATCACCAGAGTGGCCACCTACCACAGAAATCTTTCCCTTGAGGGAAGTAGGATCTTCACCAATGAGTTGACCTAAGAAAGTTTCTGCTCTTACAGAATCTAAAGTAGTTACACCAAATAATTTCTTAGGGTTAAATACACCAAATTTCTTTAACACTTCAGCGGCAATTGGAACTGTGGCATTTACTGGGTTAGAAATAATCAATATAGCAGCATTAGGGCTTGTTTTAGCTATATTTGCTACTAAATCACGAATGATAGAAGCATTTATATTAAAGAGATCAGCACGAGTCATACCGGGTTTCCTAGGAACTCCAGCAGGAATAATGACAAGGTCCGTACCTTTCAAAGCATTGGTTATGGCAGAATTATCTTGTTTATCTTTAGGTTGAAATCCATTGACTACAGCAGGAGAACAGATATGAGATAAATCAGCAGCAACACCATGGGCATTTACGATATCGAAAAGTGATAATTCAGAAACTTGAGGATTTAATTTAAGTAAAAGAGAAAGTGGTTGACCGATTCCTCCGGCAGCACCGCAAACCGTTACTTTAACCATTTTCTAGTAATTTATTAGGTGAATTTTTTGTATAGTTTAGTGATTTTACTGCATTTTGCGACCCCAGCCATATATAAACCGATTCGGGAGTCATGAGAGTCACATGGCTCATACAACGGCACGACCTGGGCCGAGGTCGTGTGGAGGAGGGGAACACACCCCACAATAACTACACCTGGTTTACCGACAGTGTAAGGAAACAATGGCGCTGCAGAGCATACGTTGGTTGTGGGATACTTTTGTAGATGATTAATAATTGGCTGCAAAAAACAGTAGTTTTCTGGGAAAACATGCACTGGGGGTATGAGATATGGTTGCAAAATGAGAATGGCTGCAAAAATCACTAATGGCTGCAAATCTTATTGAACCAGTTGCTTTGAAGACGGCAATTGTGTATACACAGTATGGTAGGGTGGTTGTGAAGAGCACGGGGTGGGATGAAGGTTGTGGCAGAAATGGGTAGGTGACTTCTCGGTACTTGTTCTGGTCGGCATAAGATCTCTGGTATAGTTCGAGAGTCGAGCTATTCACACTGTCCTGTCCATATCTCTGTCCTTCTCTCTGTCCACATTTTTCTAACCAAAGTTTCTGCTTCTTTGGTGAGCTTGAATCTCATCATAATCCAGGGTGTAGCAACTACGACATGCTCTATGCGCCGTCGAAATATACTCCCTCGAGACGTTAATTCTGAACTTGAAATGAGACTCCGATAGCATATATCGCCACCATATATACTTCTGTCACGAACTGTCAGCTACCTTTTCTGCGCCAGCTATCTACACACTAATCTCTCTACTTCATATTTTGGTGGTGTACGGGTGTGTTTTTGTACGACTTAAAAACTCTTGTGGCTAATGCTATTATCTCCTCCGCCATCTCCTTCTTCATCGTCACCTTTTACATCGTCTCTCTCTCCGGCATTCTCTTCCGTGCTGTCCGTGTGCCAAAAATTGTCGTGCTATCTTGCTTTACCTACAAGACTTTGCTATATATGTATTACGGGTCGTGTCGCGCCCCGAACACTTCTCGTGATGTATGCCGTTGGCCACTCGATAAGCACCATAGTATTCACAGTTACGATAGGAGACTCTTATCAATTCGATTATAAGGTAAATTGAAACGTTGCTTGAACACAACTACTCGCGGGAACATTTAAGCCTATATAAAAAAACATTCCGGAGTTTATTCGGAAAAACCCTCAAACTTCTCATCCTTTTTAAATTTCATATATTCCTTGATAAATTCCATATGTTGTTCCTTCCTCTTCTTGCACTTATTGGTGCAGCCCAGGCATTTGATTGTTCAACGTCTGAATTACTGAAATATGATTTTGGATTACTTTCTGGAGTTCATGAATCAATTTTCTCTAAAAATACACCTCCATCAACTGCTAAAACTACATGGTATTTTGGTATTTGTGAAAATACTGACACCATTGAAAAATGTCCAAAGAATTCAGATATATGTGGAATCACTGAAATAATCTTAAACGATAAAGATAAACCAATTGTTTCTGAAATTATTGGATTTAATACTGGTTTACATAAGACATTTATTCCTGGTGATAATTCTATTAAAATTGATTATGAAGGAGCTAGTTGGGGAGATTCATTACTTAATGCTGAAGTTAACTTTATTTGTGCTACATCAGGTGAAAATCTTGATAAATTTCATATTACTTTTTGGGATGGTGAAAAACTTAAAGCTGAAGTTTATAGTAAAGCAGCTTGCGCTAGTGGTAAAAAGACTAAAAAACCATCTAAGCAACCACAAGACGATAATGGAGAATCATGGGGTTGGTTTACATGGATTTTCATCTTCATGGTATTATTTCTTAGCATTTACATCATTGGAGGTGCTTGGTTTCAATATAATAAAGGTAACGCAATTGATTTCCAGTCGGCATTAAAAGAGGTTTTAGAGAATTTTATAGATCTCTTAAAAGGTCTCCCTGCCTTCATTAGAGAAATCATTGAAAGATTTACAGGAAATAGTAATCGTGGCGAGTATAGTGCTGTATAATCTACATGTATATTTAAGAATGACTAATGTAGCAAATAGCATTTGAAAGTAGAATTAAAAAAATGAAGATTTAACAGAGAAGTAAGCCAATTTTCATGATTCCATTCGTTTCCGTCTACATTTTTTGCCCTAATTTCAACTAATTTTCATCAATAAAACATCAAGACTTTTTTCAAGTCATTTTATTCGCTTTCTTCCGCTTCTTCATACTTTTTCTCACTCATTTTATTCAACGAACTCTTCTACAATGACTACTGTGGTTGAAAAAATAGCATCGCTACCGGAATCAGGAAGGTTCATTTCCTTCGAGTTCTTCCCTCCCAAGACAGATGCTGGTTTTCGAAATTTACTTGCCAGATTGAATAGAATGCTGGCTTTAAATCCTCTCTTTATAACTGTAACCTGGGGAGCTGGAGGTTCAACTAGTGAAAAATCTTTAGATCTTGCAAGTACATGCCAGCAAGATTTGAACTTAACAACAGTTCTTCACTTGACTTGTACCAACACCAATAAAGAGATCATTGATGATGCTTTGGCTAAAGCTAAAAAGAATGGTATAAGAAATTTATTAGCACTCAGAGGTGATCCACCAAGAACTGAAGAATATTGGACTCCAAACTGTGACTTCAATAATGCCGTTGATTTGGTCAAATATATAAGATCGCAGTATGGTGATTATTTCTGTATTGGAGTGGCAGGATATCCTGAAGGTCATGTTGATGGATCAGATACTTTGGGACAAAATCCAGAGAAGGATATGCCATATTTGTTAGCTAAAATGGAAGCGGGTGCTGATTTCATGATTACTCAGCTTTTCTACGATGTTGAAAAGTTCTTGCATTATGAAAAACTTGTAAGATCTTATCCACAAATGAAAAATGCTATATTGATTCCAGGTTTAATGCCTATAACTACTTATAAAGTATTCAATAGAGCATCTAAATTGTCTCACGCTTCAGTGCCTGCTGACTTGCGGAAGAAAATTGACGAATCTTCATATGATGATGACTTGGTTAAGGAAATAGGTATCGATGTCATTGATAGTATCATCGATAAAATTGATTCAAGTACTGATAATAGAATTAGAGGATACCATTTCTATTGTTTGAATTTGGAAAAGGCCGTGGCTTCCATATTAGACAGATCAAAAGTTTTATCATCAGTTATGGACTTACAGTTAGAATCTGCTAACCATGAAGATGCAATTGGTTCAGATTCTGATTCTGATATTGAGGATATCGATATAAATGCTAAAATAAGAAGACAATCTTCTCTTGTAAATGAAAATCAATTATCTCAAGATATTCACGAAGATTTAAAGGCTCAAAGAAACTTGGTTGGAAATGCTTTGTTCAGAGATAAGAGAACTTTAGTAGATATTAGTACTGGTAAAGGTGCTTTAGGTAAAGATGCTACTTGGGATGAATTTCCTAATGGTAGATTTGGTGATTCTACATCTCCAGCATATGGTGAGATTGATGGTTATGGACCGAATTTGAAACTTCGTTCTGCCACTGAAGTTCAAAACGTTTGGGGTTCCCCTGAAACAGTAAAAGATGTAAGTAAATTATTCATTGACTATTTATCTAACAAACTTCACGTTTTACCATGGGCTGACGGAGAATTATCACCAGAAACAGGAATGATTCAAGAAGAGTTATTCGAGCTTAATGTTAAGGGTTGGTTCTCTTTAGCTTCTCAGCCAGCAGTTGATGGGTGTAAGTCATCAGATAATATTTTTGGTTGGGGTCCAAGTAATGGAGCCATTTATCAAAAGGCATTCGTTGAAATATTCGTTCCAAAAGACGAATGGGATAATAAACTTTACCCCAAACTTTCCGGATTGATAGAGAACAAAACTATCACATACTTTTCAGGAGATTGTAAAGGCAATATTAAGTCAAATTTACCTATTGGAGCTAACAACAGTAAAAATGCCATTACATGGGGTGTTTTTCCTCTGAAAGAAGTTTTACAACCTACTGTCATTGACTACGAATCATTCAAAGCATGGAATGAAGAGGCTTTCCATTTATGGCTAGAATGGTCTCGTTGTTATAAAATTAATTCCAACTCTTATAAGTTATTAAACTCTATATATAACGATTACTACTTATTGAGTTTGGTACATCATGATTATAAGGACGAGACCGGGTTATGGACAAGTCTTTTAACGTGACTCGCAAAGCTATAGCGGTGAGGAATCACCGTGAAGCCATTAAAAGGCGACAGCCAGAGCCAATAAGGCATTAGAAGCATGTAGATAATACACGCTATAGAAAGTAAATATGTAGATTTCATGATGGGCTATGATTTCCAACCTCCTAATTGGGTTGGTTCTTGATCTCCTCGGTCAACACCTCTATATACTTGCCAACGACGTTGCTGTTTAAACTCTGGTACATTTCACTAGACTCATCAATACCAAGATACTGGCAATTAGACTGGCGTAGCATCAACACTCCGTTCATCACCACCGTCCCCTTCCCGATCACAAGACGCCCACCAAGATCTATGGGAAGCGGTGTTCCTGTGCCTGCCAGCAGTCGGAGGAACGAAAGCTTATCGTACTCAAACCCGGTACAGAGATTCCCAAAGTTATCTCTAAGTGTCAATTTAAACACATCAGAGTAGTTTTTATTGGAAACAGGCCCGGAATCGGCATCCATATTGACTTCTGTGATTATGCGAGGTCGACTTTGTCTTACTCTATCAACGGCAACCGCATTGGGGTCAGCAGTTTGCTGCCATTGGTCAAGCTGATCAACGCGAGACTTGCTGATATTGTGGATGTGTATTATAGTGAAAAGGACCGGTGCATCAAGTCGATACTCATCAACCGTCAAGTATCTCCGAGGGTCGAAACTGTTCCTTCCGGCAGTAAACTCCATAGGACTATATGGACTATTATAATCTACTGATGTGGTTAGAGTAGTATTAGTTAGCTGAAATTTTATATACTTTTGCGCAACCATTTTCCATAAAAGGCATTGCTACCAATTCCTTCCTGATTAGCACTTTTCTTGCAAAGAATCTCTTCGTCAAGACATGTCGCTTTTCGTGGACGATGACGATACGGCTACAGGTCCAGTTCCTGATTTTGTTCCTCCGTCTATCCCCGTTGAAATTGAGCCATCTCCAGCTCCAACTGCTATCTATGAATCTAGCGAAGTAACCTGTGCTTTACCACTACATTTCCACCAGGAAATTGTATCTGATATGCTTTCCAAAGATGGTCTACTTATACTAGGAAGGGGTCTTGGGTGGGAAATCATTACCGCCAACCTTCTCTACGCCTTAACTTGGCCATCTGTATCTTTAGTAACTGGTCCTAATCGTAAGACAAAGAAGAGTTTGGTCTTTGTACTCAATGCTAAGGAGGAGGAAAATAGTATAATAGGTGGCGAATTGACCGACCTTCATTGGCTCAACAGCTTCGACGTGTCCGACGAGTCGCCTCTTAAAGTTATTGGAACTAATATCACTACAGTTGATAAAAGAAAGAAAATTTACGATGCTGGTGGTTGTGTTTCTGTCAGTTCTAGAATTCTTGTGGTCGATCTTCTTTCAGGAATAATCCTGCCCAATGATATTACTGGTCTATTTGTGCTTCATGCTGAGAGATTGAAGGAAACCTCAAACGAATCGTTCATCATAAACTTGTACAGAGATACTAACGATTGGGGGTTTGTCAAGGCAGTTTCTGATGAACCAGAGCTGTTCACGGGATTTACCCCTTTAGCATCCCGACTTAGGGTGCTTCGTCTCACAAACGTATTTCTTTGGCCCAGGTTTCACGTGGAAGTATCATCTTCACTAACTACTACTAAGAAGAAGAATAACGAAAATGATTTCTCTCGGTTTGTTACTGAAATCAACGTTAGTTTATCCTACAAGATGAATAAGATACAGTCGGCAATACTATCTTGTTTGGGATCTTGCTTGCTGGAACTTAAGCGTCATAATCCTCTTCTTGTGACTGACTACTGGGACTTAGAAAATCTTCACGAATCTCAATTCGTTCAAAGAATAAGGATTTCTTTGGAGGCACATTGGCATAGAATTTCTTGGACTTCAAAGCAATTGGTTTATGATTTGTCGACCCTTAAGGATCTACTTGTAGCTTTACTTACTGTTGACTCACTTTCTTTCTATCAAACAGTTCAAGGAATTGTTGATCTGAACGTTAAATCTTCTACTACTGGCTCCATGTTCACATCCAGTATGAGTCCCTGGTTAAATTTGGATGAAGCAAATACCATCATAAATTACGCAAAGGAAAGAGCATTAGGTAAATTGAAGGTGTCAAACTCACAAGATGAAGAAATTGAAGAATACGTTCTTGAAGAACATCCTAAATGGGATCAATTGGGACTTCTCATAGATGATATAATGTTCGAAAAGGCTACAAGTCAATTGTCAAATGACGGACCCATATTGATTATGTGCTCCAGTACAAAAGTTGTCAAACAGCTTTATACTATACTTCAAAATATGAAAAAAATCGAAAATAAAATGACAGGTAAGAAAAGATTTAGTTGTAGAAATTATATGGTTAATAAGTTAGATGATTACCTTACATGGAAGGAATTGAGTGGGCTTACGAAAAAACTCAACTTGGAGCTTGATAAACCAACTGAAGCGGCCCAAAATAACGATCCAGCTTCTACAGAAGATCTACAAACTTCAAAAACATTCACTAGAGGTAAAGGCTTCCCAATAAGCAAGAGACGAAGAACTAGAGGCGCTTCATCTGTTGCAAATGTGAGCAAGTTGTATTCGGGATCTGTTCATGAGAAGAATACCGAAGCTGTAGAACTTGACCCACTAATATTGGAGAACTTGAATGGCGCTGGAGGCGATGACGGTATCAAAAGTGATGATGGTGATGACAGTGACGATGATGATGTCCTCGTGATTGACATCAAAGACGAAGATAAGAATGAAGATACACAAGCTGGTGGATTCATTCCCGGTCCCACAAGACCCGCTCCAAGAGTTATTTTCAAACATATCGAAACCCCTGATCAAATAATCATTGAGAAATACAATGAACGGACAAACGACAATTTATTACAGGAGATTTGTCCATCTCATATTATCATGTACGAACCTAGTCTATCTTTCATACGGCGAGTTGAAGTTTTTCAGGCTATAAACAAGGAGAACCCTGCCAGAACCTATTTTATGTATTATGGAACATCTGTTGAAGAACAGAAGCATCTTATTAGGATCAAGAATGAGAAAGAAGCCTTCACAAAACTCATTAGAGAAAAAGCCTCTTTGGGTAAGACTTTTCTGACAGATGAAGATAACTGGAAGTTCAGAATTCAAAGACAACAGGTAATGAATACCAGGATAGCAGGTGGTGCTAACTTTCGAACCGACTCAGATGAAATGAAAGTGGTAGTAGATGCTAGGGAATTTTCGTCTTCTTTGCCCAACATTCTATATCGAATCGGTATTAAGGTTGTACCATGTGTGATTACAGTTGGTGACTACGTTATATCGCCCAAAATATGTATCGAGAGAAAAGCCATTCCTGATTTGATATCGAGTTTTAAAAGTGGTAGGCTTTATCAACAATGTGAAAGAATGTTTCGACATTACGAAACCCCTGTATTATTGATTGAATTTGATGAAAATCAGTCTTTCTCATTCGAACCATTTTCAGAAGTTAGAAGTTTCAAAACTGGAGCTTCCAACTCCCAAGTTACAAAAATGATGCAACAGGATATACAGTCAAAGATTATCATGCTTCTCATATCGTTCCCCAAACTCAAGATCATTTGGTCTTCTTCATCCTACGAGACAGCACAGATATTTGTAGAATTAAAGGCCAATCAGGAAGAGCCCGATGTTGCCTCGGCTATTTCAAAAGGTGTCAATCCACAAATCAGAAGCAATAACGATGACCCGCCAATGTTTAACGATGATGCCATTGACTTAATACAAAACATTCCCGGTATTACTAGTGTGAACTACTACACGGTTATTCAAAAGGTTCGCAGCATAGAAGATTTGGTAAATTTAACACAGGATCAGTTTACGGAAATGTTAGGCGAAGAAAATGGTAACCGAGCTTTCAACTTTATTAACCAGGCGATCTAACAAAGATAAAATCAATTTCACTTCCCAATTAGGTTATACCCCATTTCGTTTAATGTATAGAATTTTTTTAATGTATGTGGCACGTGACCCGATGTTTATCATTTTCCGGATCCATCTATTTACCTTGCAGCGAAAATGGTTGCTAAAAATGGATGCCTGTACAACCGACAAGAAAGAAGTGACGCTTTAAATAGTCGATTTCTCTCTAGAAAACCTTTCACATCAGTACAGAACCCTACGCATGTGGGCACAAACATCCAGTCACTCTGGAGGTGCCGAAATAAATGATGTTACGAAAGACTTACGTAAGGAAAGATATAAGTACTTAGAATTTAAACATCTTTACTTTAAGCTTCAAAAGACTATCAATAAGAAAGTTGTTCTAAGTTTGAAGTATGAGCAGCTCAAGGCTCCAGAAATCTACTCTACTTTGGTCAAACCGATAACTACAAAGATAATCGCTATTGGAAATACTGAATCATTGCATCATAAATTGAGTAAATATGTGCCTACTGGCTCATCTCCTTCACAAACGCCAACATTTGGACCTCAGTCAGGGCCATTTTGGCCAAAGTATGGCGGAAGTAGTAAGAGTGGAACTCTGAAGATTTCACCCTTCATAGTATATATCCTACTTATGCTTCGTTATGAATACTTGATTCAATCTGAGAATAATCTTATCAGGTACGATTTATTAGTCACCAAGGCTAACCTCTGTGAAATTCTCGCAATAAGAATGCTAAGAGAGTATAAATCACTAGACCGTATTAATCTACTTTTCATCAATCCTATGAAGAATAATTACTTCCATAACAAATTTGTCCATTCTAATTTGAGTAATTACTATAAACCTCATTTTAACACCGTAGAGTTATCCATTTTGTCTAAAGCAAAAAAGTTTCTATCCCAACCAATTATAATCCAAATTTTAGACAGATTTTATAGAGGTGAACTTATTGTTAAAGACTATGGTGACAATGGAATTTATGACGAAGCCATGGTTGATTCTTTATTGGAGTATAGTAATCCAGAAGATGAGTTTGCAGCCAAAAATCTGGAGTCAACCAATCTACTTATAGATAACAAAAATATCATAAATTACAAGTTTAATAAAATCTCCATGAAGAGGGTTATTATAAGGTCAAATATTGTCCCAAAATATCAGTCATTAGTTATCAATATTAAACATTTTGTTCTTGCTTTCCTATATTTCATAGTCATTTTGGACAACAAGAAGAATTCACCAATTGCAAAAGAATTGGAGCCTAGTCATATTCCACAAGTTAACTACTTTACTTGTGCTACTGAGTTCATGTTTTGGTTTTTGGCCTTAAGCATGAACTTTGAGTTTCTTATCAAAGCGATTAGCATAGAATACAAGTTTTTGAAAAAGATTATATGGACTTACATTGACATGATTTTATTGCTCATGATAAATGGTGTGTTTCTACTTCGAGTCTTGAAATTATTTAACAAGGTGTCAAGTAGTACTTATTATAATCACTTCAGTTTAATCTCCATCATATTGTTTCCTAGAATGTTATCGACCCTCAATAACTATGAATTTTTTCATATGATTATTCTTTCTTTGAAGAAAATGCTTTGGAATATGATTGGTATGTTCTGCCTTTTCATTTCAATGATTTTTGGGTTTTACATGTGCTTCATTAGCTTGACACTTGATAGATCCAACTATGAAATCGCTTTCGATATGTTGAAGTTGTTCTTTGGTTTCACGCCTGCTGTATGGAATAACTGGGACAGTTATAACTCAATGGGTAAAGGTGTTCAGATGGGGTACTTATTTTTGATTCAATTTATTATCACTACGATTCTTGCCATTGTTCTAGGCAATGTATTTGCAAAAATCACTCAATCCAATAAGGAAGAGTTCGAGTACTTCAAAACAACCAACTTGATTATTTATTTAAAATGGGGTAATGCATTTTATTACGACTTCATATCCGACACGAGAATCAACTCCGGGCATCAGCATGGAAATCAAATGGTTTTATTCAAAATAACAAGATACTTAAACAACATTTTGAAAGTCCTCAAACTCCCTATCATTTTACTCATATTCTTTTATGAACTCATAATAAAAAATAAGCTTTATAAGACTCGTTACCAGCAGGATTTGAAGGACTTCACTTTCTTGGATAAAACTTATGATTACTATGGAGATAAGGATATGGTTGGATTTTACCGTACGGGATATAACGATTTCGACGATGGCTCAGATATGAGTATTCTTATGGTAAAGTCCAGACAAGCCTCTGTTGCAGTGAATCCATACGCCGGTGCTGGCACTGGTAGAAGATTCAGCCATATTGGTTCAAATGCCAATTTCGCTACAGCACCAGTCATAAACCATCCAGTTAATAATGATACTTCTAATCACCATAATGGACTTGTTCAGGTTCAGTCCATATACACTTTAGGAAATTTCCGTACAGCTTCTACGGACTCATTATTTATTGACGAGATACTCAATAAGAAGTATGGTGGAGACAATGAAAAGGCCAATAATCATAATTCTGTCAGTGGTGGTTCAGGAAATAGTGGCAGCACTGTGGTGAATAATATGCCTATTCTCGAGAAGGTGAAGACGAACAACTCCGAAATGTGCAAAACACCAAGTACTCATAGGCTGAGATTTCCCAATGATAGAGTGATATCCGCTCTTAATATCAATAACCCCATTGATACAAGATACTCAAAGTCAAGAGTGACTTATGGCAACAACTTAAAGGAAAGGAAACATAAGAAGAGAAATAAAGAAATAAAGAACAAGAACGTGATGAAGAAACTTGAAGAGATTGAAGTCATGATGGGACAATTGATTCAGAATAAGGCGGATAATGAAATTAATGAGAGCTTGATGCAAGAACAAAACAGTGAAGATTCTATTGTTATCAATGATGAATACCATCTTAATTCACCTGCACCTCAAAGAAGGCGATTGCTGGAACATGATGAAACTTTCATACCTAGAGAGGAAGAATTCGAGGTACAAAGATATGTGGGCCAAAATACTCCATCGGAATATAATTCAAGGTTAGACGATATAGCTGGCAACATATATAATATCACAGAAGTATCTTTCGATGGGTTAGAACTGATGACTTCATCTCGAAAAGTATCCAACATATTTCCCGATAGTGAAGATGAAGACGGAAATAGCGATCAAGACACAACCGAAGCGGAATCTGACGATACTGAAGACTTTCCTGGTTATGGCTGATACTATTTTGTGAAGTTTTACTTATTTTATAGATTTTAGATTTTATTTATAGAAAGTTGATTTTTTTAAATAAATTTGATTTGCAGCAATTATATAGAAAAAATGTACTAGTTTTATATTTTTTTACTACTTATGCAACAAAATGACAAAATTAGACAAAATTGAAAAATAGTAAAAAATGAATTGGAACAAGCTTCGTTTATACTTCAAGTCAACCAGGCGTGATTTATGAACTCGTATACATATTCTGCCTAATAAGATACTTTTATCAAAATCTGGAAAATTTCGTTTCAAGAGCATCGGAAGTCAGGCCGGATTGGGACCGACACTTACCGATGTTGTATCTGAAATCTGAAAAAAGCGTATCTGAAAAAAGCTTTATACCTAAGAAGATAATCTCTAACTTCCTGAAGCATGAAAATTAACAGGGAGCTCAGAATCGGGAGCAGGACGTCCACACTTGCAGTCAAACAGGTTGAGATTGTCCTGGAGTTCATTGAGAAAAAGTATCCATCGATCAAATGCTATAATGAAGTCATTAAAACGCTTGGAGATAAAGTACAAACCAAGTCACTTTACTCCTTTGATGGAAAGGCTCTTTGGACCAAAGAACTTGAAGCCTTGCTTTTAAAGCCCTGTGACGGAAAACCCCAATTAGATATGGTGGTTCACTGCTTGAAAGACATGCCCACGCATCTTCCTGAAGAATTCGAGCTTGGTTGTATTTTTAATAGAGAAGATCCTACCGATGCTTTTATAGCCAAGAAAGGTTCAGAATTCTCGAAGTTATCCGACCTACCACCCGGAACATTGGTTGGTACATCATCATTGAGAAGAAAGGCACAATTATTGAAGAACTACCCACATTTGAAAATTGAGAGTATCAGAGGAAACATTCACACTAGATTACGTAAATTAGATGCCCCTGAATCTCCATTTGCGGCAATCATTCTTGCATCTGCTGGACTTGAAAGAGTTGGATTAGGGCATAGAATCACAAAGCGTCTTGACGAGACAGAAATGATGTACGCCGTAGGACAAGGTGCACTTGGTATAGAGATCAAAAAGGGTAACATTGAAATTAAGAGTATATTGGAGTCGATGGAAAATAAGTCCATCACCTTCTGCTGCATTGCGGAAAGATCTCTTATGAGCCATCTAGAAGGTGGTTGTTCAGTGCCGATTGGGGTATGGACCAACTACGACGATAGTAAGCAATTATTATCTTTCAAAGCGATCATTGTAAGAGAAGACGGACAAGAGTCAATGGAATCCCAATTGGAGACTACAGTGAATTCTATAACAGAGTCAGAAAAAGCAGGAATTGATTTGGCAGAACTGTTAATCGCAAAGGGTGCAAAAAGACTTTTACAACGTCAACAGACAGAGACAGAGACAGAGTAGCCTAAGCTACGATTATTTATTTATTCAAAGCACGACCACGACGATAGTGGTGACAAATAGTCATTATTCATATTGGACCTAGAATTGTGAACCGGGATAAGTCATCAACACAAATTATAAATTGGTTTGTTCTAGGTTTTTATATTATTAATACATGTATATATTGAGATCTGGGCCACCTGTCAAGTGCCGCGGGTTTTTCCGGCACCGTTTTTTGCAGCCTGTCAAAGGAATCAGTCAGATTTTACTTGACAGATATATTTTTGCAAAGTAGTAAAAAAAGTCGTAGAAGTCAATTATTATTGATAATTATATGGCCGTGATCAACGATACGACCTTAGATTAGATAGTATCAGTTGCAAATTTCACATTATACGCTTACAGAGCCTTCTACTCACATGCGAGTGGAGTGCGAGGGGTCGGAAACTTTTGCCGCATTTGGAAAAGCGCACATTATATTATTTTAGCTACCATGTGATTCGCTGAAAAATTGAAAATTTTCTCGAGTTTCGTTACTTTTTATCGAAGTCTTCCACTCACAGGCTTTTAATTTTCAATCACAGGCAATCTTTGTTGATGCACTTAAAATAACGAACTAAGATTATAAATAACTTAACTTTTCTTAGTATTTTATTTTCTTCTTTTTTTCTCTTCATTCAACCAACAACGTTTTATATCGAATAAAACTACATTTAATTTGTTGTTGTTAATAGTTGACTCCTACATATTCATGCCACATAAAATGACCCATCTTGATATTCCTAATAACCACATTCAAATTGGTGGAAGAAAATCTCAGTTGGCCGTTAAACAGTCAGAAATCGTCCGTGACTATATCATTAATAAATTTCCACAATTATCATGTTCTATTCTTGCACTTAGTACACTTGGTGATAAAGTTCAATCCAAACCTCTTTATTCTTTCGGTGGTAAAGCCTTATGGACAAAAGAACTTGAAATTTTACTTTTAGAACCAATCGATGAATTTCCTCAACTTGATTTGATTGTTCATTCTTTAAAAGATATGCCTACAAATTTACCTGATGAATTTGAGCTTGGTTGTATCATGGATCGTAATGATCCAACCGATGCTTTAGTGATGAGATCCGGTTCTCCTTATAAAAGTCTCAAAGACTTACCAAAAGGAGCAATTATTGGAACTTCATCAGTCAGAAGATCATCCCAATTATTGAAAAATTATCCTCATTTGAAATTTGATACCGTTAGAGGTAATGTGCATACTAGATTAAGAAAATTAGATGCGGAAGATTCTCCATTTGAATGTCTCATTTTAGCATCAGCTGGTCTTAAGAGAGTTGATTTAGGCCATCGTATTACTTGTGAACTTGATGCTCCAGATATGTACTATGCCGTTGGACAAGGTGCATTAGGTATTGAAATCAGAAAAGGAGATTTGAAGATGAAACAAGTTCTTCAAGCGCTTGAAGATTTACCTACAACATACCGTTGTCTCGCAGAAAGATCGTTAATGAGATATTTAGAAGGAGGATGTTCAGTTCCTATTGGAGTTCATACTCACTACGATAATGACCTGAAAACATTACATTTCAAAGGTATAATTGTCAGTCCAGATGGCAAACAATCAGTTGAAGATGAAGTTACCTTGAAAATTGACAATAAAAGTGATGCCGAAGAAGCAGGAATCAAATTAGGTGATTTACTCATAGCCAAAGGAGGTAAAGCAATTTTAAGCAATATAAATTTTGATAAAATTAATCAAGCTCCATCATCTCCAACTAGTATTCAACCAGATTCTCCTCCAACCATAATAACCGATGAACGTATTGATGAAAAAAAATACGGTCATGAATTGCATAATGATATAAAGATTGCTGTTAATTACTAATGATTACTATTAATTAATTCAAAACTTCATTTCTACAACCATATTAATTATTCATGATCTTAATGCTTGTAAATAGATTTTGCATCGTGCCATGCTCGACATGGTCTTCATAATACCATAGCATTCATTGTTTTATACACTACCCTTACATAATTTTACATTACATTCACATAACGCTATACATACGATATCTTAATTCTATATTGTAACACCATATTATAAATCCATATTATAGCACCATATAATGGGCCCACCTACTAGGCTTATGCTTACAAATATGTAACGTAAGCCTAAAACCGATTATCGGATGATAGTGTAGTCGCACAAAACTCGTTTAGTCGTTTAGCGCAAAAACCTCGTATAGAAAAACTGTAAACGAGGCTTAATATAAGAAGATGAATTTGGTTTGAAATTTTGTTTTTTGTATTGATATTTGTACAATTAAGCAACTTATTCACTCTCTTTGATTTATCATGGATATTGTGTTGGAATTTGCAGACACTTACGTCTTTGATAGCGTTTATGCTAAACTTTTACCAAAAGATGGTAAAGTGGCTCATCTTGTTGATGATTTTACTCTGAAAAATGGATTTAATAAATTCAATTCCACCCTTTCTGCATCTGGTTCAATAAGTCCAAAAGTTCCAGTTCCCATTACTTACCTTATCAATAAAATTGACTCATTACAAAATAAAGATGAAATATATGGTTATGCTCCAAAATTCTTAAATTTCACCGATAAAACTTGTGAATCATTCCTACCAAGATATAATCTTTTAAGAGTTTCAATTTCAATCTTTTTAACAACTGCTCTTTTCGGTTGGTTATTATACTTTATAGTAGCTTCATTATCTTACTTGACAGTTTTCGATAAAAAAATTTTCAATCATCCAAGATACTTGAAAAATCAAGTTTACCTCGAAATTGAAAGAGCTACAACTGCAATTCCAATTATGGTTTTATTAACTTTACCATTTTTTGTTTTAGAACTCGAAGGTTATTCAAGATTATATTTCGATGTTAATGAATCAACTGGAGGTTGGAAAGCTATTGCATTTCAAGTTCCTTTTTTCATTTTTTTCACTGATTGTGGAATTTACTTTATTCATAGATGGTTACATTGGCCATCAGTTTACAAAAAATTACATAAACCACATCATAAATGGATTGTTTGTACACCATTTGCATCACATGCTTTCCATCCAGTTGATGGATGGGCACAATCTTTACCATATCATATTTTCCCAATGATATTCCGTCTTCATAAAGTGAGTTACTTATTATTATTTACATTTGTTAATTTTTGGACTGTCATGATTCACGATGGACAATATTTATCAAATGATCCTGTTGTTAATGGTACTGCTTGTCACACTGTTCATCACTTGTATTTTAATTATAATTATGGTCAATTTACAACTTTATGGGATAGATTAGGAAGATCTTATAGAAGACCAGATGATTCCTTATTTGTTAGAGACACTAAAGAATCAGATAATAAAAAAATGTGGAATGAACAAACTCAAAAAATGGAAGTTATAAGAGGTAAATTAGAAGGTAAGAGTGATGATAGAGTGTACACATAATTTTAATATCCAATTTGTACATGTATGACTTAAAAACGAAAAACGAAAACTAATTTTGTCTATATATCTATGTTTTCATAAAATTCAAAGTAGATAAACATATATATGACTTTAAATAAAACTTTAATGATATTTTAATCTCTTGGTATAATTTCAATTGTAAAAATCAATAATATCAAATTGATTGTCACTTCTAAGCGTGACTTTTGTGGAGGATTACATCGGATTTTGCAACTTTTGCGCATACTCAACTATTCCTTATTAACGATTTTCAACATCTCTAAATTTACTTCACGGCATTATGGCATCTCACATGTACTTAAACCAGAATATGGGACCCAATGAAACCGGGGCTCGAATACTGAATAGTAATGCATCATCTAATAATGCTATATCACAACCTGCCCTTATGGCACTGAGTTCTATATTGACTATAGCTCCATACAAACATCGTAAAGATTTAACTAGGGAATCGGTGCTTCTGAAGTATCTGATCATAGGATACATTGCTGCTGGGACGTATGGGAAAGTGTATAAGGCCAAATCCAAAATCGATCTCAAGGCAAAAGATAAGAATGAGTCAGAAGCTCCAGCTAATGATATATATATGATGAACGATAGTAAGACGGAAAATGGGTTTGATGAACCGGAGAAGGCCCCAGCATTATTTGCAATCAAGAAATTTAAAAGCGACAATCATCAAAGTAAAGCTAATCATAATAATTTTGATATTAATGGTAATGACGCTATTCATTATACTGGAATATCTCAATCAGCAATAAGGGAAATGTCAATCTGTCGGGAATTAAATCATAAAAACATTACCAAACTTATTGATATCATCTTAGAGAATAAATCAATCTTCATGATTTTTGAATTTTTTGAACATGACTTATTACAAATTATTCACTATCATTCCCATCCAGAAGTTAAAGTAATTCCTGAAACTACTGTCAAATCACTTATATGGCAAGTTTTGAATGGGGTAACATTTTTACATAAAAACTACATTTTCCACAGAGATTTAAAACCAGCAAATATCATGGTTTCTCGGGCAGGTGTGGTGAAAATTGGAGATTTGGGACTCGCTAGAAAGTTTAATAATCCTTTACAAAGTCTTTATACTGGTGATAAAGTCGTAGTTACTATTTGGTACAGAGCGCCAGAACTTCTACTAGGAACACGTCACTACAGTCCCGCCATAGATTTATGGGCAGTAGGATGTATTTTGGCAGAATTACTTTCTTTAAGGCCAATTTTTAAGGGAGAAGAGGCTAAAGTTGATTTAAATAATAAAAAATCAATCCCATTTCAAAAAAACCAACTTCAAAAAATCGTGGAGATATTAGGGACTCCAAATCACAATACATGGCCCAACTTGAAGAAGTATCCTGAATATCCTGGTTTCCAACAGCATTTCCTTAATAGTAATTGTACTATCTACCCATCAAATTTAGTTAATTGGTATAAAGTTATTGGAGGTAAAAATAAGCAATGTCTTAGTCTTCTCAAGTCGCTTCTTGACTATGACCCACTTACTCGGCTTACAGCTGATGATGCCTTAGTGCATCCTTACTTCTTAGAGTTACCAAAAGTTAACGAAAATGCATTCGAAGGAGTTTCAATCAAGTATCCTAACAGACGAATTTACACCGATGATAACGATATCGTATCTGCATCGGGAAAACCTGCTCAAAATAATCAGCAAATGAACCAAATGATGAACAAAAGAGCAAACTACGACCCTGGGGCCAGAAAGAGGCAGAGATGAGGATATTCATAATAATTTACATAGCGATGATTAGAGTCACATTGGACAATAGAAATATAGGTTAACGCGATGCGCATCGAGTTTTCGTAGTTAAATACACCAAGTCTTTATGATGAAGAGGTACACAGACCAGAGCCAAGTTGCTACTGGAGCATTCAGTGACGTGTATCGAGCCATTGACGCGGAAACTGGGAAAGTAGTGGCACTTAAAGTTATGGATGAAGATTTCGTGAAGGCTCCTCATAATTTCAAACAGGAGATCAAGATATTGCGTAAGCTAACGAATAAGCCAGGAATTCTACAAATATTTGAAGACTTCAAAGTCCATGATGATATCACGATAGTAACTGAGTACTACCAAAGCCAGGACCTTTACAAAATATTGAAATCTCGGTACTTCAAAGAAAAGACACGGTTCAACTTCTCTGATCCGTCTAAGAACAAGAAAGTAATACGTAATCAATTTCCAGTAGAGATTGCAGACAAGATGGTAGAGAAGATGATACAGGTATTAGATTCACTACATTTTGAGCATGGAATTATACATAGAGATATCAAACCTTCCAATTGGTTTTTCAAAAGTATAGATACTCTCGACGAACCAATATTGGGGGATTTTGGAATCAGTTACGACACACAGGACTCGAATGAGGAACAACCCCTGAAGAAACATACCGATGTTAGTACTCTGTTCTATAAGGCACCAGAGTTATGTTTTGGTGTCACTGACTACAGTTTTGAAATTGATATGTGGTCATTGGGTATTCTCATTAGTTTGCTTTATTCCAACGACGGAAAAGCTATAATAGATGAAGAACAAGACTACGAGTACAATGACTTGATGATAATTAGCTCGATATTCCGCAAGTTCGGAACACCGTCTATAGTTGACAGTGATATTGATAACGAATTATATTGGCCAGAAATGAACAATGATAAGTACCATTTCAACAAGCTCGATTTTACATCGAGAGATAGGCTACCATTAGATGAATTATTACCGAGATGTACCAATGAGAAGATTAAGTTGGTGTTCAATCAGATGACGCTTTACAGTAAAGAAAAACGAATTAGTAGTCGAGATGCTAGGAAAGTGTTAGCACCATAAGAGATACCAAGGAACCAATGGTGCGTCAGTACCTAACAAATACCAGCACTTTTGTCATAAGCAAAAGAATTATCCGAAACCGGGAGTATTGAAGTTAAAAAGAAACAAATTACTAACGCAGAAGTGATTGAAAGTATATAATGAAATTTACGGAGACCACAATTCAAGCAAAAGATGTAGAATTTTTGTTTACTGATAAGATAGCACCAACCAGGGAGTTGGCGATTGTATTGTTTATATTAGTGTTTAGTTGGTTCTGACACAAAGTGTTGCAGTAGCGAGTGTTGGGTACGAAAAACTCGATTATTTCAACGGCAACGGGCCGTTAAGCACAGCGGGAAACCCAAAGCTATATATATACTCGAAACCATCCAATAATATTCCTGTTAGACAACCAATACGGTAGACGTGGCAATAATAAGGTTCGAAACTCACTAAGTATCTTACTAATTCGGCCAGTAGGAGAGAGCCACCAAAATAAAGTTTACTATCGATGAAACGTCATGAATATTAGTGAGCTATCGGTAGTCCGCGAGCGAGTGTGATTAGAGCCTTGGCAATGCACCTGAAACGCAATAATAACGTCAACTGTGCCGACCCAAGCCTGTCAAAATGTACGCGGATAAGGTTTAATTAGGAGTGTGGTATGCATGCCGTGATTGATAACGCTACTATGCCCAGCATAACTCGAGGTTGACTATCAGTTTCCCTAATGGGTAGTATTTGCAACCGTTTTGGTAGTGCACGTCGAGGCAATGAGGGGAATGTTGGGACATGTACAGCTCGGGTTGAGTAAGATTTGAGAATATGTCATTCCAACCATGTCTTAAACACACTAATCGACAAGTTTAACAGGCATATATGTAGAAATCCCTATCATCGTAACCAACGTGGTCATAAATAGGCACTTGAAATAAAATGGTACCAAATCAGATGCTGTTGAATGTCATTATGGGTATGAGCCCGCGTCCAAAAAAAATGTACAGGCGAGGGAAATTTTTGCTGTTATATGGGGAACTGAAAGATGGCATATAAGGCATGATTATCGTAAGGGCTTACAAACCCAAGATTTATAGTGGTTGAAATTTATACTAGCAATCATTTCTAATTTATAAACTAGTTGTTTTTCTTTATCTTATTTATTAATCCATACCAATACCTCATTACCGAGCATATTAAATGGAAACTTTAGCATGATGACATCTACTATATTAAATGGACTTAGCAAATTATCCGTAAGTACGGTTGATAATAACGGACCGTCATCTCCCACCAATAATGAATACATAAAATTTCTCGACTATGAAGAATTAGAATCCAAGTTCGATGTACATAAATACTATCCAAAGTATATTCACAATTACGACTACTCGACGCCTCAAATAAAACTGCTTATTGGAGATAAACCAATCTATTCAAAAGCAAATAAACACATTAAAAATTGGAAAAATCCCGGCACTAGAAAGACATTTGTAACTGAAATCGATTTAGAAACGGGTCAAGCAGAGATTAAAGAGTCTAAGACAAGGCATGAAAAGAGAAGTGAAAGACATGAATTAAGAAAACAACAATCAAAGGAAAAGCACGAAGCTAAAAAAGAGCACCTAGAAGAAAGAAATAGCCTTCACAAACAACATGCACTTGAAAGAAGTGAATTACGGAAAGAAGCTAAAGAAAGACGTCATGAACAACGAGAAGAAATAAAATCATTACATAAAGAGCATAAAAATCAACGTCAAGAACACAAAAATGCTCAAAGACCTAGACACATTCAAATCCCGAAAAATCAGGTTCCTTTAGAGCAGAAAATGAGTACTAGCTCAAGTCAGAATCAAACCACATCAAATGGAAGTGAATCAATTGCATTTAATGATCCATTTAGCACTGGACAAGCCACATTGATAGCAGAAGAATCAAATGCAGATAATGGATCATTTACACTGAAGCGTCATAATTCTATTGCTAGTAGACTTATTGGTATAGTGAGACCTGAAAGGACAAGTCCTCCTAAATCAGATAAATCACAAAAAAATAAACTTGCCGGATTCTCGGAGCTACATCCTGTGAGAACCTCATCCAGTTATGATGCTACAAAATCTAATATGACATCAAGTCGATCAAAACAGAATACATTTTTAAAATTAGTTAATTCAAATAATAGAAGATTAAGTGAACAAATTGGTACGTATTTTTACTAACAAGAAGAAATTAAATGGGTTTAAATTTTAAGGAGAGTTTCGAAATTAAATGGCGAAAATAAGCAGCAGAATCACAATAGACATTTTTACGATTCGTGGGGTACGTTTTTTTCCGTCAGCAAGTGCGGGGTGCATTCATTATTTAATTATTAGTGTAATTTCAAACCCCTATGATGTAATTGCCGCGTGACCTGATCAAGTGGGATACCCTCATTTCATAGCGAAATATGGTGGTTTCAAAAACCCGCCAAGCAGGTATGATAAATTTCACTATTTTAATGAGATTAGCCCACTGATGTTGGAAATTGTTCCCCAGCAAACAAATCCGGGTGTCGCACGTCTAATTTGAGTGAACAAATTAAGTGAAATTTGACATGTCAATGTTATTACAGATTTTTTTGATTCAATAACCAGATTACATTTTGGATATCTCTTAACTTTACTAAATTACGCTAAGTTCCATCGCAAAATGCCTTTGTCAATTCTGCTGTAAAATGAATAAATTATATCATCCTTATTTATTTGTTTGTTCGCCACGCACACACCCCGCTCACTGTTGCGCCAGTGACTTCCATATATAACAAAGATTTATTCTCACGTCTGTTTTTTTCGGGACTTTTTCTTCCTTTATCTTTAGATCTTTTATTTTTCTTTTATAAAAATTCATTCTTTACTAACATGTCAAAAATAGAGGTCATTAATGAAACGGTTAATAATGGTCATACAGGTGAATTACAAGAAATTCAATATACTCAATCACAAATGGTTGGTCATGGATCTTTTGGTGTAGTATTTCAAACTCAAATCCTACCTACAAATGAAATCGCTGCTATAAAACGAGTTTTACAAGATAAAAGGTTTAAAAATCGTGAATTACAAATTATGAAATTAGTTCATCATCGTAATATTGTTGATTTAAAATATTTTTTTTATACCAATAATGATAAAAATGAACTTTACCTTAATTTAATTCTTGAATTTGTTCCTGAAACTTTATATAAAGCATCTCATTATTACCTTTCAAAACGTTTAAGCATGCCTTCTTTAGAAGTTAAATTATATACTTATCAAATGTTGAGAGCTTTAAATTATATTCACTCTCAAGGTATTTGTCATCGTGATATTAAACCTCAAAATCTTTTAATTAATCCAGAAACTGGTGAATTAAAATTATGTGATTTTGGTTCTGCAAAAATTTTAAATCCAAATGAACCAAATGTTTCATATATTTGTTCAAGATACTATAGAGCTCCTGAATTAATTTTTGGTGCAACAAATTATACTACAAAAATTGATGTTTGGAGTGCTGGTTGTGTTATGGCTGAATTAATATTAGGTCAACCATTATTCCCAGGTGAATCGGGAATTGATCAATTGGTTGAAATTATTAAAATTTTAGGAACACCATCTAAAGAACAAATTAAAAATATGAATCCAAATTATATGGAACATAAATTTCCTCAAATTAAACCAATCCCATTATCAAAGATTTTCAAGAAAATGTCACCTGATTGTATTCAATTCCTTGTTAGAGTTTTGCAATATTCACCAATTGATAGAATTAGTTGTATTGAAGCATTAATTGATCCATACTTTGATGAATTGAGAAATGAATCGACTAAATTACCAAATTATAGAAAGTTATTCAGTCAACAATATTATCAAAATAATAATATGGTTCATCATCAAAATAACGCTAATTATCAATTATATTCAAATCAACCAGATGTTAGAGATTTACCAGAATTATTTGATTTCGATGATAGAGAATTATCAGTTCAACCAGATATCAATTATAAATTAATTCCTCAATTTGCATTAAATAGGTTAAAGCTTAAAAATGGAGATAAAAATTTGACCAATTTTGTACCATTAACAAGTGAAGAGTTAAAAGTCACATTAGACTAATGAATAGTCTTATGCTCAATTCTTCAATTATGTACTTACGTTCTGTCTATAGTTGTATGATGCCACGACAATAAATATTCGATTAAACGATGTAATATAAGTAAATATTAATAAGCACCGTCAAATATAATCACAATTTTACAGGTAACGTACATACATGAATGGTATATTATTTACACACATTTACATTATTAAAGCCTTGGTTTTTCAACTTTTTTCACCTTCTGCTCTGGAGGAGGAGGCAGCTTTTTGAACCTGGCGGCTAATTTACTAATGGCGGTGTTAATTGGGACCACTACAAATTTTGAAAATGCCGGCATTAATCCCAAGCTGATGAATATTCTTATTGGTGCAAATAATTTCACTATAATGTAAGCATATGCTCCTTCCATGATAAATCTGGCCTTCTCATTGATAGAATAATCTGAAAAGTCAAATTGTGCCAATGCTTTATCGAGAGAAGAGGTGATTTTATCAATTCCATAGTGAGTAAAGTCGATGTTTGGGATAAAATCAGGATACTGATGGAACGTGTACCAAAGTCCAACGAGAGGAGCCATAGCTGTCAATTCATGGAGGATGAGAAATGAAGTTACATGCAGAATTGGGGCATTAACGAATCGAGAAGTGAATGGCTGGAGAAATTTAGGGATCCTCTTGAGAATAGGATGTTCCTTAGTGGGGACCGACAGACTGGAGTGGCGCCTGGAGTAGCTGAAGCTGCGAAGGGGTCCAAGCTGATTGCCAGTAATAAGACCTGGGCGAAGATGCGGAAG
The DNA here is from genome assembly GCA_030578455.1 of Metschnikowia sp. yHQL527. Taxonomy (NCBI): domain Eukaryota; kingdom Fungi; phylum Ascomycota; class Pichiomycetes; order Serinales; family Metschnikowiaceae; genus Metschnikowia; species Metschnikowia sp. yHQL527. The sequence goes on along the minus strand of JAJMRR010000010.1, from coordinate 390,653 downwards.
AAGTTGGCGGATCGGGCGTAACGGAACCGGCCGAAGATTATGAATCATGACTATATCCGTATTGAAGTATTAATTAATATGAACCTTCCAGTTGCTTTACTAGTGTATTTTAAAGGACCCAAAACTGCAGCCGTTGCCTTAATTAGTGCGCGAGAGAAAAACCTGTACGACCGAACGACCGCGGCTCGTTTAGATGCTTCGTTCCATATAAAGATACGTCCTTTTCCTTTTAAGAAAAAATTAATAACCAATTGTTGAAATGCCTTCTGTGTATATCGTTTCAGCCTCTCGTACACCTGTTGGATCTTTCCAAGGAGGACTTTCTTCTTTAACTTACTCTGATTTGGGTGCCCACGCTGTCAAATCAGCTTTGGAAAAAGTTCCACAAATCAAACCTGAAGACGTTGAAGAAATTATCTTTGGTGGTGTCTTACAAGCAAATGTTGGTCAAGCTCCTGCTAGACAAGTTGCTTTGAAAGCTGGACTTCCAGAATCTATAGTTGCTTCCACTATCAACAAAGTTTGTGCTTCTGGTATGAAAGCTGTCATCTTAGGTGCTCAAACTATCTTAACTGGTACCGCTGAAATTGTGATCGCTGGTGGTGCTGAATCCATGTCTAATGTCCCATACTACCTTCCAGCTGCTAGATCAGGTGCTAGATATGGTGACTCCACCATGGTCGACGGTGTTCAAAAAGATGGTTTACTCGACGTTTATGATCAAAAATTAATGGGTGTCGCTGCTGAAAAATGTGCTAAAGACTACGATATCTCAAGAGATCAACAAGATGAATATGCTATCAATTCTTACCAAAAAGCTCAAAAAGCTCAATCTCAAGGTAAATTTGACTCAGAAATTGCTCCTGTTACTATCAAAGGAGTTAGAGGTAAACCAGACGTAGTTGTTAGTCAAGATGAAGAAATCAAAAACTTAAATGAATCAAGACTTAGATCTGCTAGAACTGTTTTCCAAAAAGAAAATGGTACCGTCACTGCTCCAAATGCTTCTAAATTGAATGATGGTGGTGCTGCTTTGATTTTAGTTTCTGAATCTAAATTGAAAGAATTAGGCTTAAAACCATTAGCAAAAATTAATGGTTGGGGTGAAGCCGCTAGATCTCCAATTGATTTCACTGTTGCTCCATCTTTAGCTATTCCAAAAGCTTTAAAACATTCTGGATTATCATACGAAGATATTGATTTCTTTGAATTAAATGAAGCTTTCTCAGTTGTTGGTTTAGCTAACGCTAAAATCTGTGATATCCCAGCTAAAAAATTGAACGCCTACGGTGGTGCAGTTGCTATTGGTCATCCATTGGGATGTTCAGGTGCTAGAATTATCGTTACCTTATTATCCGTCTTGAGCCAAGAAGGTGGTAAGATTGGTATCGCCGGTATTTGTAACGGTGGTGGTGGTGCTTCTTCTATTGTTATCGAAAGAATCGAAAGCGATGCTAAGTTGTAAGTATATATTTAATAAATGATTACACCATACGAATTGAAGTATATATAAGTATCTGTGAATGCCATATTTTAATGTCGTTTGCCGCAAACACAAATATTCTGCTCTACTGTGCTGTTTTTAGCGTTCGACTTCAAAATTGATTTTCATGCTTGTGCCTGACGTTCGTTGGTGATTGTGTTGTACTCATATTAAGTGCTTGTTACATTGGGTTTTGTTGTACTTAACAATGTATTGGTTTTCACTATGATTTCCTCGATTCTTGTTGCATTTCATAGACTCTAAAAGCTGACAATACCAACTGTTTGATTTAGGAAATGCTCTCGTGACAACTTCCCGCTTGAGAAATACCCGTACTCCATCTAATTTTGTTGAAATTATGGGAAGCTTGCAAAAATATAGCTTTTGATAAGAACTGTAGGTTTCAGCATTTTCATGGTTATTTTTATATTTTTTTGATTTAATCCAGCTGAAACTCCAAGTTGAGGCGTACTCTCAAATGTGAACCAATGGCTTTTTTCGGGCTTCTTGCTACAACCCGTTGAAGTATTGAATATCTCTGTTTGCAGCCAATTTAACTGCTTAAATACTTAACACTGTCTACGATGAAGACAAACTCAGCAAATTTCGTAGCGTAAACTCGAAGACCCAAATGAGATCGCCGTTTCACAATCAATGATGAATTTGGATCCACATAGCCTAGCGAGCCGTAGCTGGTTGCTCGACTTATTGAACCTAAAGTCATGAAGTAAATGCTCGTATTTGATGTTTTGCAACTTTACGTAAAAATACTGAATTTGAAAAAAGAGAAAGTTGATTAAGCCTGGCTCATACTTAAACCATTTCAAGGTTAATTACGAGAATGTTTGTCTCGATACTTGCTTTGATCTTTTGTGAAACTGCTCAATCAAAAACTCTCTTGCATTAGTAGGTAGTGAAAATCGCGAGTGAAATATTTCATTCCTAATGGTACTTGAGATTCTTGATGCTTGATTCGAGTTATATCTGGACCAAGAATTTTTTCTTGGGTCCTCTATTCGAATCCGAAAAAGAAGTTCTTACCTTTTCTATATTTCAATTGGAAAAGAACGATACTGTCATTGATGAAATCTATCAGTGTGTGCATGATACTTACAGCACTCTAATCAACCGATATCCTTGGAAGAAGTTCCCGCCATCGTGGGAGATTCACAATGAAAACGGTCAAAGGTACCTTTATGGAACACTACAGCATGATGGTGACAATTCCCAGCAGTGGTTATGGGTGTATATACTTTATAAGATATCCATGGTATTTCCTACACTGTATGTGAAAATATGGGATATATTAGACCATGATGTAATACTAACTAAATACCACGACTCATTCTCGTTCCTTGACGAAAGTGGAAGTACAGCGAATAGAATATGGATTAATCTGGGCCAAATTTTATACATCAATGAAAAAGGATCTACTGAAACTTTTCTTCTCGAGAGCGCTTTGAAGTCTTTGAACCGGGGCAAGTACATCGCAGAAGATTTACATCGAATATTCGATAGTGAAATCAAAGATAACCAAAGCATAATGTATTTCAATCTTGATCTTTTGCTTGACAGGAAAGCTACGGGGCTCTCGACAGAATTGATACAGATCTTCACAAACTATCCATACTTAATCCTGCAAAGTATTCTTCTGTACCAATCAAATTCCGAGCCATTCCAGCCACAAGATACGTCTGTGGAAATTGCAATACAGGTTGATGTAGCACTTCTAGCCGATATGCTTAGCGAAGAAGAATCGGACAAGCCAAAACATCTTGGTAAAGTTCTTACTCAGGGATATCAAAGACTACAACCACAAACAGAAGGATTGTATGCCAACGATTTAAAATTGGATAAAAGTTCTGTCATCGAGAGTTTCGTCAAGGCAGGCTACCTATCAGAGGCAAAAGCGAATAGTATACCATCGGAGAAGGAAGTGATGGATTCTCTTGATATTGACGGGGATGATGATCAAAGGGAGGTGTGGGAAATTATTGAGTCGGAAGGAAATCTTGATCAATACATGACCGTTGCCAAGGAACTCTTGGACGACGAAACGAATGATGAAAGCGATGATAATCTCGACGATTTAGACTTTGATGGAGAATTCAATTTCGATGATTTCCTCGAGTATCATGCCAAAACCAAGTTAAAATTAACAGATGATGAGATTGCACAGCATAGAAACCCTAATTTCACGGTTGATCAAAAACGAAAAACCACGACTCTCAAAGACTATGATGACGATAGCGATTATCACACAGATACTTCTATCGAATACGAGTAATGACGACATAAAATATATAGATGTACGTGACAATTGTCATTATCGTACTGACACCTTTGTGAACTATAATTTAGTATGTATATTAATTAATTTATTAATGCAAGAAGTAAAATATTAAATTGTGACAGTAGTTTTTTGTTAATGATTGTGAATGTCACGAACTGACTTCAGTTGGGAACCTCTATATTCCTTTCACTTAATTTATGAATTGACCATATCCAAGTTCTAGCAGCGTAGTCCATATTTTGAGCAACTCTTGATGGTTTGGCTTCTACTCCATTAGTGACGAAATATTTTCCGTTGTGCAGTTCGATATTGAGAGTTGGATCTAAGCAACATTTGACAACTGCATTAGCACCATTCTCTATAGAAGTTCCAAAAAACATTCCAAAAATATGGAAACAAACCCAGAAAAAGATCCCCACGATTGGTAAGCTTGTCCAATATGCAAATATATTAGGATTCATGACGAAGCCTGGATGAACGGCCATGGATAAAATTCTGGGATTTCTTAACGCTAACATCTTGACAAAGTGAATTCCGGCAGTTTTAGCAGATCCGTATCTGAACCAAGTGAAAAAGCAATCAGGACGAAATTTGAAAGAAGAGTTCATGTTAAAATACCTAAAAGCAAACTGGTGGCCAATAGAGCTTAAATATAGTATTCTAGGAGGTCCAATATTTGGATTCAGTTCAGCAGTTCTTTGAAGTAATGGTAAAAGTTTAGTTGTTAGTACAAAAGGAGATATGAAGTTAGTTTGAAGTTGAATCTCAAACCCATCTTTTGTCATATAGTAAGGTACTCCCATGGCTCCAGCATTGTTAACAAGAATATGAAGAGATTTTTCAAGGTTAGATAATGCTTGAGCACCTCTCATAACCGAGTTTAGATTAGCCAAATCTATCTCTAGGAAAAAGAGTTCTCCTAAAAACCTTTCATTCACCAACGTCTCTGGCTTATATTTTGAACGGATCACTTTGGCTTTTTTTTGTACTTCGGCTATTGATTTCAGCACTCGGGTTCCATTTCTACCTCCAATGTAAATGATATACCCATGAAGATATAGATGAAGAGCAGTGTAAAACCCAACTCCATTCTTACCACCGGTTATGAGTGCAACTCTTCTGTCTTTAGCAGGATTTATATAAGGGAGACTATTCGGATCGAAAGTCATTCAGAGAACCGATATGAGGACAAGAGTACAGGCTTGAATTGGCTAAAAACCACCAAACTTGAAAGGTGATGAATTATTAAGGAGGTTATGGCAACCAAGAGCTACAAACAGTAAGTTGCAGTTTTACTATTTGTTTTAAGTTTATTTCAACTTCAACTTTGCAGTTTCGATGACTGAGCAAGATGGAAATCTCCTCTCTTGAAGTTTTAGTCAAGGTGTACGGGTCTAACGTAAAGTATATATATTTATAAGTATAAAGAATCAGCTGATACGAAGTTTTGGCATTCATTCAATGAAGTCGAAGCAGCAGATTGACCTCCTCGAAGATTTGCACGGGAGTTTTGCTGGAAGAATCCACTGCTAAGGCTTCACCGTCTGGTAAAAGCTCGCTGCCTTGAGGAATTTCCATGATGGAAAATTGGGACTTCACCATCTCTGATTTCATATAATGACCTTTTCTCAACAGAACTCTCAGAATTAACTCCTCGTAAGTTGTGTAGAGAAACACGAACCGGAATTTGAGGTCACTGCTGTATTTTGCTCCTTCTGTTTTTATGAATTGACGGTAACTTTTCTTGAGCATAGAACAAGAGACTACTGCAATTGATGACAGGTTTTGTGGGTCAATGGCGTTGGCAGATGAAACTTCCGTCAATTTTTCAAGCCAGCCCCATCTGTCATCGTCGTCGAGAGGAATTCCTTTCGACATCTTCTCGATGTTAGCTTCAGGATGTAGCAGATCTCCCTCTGTGAATGGACACTGGTAATGACTAGCAAGTAATTCAGCAATGGTAGTTTTGCCTGTCCCTGCCGGACCGCCTACAACTATGACGTATTTATGATTCAGAGTCATACTATGAAGATAATGCTGGAAGAAACTTTAAAGAGAATAGCTAGAGAAAATAGCCAAAGAAAGCGTACAAGAATATAAAATCGCCGGTCGCAAATTCGTGGGGGACTCTGTGGGGGGATTTGCAGCCAATAACAATAAGAACACAATAGGCGGAATTACAGCATCACCACAACAAAAGTAGAAACCAGATATATTTGAAAGCCAATAGCTATGCTGATAATTAAGCGAAGGCATTTTTGTCTACTAATTCTTTACAAAGAATCTTTCAGAGCTATGTACATTTAATGCTATTTACAACAAATCTCCATCTGAATTAATTACTTCCTCTATATCGATCATTCTTTGACCCTCCTCTTCCTCTTGGTTTCTTTTCTGTCTTTCCCAAAATCTTGAGATTATTTAATTCTTCTGAAATACGTTTTTCAATCAATGTCTTCACGTCGATAGCACTCTCTTTGTCCACAAATATCGTTGGCCATCTTTGACTAAGCCAAAGAAATAACAACACCAACTTATGACTCTGTTCAAGTGACAGGAGAGTATCCACGATGGTCTCAGGTACACTTTTCCTTGGCTCCCATTTAAGTATATGAGTTTGGAGAAATTTAAAGTCAAAAACATTTCTTGTTTCACTCTGTGCAATGCTTCGGAAAAACTTCTTATATGTCTCAAGAGCTAGCGGTGAAGCTACACCCACATTTACTGGAGCAATTGAAAGAGCCAACTGTTGATGCATCGGCGTAATTAGGTATAGACCAGTAGTATAGAATAGTTTTAAAATTTCAAATTTGGGTCCTAATGCGGTTACAAAGTAGTTATCGAAATTATGACGAGAAACATCAATATCAAATTGATTCAAGATCTCGTAAAATGATGTCTCACTAGGGAAGTTGGATGTATAGTTCATCCATATTTCTGGTGGTGGCCAAATACAAGCTTTGGAAAGTATTGGAGCTTCCTCCTTCATAGTATCAGATATGAATCGTAAGTCTGAGTGTGATAGGGCAGTAACAAAACCTTCGCCTTCGCCTACATCTTTACTAAAACGTCCGGCTCGACCAGCTATTTGTTTTACAGAAGAGATCAGGAGATTCTTCATTTCAAATCCATCGAATTTGGTGATTTGAGAGAAAACAACTCGTTTGATTTTCAAGTTGAGACCCATACCAACGGCATCTGATGCCACTAGTATATCTAACGCTCCGTTATTGAAGTCTGATGCTTGTTTCGATCGAATTTCTGGAGGTAATGCTCCGTATATCACACCAACTTTCAATTTAGTAGCGGCTTCAATCTTACACTTTAAATCAAGAATCTTCCGTTTAGAGAAAGCAATTACACAGTCGCCTTTCTTCAAGCTGGATAACCGCTGTACTGCTTTTTTCTCTACTGTAAGTTTTCCCAACCGGTGATATTCTATTATTTGAAGTTCATCACCGGTGATTTTGGCTAATTTTCTGACTAAAGGAACAGCACTAGGCTCTCCACACATATGGACTTCCTTTGCTTGCACTCCCAAAACTGCACTTGTCCATGCGTCTCCTCTGTATTCGTCAGCGATCATTTGAATCTCGTCAATTACACACATATCCATTCTTCGATTTAACGGAATCATTTCAATTGTACCTGATGATAACTCACATACTCTACCATACTGGTCTAATTTGGGTATAACTTCTTCTCCAGTGACAAGGTTACAGCTGACTCCTTCTTCGGTAAATCTCTCGAAGATCTCTCGTGCTAATAAACGTAAAGGACCAGCGTAGTAACCTGATTTAGCATGTTTTAGTTTCTCTAAAGAATTATAAGTTTTTCCACTATTTGTAGGGCCAACATGCATTATGAGTTTTCTATTCATTTTACGGGCGCCTGGAAACCATTCTGCTGGGCTTGATAGGTCTATTGGAGGTGGAATCTTATTTTTCAAGTCCATCCCAGATTCCGGCTTGGGGTCATTCTCAATCAGATAGTGAACGTAAAACTTATAGAAGATCTTCTCGAGGACAATTTCTGTCATCTTAGAGGCATCTGAGAGTTGATAATAATCTAGGACATACTGTGGTACCTTATTTTGTTCTATTTCGCTAAGTATAGTGCCGAAGCTGTCGATACGAGGATTTATGTAGTCTGCGAGTGATAACTCACTTGAATCCGAGATTTTCAGACTCTCTTGAATGGCCTCAGCAAACAAGGTAGACACCGTGCCTAGAAGTTGTGGTTTCACTGTGTTCAATGCTTGTAACGATGGAGGGAAAGATCGATGTTGTAGTTTATGGCGTACAGACTCAAGTGCTTGGTTTAAGTGGCTGTGATTGCCGGCAGACCCCACTTCGGCGTACGTCCTTCTAGGGTTGAGCCACGGTAGTCTTGATGAGTCCACACGTAGCGGTATTGCACCCGCAATGATCCGACTTGTAGACCTAGAAGCAGCAGGTATCATGAGTAGAGATTGAAAAGTAGCAGCTCATCTCGACCAATATCGATGAGCGGTCACGTGACACCACTTGAAAATTAAATTAAATACTTTAAATTCTTAGAATACAACTAAAATTACCAGAACCAGTGATTCTTAGTTCCCGTCATCTGTTAGGCTCTCTATGCCAAAACTGCTCTAGGGTGTCGACTTTGGATAAATTTAGACCAATTTTCGTGTAACGGCTGACTTCCCCGGAACAATTTCTTGCTTCGCATTAAACCAGCGTAAACTAGAAAGTACTACTACAATAAAGCTAAAGGTATAAGTTGAGATAAAAGAGTTAATTGATTGTTTCATTACCATGAACGGACAGACGCGAATGAACGATCAGAATCTGAAGGCGCAATTGGCTACTCAGTTTAACGAATTCTATCTTCAAATTACATCACCAAACGTTGGCCAAATTGGTAACTATAGGGTCATCAAAGAGATTGGAGAAGGAGCTTTTGGAAAAGTTTATTTAGCACAACATGTTATTTTGAACGTAGATGTGGTCCTAAAGTGTGGGTTAATAGACGATCCAAATATTGTTCGGGAAATTTATTATCATCGTCAATTAAGGCATAAAAATATCGTCAAACTCTACGAAGTGATCAAAACTGAAAATCATTTATGGCTCGTAATGGAGTATTGTGAAGGTAATGAACTTTTTTATTATATTTACGAACAACGTCGTTTAAACATCGATGTAACCAAAAGACTCTTTGTTCAAATTTTAAATGCTATAAAATATGTGCATTCTTTAAATCTATCGCATCGTGATTTGAAATTGGAAAATATTCTTTTGTCAGATGAATCGAAGTCTATCATCAAATTAACAGATTTCGGATTCGTTCGTGAGTTTAATCCTGCTAAGAGAAATTTTCTTTCCACGGTTTGTGGTACTACCGTTTATATGGCGCCTGAAATGTTGAAAAATGAAAAATATCTGGGATTTCTGGCAGATATTTGGTCTTTAGGTGTCATTCTTTTCACCATGCTTTATGGTGAAATGCCATTTGACGATGATGATGAATTGAGAACAAAGTTTAAGATCATTCACGAAGATCCCGTTTATAAAGATTCAATTCCCGCTGACGCCATAACACTTCTCAAGAAGATTTTGTGTAAAGATCCGTATCGTCGTCCCACCATTAACGAAATCATAAACTCTCCATTTTTGAGTGATACCAGTAAACAATCCATCGATAGATCTAGAAGATCTTCTCTTTATGCCGATAATGATTCAATCATCTCAATCAATCAATACTATAAATCAGCGCCTATTCCATTTCAATCCAAAATTGAACGCTACTTACTAAAAAAATTAGAAAAATCAAATGTTGATGTTGATCAGCTACAAGAATCAGTTATGAATAATGAATTCAATTCGTTGACGGCATTCTACGATTTATCATTACAACTTGAATTCAAAAAGAAGAAGAAAAGATATTTGAGAGAAAGGAAAATAAAGTATCATGACGCTAAGATCTCCCTTAGGAAATCCAAAAAAAGAGTGAAAAGTGCTCTTTCTCTAACAGATCAGTATAATGGATCTCAACCTCTTGAAAGAATAATATCCTCTCTAAGTTTATCTTCATCTCGAAATGTAAGCGGAAATGATAGAGTTCCTTCTTATAACAGTGCACCAGCCAAAGCATCTTCAGTCAATGAAGTTTCAAAGCCCGAGGAAACTGAAAACAATCGGTCCCCAACTATTCCGAGATCTGTTTCGTTCTTTCCAGAGGATGAGAAACGAAGACCTTCTAATGTGACAACCATGAGTTCAATCACCAGTGACAATCTGAAAAAGCGAGTAAAGAATAATGTAATTCTCAATAAGCTTCAGTTTTGGAAACGTAACAGAAGAAACTCCATTGAAGACTCATTGTCTACGGGAATAAAGCCAGAAAAATCAGTAGCAAGTACTGAAACTGATGCTCCATTGGAGATTAATATTAAACCAAAGAGTCCTAGCCCGGCAGTAGATAACACTGTATTATCACCACCAAGTGTTGCTCTCCCAGAGACTATTCCTGATGATCTTAAGCCCGATGAAATGGTTATGGACGAATCTCGTACTCCTTTGAAGGCACATGAGAAGGCTGAAAGGAATAGTTTGGAATTTCAATCCACAGCTCTGGACTCGCCTGTTACACAGTTAACGCCTAACCTGGAGAGTTACTATATTGCACCAGGATCCAGGCAGATGAGAACAAGACCTTCTTCTGTTGTTTCTCAAGTGAGTCAATTAAGTCATTTAAGTCAATTATCTACCATGTTGTCCGAGTCTGAATTAGATATACTAGATGAAACAGATACTATGGACGAGGAGTATGACGATGATGAAGGAGCCTACGAATCATCCATTAATATGTCACAAGATCTTCTGCACAATCGTCACAACACGTCTAATGGAATGACACCAACTTCAAGTATATCCACAGCATTAAATTCTAAGAAACGTCCTGGATACGGAAGAACATTATCATCGGATGTATCTATAAAATCGTCTTCATCCAATGCAACTGGACAAAAGTCACATCTGATGAATCCTAAAAGACATTCATTATCATTAGTATCCAGTAATTCATCTGACGAGAATCTGGTACTTATGCTCAATAATAATTTGAGTAGTACAACAAATTCAACTATAAATAAGCATATCACTCCGGCCAATAATAATTTAGATTCTACCATTCTCCCTCGGTTAAAGGGATCAGTTTTCAATAAAACTAACGATAAAAATACAAAACAAAATAGAAATTTTTTAATGCATCCCAAACTCTGGACTAATAATGCAAATATGACTAATGGTTATAAAAAAGATATCCCCAGATCACATTCACCGCCTATTTCCAATAAATTCAATCGACTTAAGATGCCACGAGGCAAGAAAACAACAGAAAATAATAATTGGAATACGTCTGTTGAAAATGAAACAACCGATGAAAAGTTTCCAATATGGACAGCACCTCACCCTTCGCAAGCTAATAGACATCATATGAATCTTAGACTTGAACCTACGCTAGTGGCCGAGGTAGAAGAGGAAGAGGAAGAGGACTAAAATAATGAATAATGCCAGTAACAATGTAATGTCATATTTGTAATGAATAATAAATGTCATAATCAAAAGTAGTAAATTTTGCAGCCATGGACGGCCACCGTCGTGCTCCAACCAAACATCTCTTTGGAGATTTTCTGCCGCGCACGACAATATTGAAAAAAAAGAGAAGAAAAAAATTCATTGATTCACATTTCAAAGACTATATTATGGCATCCGTTATCATTGTGGAGTCCGGGTTAAAGGAATCCGTTAGGGAATATGGACTGATTGTGGACGGTATTAATCAAAGTACCGAATTTTCCCTGAAATTAAATGCATTTTTAAATGAAGAAAATGATGAAATTACCAACAAGCAAGAATTAGTTGAAATCATCTATGAATCTTCAAAACCTTCTTTAATAACCAAATTATCAGATAAAAACTTCGAAGCTACTTTCAATTTAGTAATTTATCTTGTTTCTCAATTGAAAGGTGAATCTTATGAATCAATTTTCAGTAAAAACTCTGTACTTTTACAAAATTTAATTGATTCAATTCCAAAAGAAGCTTCTTCATTTAGAGATAGAAAATCTATTAAATCTACAACTATCTTATCTGTATTAAACAATATTTTCAACCTCATTCCAGATACTTCATCTGCAAGAATTCATGTCCTTGACTTAATTTTATCTGTGGTTAAATCTACAAATCTCGAGTATAATCTTATTGAATCTTCAATTGGTGATAATTTATTACTTTGGTTAACCAAAGCAAATACATCTGAATCAGAAATCAAATCATTCTTCTGTAAATTTATTAATTTAGATCAATCATATTCTTATAAAACTTTACAATTAATTAAAAATTTTGCCAATAAATTTTCAATTGAATTACCTGAATTACATCAATTTATAAAATTTGCTTTAAAATCTGACATTCCCGATGTTTCATTTCTTGTTACTAATAATGTTGCTAAATCTTTAAAGTCAAATTCAAATGATGAATTAGTTGCTTTATTCTCAAAATATATAAAAGGTGAATTAATCACTTCAGTTCCATCATCATTTGGTGAAATTGATTCACAAAAAATCTTGAAAAAATCTAAAAGTTTAGCTTTAACAAATTTCTTTATTGAAAATGATAATAATAATAAAAATATCTTTAAATATAGTGAAATCCCATCAACTTTAGTATCATCTCAACAAGAATTTGAAGAATTATTAATCAGTTCAATTAGAGCAGGATTAATTGAAGGTAAATTAAATCAAATCGATGAAACTTTCTATTTAACAAAAGCTAACAGATTCATTGTTGCTGGTGATCAACAAGAGTTACAAAAAAATTGGGAAAATATCAGAAAAGTTTTGGTCGATTGGAGACTTGCTTTAGAAAACCTTAACGAAATTGTCAATAATTCAAGAGAAGAAATAGTCAATAACAATAATAATGAAGAAGACGTTTATCACCAAGAAGAAGAAGAAATCAATGAAGATGAACCTATAGATGAACAGGATTAAATAGTTCAGGAGTATATTAAATAATCTAATAAACTTAGTACCAAAATTAACCTATATTTAAAATTAATTTTTTTCATTATCAAGTACTACAAGTACCCCACCCACAAGATGTAGTGAACCACAAATGAAAACATCAACTCCACCAGGGTTATCATTTGATAGACTTTTGATAAAGTTGACTCCAGTTTCAATATCATGGAAAACATGCTTACGAGAGGCCACTTGCTTTGACGTTTGATCTAGTTGATTCCAAGTATCAGCTAATTCTTTTTGAACCGTTAACTTATCGATAGACTCTTTAGAATTGTTCATAGATACCAAATCTGCATTATAGTTACCATCTGACCAAGTAATATTTGTAGTGAACACCACATGGTCAAAAACAACTCCTAGTGAACTAGTATTTGTATGCAATTTAGCTAATAAATCCTTTGCATTTTCTCTACTTTGTTGATTGAAAAGAAGTATTCTTTTGCGAGGTGGTTTATTCAATAATCCTTGTTCAACATTACTTTGCTTCATGATATCCAGGAACCATTTTGAAGCAACATTTATGGATTCTAAAGTATGAGCACCATCGATATACCAATTTATATTTTCAAAGTTTGGTTTATCAGAGATTATTTGACATCTTCCTTCCCATTTAGCTTCCTCTAAACCGGTTAAAAATTTATCGGGTAAAATTGATGGAGAATTCGAAAAATCAGGTAATTCGACTGATTTAGCTCCTAATTTAGATAAATGAGTTGCAGCAATTTTGACTGCCAATGCAGCGTTTTGTCTTTGGAAATCACCCAATAATCCCAACTTTAAATTTGACTGAGGAAACATCTTTGCTTCATCAACAATATCTAAAGAAGAAACACCTATTTCTTTTGCACGTTGTTCAACGATGGCAATACTTTCAGGGTACTCTGTCTGATTTGAAACCACAGCGGGACAATCTGGTTTGAAAATACCGGTCTTGTTAATTGTAATTGAATCAATGGTGTTACCCAACATAAAAGTATGATCGATACCAAGTGCAGAAATAGCGGTAACTGTTGGTTTTTCCATGATGTTTGTCGAGTCATAAGTTCCACCTACTCCAACTTCATAAATGGCAGTATCAACACCCTCACACATAAATACATGGAATGATAAGATAGTCAAATATTTGAAGTACATTGGTTTTACAGTTTCGCATGGCTGTAAAGTAGGGAAAGTTTCAGCTGATGATTTTGTTGAAGATAATTTATCCCAAACCTCGAAAAAGTACTTGGTAAACTTCAATTCATTTATAGGATTGCCATTAATTCTTATTCTTTCTCTCACTGTCTTCAAGTGAGGTGATGTGAATAATCCAATCTTAGTAATGGGAGGTCTTGATGTTTCAGGACCTGCTTTGGTATACTGGCGCAAGATTGATTCAGTGAATGCACATGTCGACCCTTTCCCCTTTGTACCAGTAACATGAATCATGTTTAGTTTATTAAATTCACTAGGTTTATAACCCAATCTTCTTATATATTCTCTAACTTCATTGATAGATAATTCGTTCTTATCTACACTAGGACCAAGTTTCCGAGATGCTTCAATTGAGGCGAAATTTGATTGCAACGAGTTTAACGCATTGATGGCATCCTTGTAGGTTCGAGTGGTCGGAATACGCATCAGTTCAGATTGCTCTTGTTGACTCATGTGCTAGATGAATAATTTTCATATATTTTCTGCGATAACATTTTTGCTCCATGCCAAAAAGGTCTGGCAGTGACGAGATACAAAAAGCACGTTAGTGGAAAATAAAGGGACAACAGGTGAGAAAGTGTTGTGTGAGTTGATAGGATTTATAAAATTATGGTTTGGGTCTTGTAAACGTTGATTTTCTTCGTATGGCTTCAAAGTCAGTATGGTTGATTCACGGGTCGAAAGAATGTGGCCCCAATTTCCTGCCAATATCCTGCCAATATCCGCCCAATATCCGCCCAACACTTCGGGCAACCAGTTCACTGGACCCATCTGGCGACCCTCCTGGGCCCACTGGCGCGGCGCTCGACCTATTTTTCACATCGGCTCGTTTTTGGCGCGGCTCACCTGGCCACAGGCTCGGTCGTTAACAACCGTGCCCGAACAATTCCGAAACCCGGGTTTTTTCGTGGATGATGAGTCAACTGAAAAAAACAGGGAGAATTCTTTGCTAACCACCATTTAAAAAGTTAAGGCCGTCATCAACTGACTTCTACTTGTGGTAACCCTGTAACCCATTTTTATATAGTATATGTACACCAACATTTAGACAATATCAACTTCCTGTTATTTTAAAATCCTTCCTCGTCCCATTAGCTCTTAAATCATAATCCAGTTAGAATGTGCTTCTAATCAACTGGATATCAAACAATTTATAATTACTACCAGGTGTTGCGGTGTTCCCCTTAACTGATTCCCCTAACTTGATCGCCAAATCGAACTGGAAATCTGAAATTCTACGATTAGCATCTTGTACTTTAACTAATGGTTACCATTAACGAATCTTATTCCTACACAAATAAAACTAAATCCAATATGAATATTCATCCATCAAATTCTATCGACATTCATGATCCCAATGATAGCTCTGCTTTCAATCCCAATACTTTCATGCATTTCAAAATGAAACCTCCACTGGAACAAGTTCCATCAGATGAAGAAATTAAATTAAGTGACTACATCATTGAAGATGTTCCTTTACTTATGTCTGATAATGAAGAAGTTTCAGATGATGAAAGTGCTATTTCTACTAAAGTTGAAGATAAACCATCAACTGAAGTAGTCAATAATGATGAGGTGATTGAAGACGCAGAAAATATCATTAAACCATCTAAAGCTGCTGAAGAAGTTAAAAAATCAATGAAAAATGAAGTGAATTTAGCTACCAATGTTGATTACGACTTCAATTTGGAGAAAAAACAATTAATGACTATAATTGTCAAATATGTTTGTACTAAAATTACTAATTCATTTCCTCCTGATACTCCACATAAAATTAAACCTGGTGAATTACCATTGGATAAATTCCTACTTATTTTAGTAAGTAGATTACAACTTTCATTACCAAGTTTTATGAGAGGTGTAATTTACTTATTCAGATATATGGATATCATATATCTTTTAAGATATTTAAATCAATCTAATAACTTTGCTAACTACAATGAGATGGATTTTGGTTTGAAAAAATTAATTGTTGGATGCTTTAAATTAACTCTTATTAGAGAAAGAAAAAATACCGTTCAATGGTATTCTGTTACACAACTTTCTAATGGAGAAATTAATGGCGTTGTTAAAACCATTGTAAAACGACTTAATGGTAAATTATTAATTAAAGATATTGAGCTTGTTAAATTAAAGCTGGAAATCTTGAGATTTGTTAATCTAGTTACGAACAGAGTGTAATTCCTTGTATATTAACTACTCTCATGGTGTCTGTGTGTTTCTTCTCTACTTATATTATTATCTCTTTTTGGTTGTATTTATGTACTTATATAGCCATACATGTTCTGTATGAAGGTACGGGTCTTTGATTGGAGAAAAAATGTAAAGCTCCGAGGGTGAAAAGTGATCTTTTCCCCCGGATTTGACAACCTCGCAATTTAGTAGTGCAATTTAGTAATACTATTTGGGGAGCGGTGTGACCGGTGGAGATGACCGTAACTGACCGGAATTGATTAAAATGATGCTCATATTTACCTGGCCTCTAATGACTCATCGATATGGCGTTTTAACCCCAGACTCCGGCCACCCACATCGTCGCTTGGATCACCAGCATAAACTCACAACTCACCACTAAGTAACAACATCAAATCGCCCCCGTACACCGCCGAAACTCCAACCAATGTTCACACCGGTTCAGGCCCTGATATTATTTTCTGCATCCTCTGACTCATATTAGGCAGTTTGCGGACCTGCATACAAGACGGCATTTTTTTTTTTTTACCAGCTCGATGCTATCGTCCCCTTCTATCAGCAGCCTATCTCTTTTAGATTACTCATATCGAAAAAGAAAGCTGAAAAATTTTTTGCAAAAATTTCACTACTTATTTAAGATAATTTTTCTCCAGTTTTCATTTGATCTAGTTATTCCTTTTACTAAGAATATTTAATTAATTTTAATTACTATTAAATAAATTAATTAATACAATGTCAGTATCCAGTAATCCATATGGACCAAATCCATCAGATTTCTTATCAAATGTTGGAAAATTTGAACTTATTGAATCAACCTTGAGAGAAGGTGAACAATTTGCTAATGCTTTTTTCACTACTGAAAAAAAAATTGAAATTGCTAAAGCACTTGATGATTTTGGTGTTGATTATATTGAATTGACTTCACCTGTTGCTTCTGAACAAAGTAGAAAAGATTGTGAAGCTATTTGTAAATTAGGTTTAAAATCTAAAATCTTAACTCATATTAGATGTCACATGGATGATGCTAGAGTTGCTGTTGAAACTGGGGTTGATGGTGTTGATGTTGTTATTGGTACTTCTCAATTCTTAAGACAATATAGTCATGGTAAAGATATGAATTATATTGCCCAATCAGCAATTGAAGTTATTGAATTTGTTAAATCTAAAGGTATTGAAATTAGATTTAGTTCAGAAGATTCTTTCAGATCAGATATCGTTGATTTATTAAATATTTACAGAACCGTTAACAAAATTGGTGTTAATAGAGTTGGTATTGCTGATACCGTTGGATGTGCTAATCCAAGACAAGTTTATGAATTAGTTAAAACTTTAAGATCAGTTGTTAGTTGTGATATCGAATGTCATTTCCATAATGATACTGGATGTGCAATTGCTAATGCTTATACTGCTTTAGAAGCAGGTGCTAAATTAATTGATGTTTCTGTTTTAGGTATTGGTGAAAGAAACGGTATTACTCCATTGGGTGGATTAATGGCAAGAATGATCGCTGCCGATAGAGATTATGTTTTATCAAAATATAAATTACATAAATTAAGAGATTTAGAAAATTTAGTTGCTGATGCCGTTCAAGTTAATATCCCATTTAATAATCCAATTACCGGATTTTGTGCTTTCACTCATAAAGCAGGTATTCATGCTAAAGCTATTTTAGCAAATCCATCAACATATGAAATTTTAAATCCTGCTGATTTTGGTTTAACAAGATATATTCATTTTGCTAATAGATTAACTGGTTGGAATGCAATTAAATCAAGAGTTGATCAATTAAATTTAAATTTAACTGATGATCAATGTAAAGAAGTTACTGCTAAAATTAAAATAATGGGAGATGTTAGACAATTAAATATTGATGATGTTGATTCTATAATTAGAGAATTTCATCAAAACATTTCAACTCCTGCTTTAGGTGCTCAATCAACTGATGATAAAGATGTTCCAGTTGTTGAAGAACCTGCTGCTAAGAAGCAAAAATCTGAATAATGGTCCCAAAGACTCTATTCATGATTTTTGTTCTTAAGTTTAAGAGAAAAGTCATATTTATTTAGCATTTACGATAAGTGATTTCAGATCATGGATGGATTTGATGTCATGGGGTCATGAAAAGTTTTTTTTTAGTTCTGAGTAGTAATTGAATTTAAATTTATTTTAATGTAGGCTCATGCATGCTCATGCACCTTCGTGGACTCTTAGTCTATGCATCATGTTTAAATCTAAAATAAGTAGTATTAAGCAATTTACTAGGCCAACTTTTTGATGGATCCGGGATTTTATTCGTTATTACCGAATAATCATTGATCTCCGCATTTCGATTTTGGCATAAAAGTCGATCAATTTCTTCTTCATTGAAATATTTAATTTTTTTTTCAAATTAGTGAAAATGTCTTCAACAACTCAAAAAGGTTTCGGATTCGTCTACGGGAAAAAGGAACTTGTTAAATTTGACGATATTCCTATTCCAAAACCTGGTCCAAATGAAGTTCTTCTTAAAGTTGAGGCAGCTGGAATGTGTCAAAGTGATTTACATATTTTATGGATTCAAGATAAGAGAATTCCTAAAAAGATGGTTATGGGACACGAAATTGCAGGTCAATTGGCAGCTGTAGGTGAAAACCTCCAAAATTCCCATTATAAAATAGGTGGCCGTTATTGTATGACGATTCCTGATTATTGTGGAGTTTGTGATCCGTGTCGTTCAGGTAAAGAAAACCAATGTTTAACGCAAAACTCATATGGATTGAGTCGAGACGGTGGGTATCAGCAGTTTCTTCTTATAAGAAACTTGCATACTTTAATTCCAATTCCAGACGGTGTAAGTTATGCAACAGCTGCTGTTGCTACAGATTCTGTATTAACACCATTCCATTCGATATCTAAAGTAAGACATCTTCTTATGCCACTGACCAAGGTCATGGTAATTGGACTCGGTGGACTTGGACTTAATGCCATTCAAATCTTGAGTAATTACGGTTGTCAAATTGTAGCAGTTGATATCAAGAAAGAGAATGAAACCATTGCCTTTGAAATGGGCGCTACAGATTTTTACACAGATATTGGACAATCTAAACATCGTCCGGAATCTTTTGATCTTATCTTTGACGTTGTAGGAATGCAACCGACCATTGATACCGCTCAAACGTATGTTAAAACTGGTGGAAAAATTATGATGATTGGTTTAGGTAAAGCTAAATTCACAATCAAGAATTATGAACTTGCTAGAAGAGAAATTGAAATTGTATTTTCATTTGGTGGTACATCTCGTGAACAAGTTGAGCTTTTGAGATGGATCAAATTGGGTAAGATTAAACCTCTTCTACAGGAAGCAAATATAAATGAATTACCAAAATTTCTTGAGAAAATGGCTATGGGTAAAGTAACAGGCCGAGTAGTTTTCAATCCTCTGAAACTTTGAATTTTTTAATAACCTTGAGACTAAGTAAATGAACAATTGTACGTAAGTAGCCGTGTAAGCTAAGTATCAATTCTGTTAGTAAACCCATTATAGTATAGAAGAGTATTTGCAGCTGGCAAAAATGCACTACCAGATGTCCGCATTCGGACAACAATTACTACTACTTATTCTTCAGTAGCATAACCACGAATATGGCCAAAAAAGGAGGAGAAAATAGCAAAAAAGCAGCAGGAAATGCCAGAAAGGCAGAGACTGCCAATAAGAAGAAACAAGAAGCAGCATCAGTCTCCGAAGCAGCAGATGCCGAAGCATGGAGTGATGGAGCTAAGAAGGGAAATAAGAAGAAGGAAGAAGAAAAATTTAAGAAAGAAGAAGCCGCTAGAAAGAAAGCTGAACGTGATGCTCTATTACAAGCCGAAGAAATTGCCAATCCTCTGAAGAGTAGAGGAGCAGCCAAACAAGCTAGTAAGAAATCCAATAAGATTGATTCATTCTTAGATTGGAATAAAAATGTTGAAGAATTAAGTGCATCAGGACTTGATTCAGCTTTACAAGCATTAGCATTAACATCAGAAGGAGGAGGAGTTCAATCTAAAGATCTTGATAAACATCCAGAACGTAGAGTTAAAGCAGCATTTGCAGCTTATGAAGAAAGAAGACTTCCAGAAATGAGAAAAGAAAATCCAGGTTTAAGATTAAATCAAATTAAAAATTTACTCTTTAAAGAATTTCAAAAATCACCTGAGAATCCAATGAATCAAGATACTAATATTAGTTATAATTCGACACAAGAAGATATTGCTGAAAAGAAGAAACTGGTTAGACTGTCGAGAGAGAAATCATTTGCTTAAATAGTTAATGTATAATGGTAGATTATGTAGAGGAGAGGAGGCAGAAAGAGAGGAGGATAGAGAGAAGAAAGAAGTAGTAGAGAAGAGGCACAGGACAGAAGAGTGTCAGAGAAGTGTCGGAGAGTCGAAGTGTCGGAGGAGGGAATCGAAGCATCGAAGACAGAGTATCTTTTATACGTTCAGTAGATCTCCGTCGTTTGTGCTCAACGTCTGAACCAGAGGAATGTGGACGATTGCAAAATACATAAAACCCCGGGATTTCACCTCCAAACTCCTTGCCCTCAACCCTCCATTCTCCACCATCTTCACGGTTTCAATTTCGATTCCCCTTTTTTCGTTTACTGGCGGTTAATTAAACATCTTCAAAATCAATTTCCCTCATCGAACCCTCAATCTGAAAAATATATAAATACCTGATTGCATCCTCGCATTTAATGTGAAATAAATAATTTTTAACCTGTAAAATTGACAAAAATTCCATATAAATCCCAGTAAACAACTCAATCTACCATGTCTCGTTTAGATCGATTGGTAGTATTGTTAGAAACTGGGTCAACACCATTTATTAGAAATACAGCTGCTGATCAATTAGCAGATTTAGCAAAAGGTCATCCTGAAGAAACTATAAATTTATTAGGTAGAGTTTATCCATATTTAAAAAGTTTTAAATGGGAAACAAGAATAGCAGCTGCAAGAGCATTTGGTGGGATTGTAAATTATTCACCTGCTTGGGATCCAAATGAAGAAAGTACAATAAAGCATGAACAAGATTTACAAAATATTGAAGATAATTCAATTACAATTAAGAAAGAAGAAGAAGAATTAAAAATTAAACAAGAACAAGATGAAGAATTACAAAAATTTAATGCAAATTTATCAAATTTAGTAGATTTTTCTGTTTGGAATTTATATGAAATTTTGAAAAGTAATAAAAAATTATTAGCATCTGGTGGTGATGAATATGAAGCAAATAATAATGATTTAGGTGAATATCAAGATGATTCATTCATGTCAAAATTAAAAAGACATAAAGGCATAAAAAAAGAAGAAACTCCTGAGTTAAATGGTAATGGAAATTCAACAATTATAAAATCTGAACCTACTCCAATTAAACGAGAACAAAGTTCAATTCTGCCACCTCCTGATTCAGCAAATAATACTCCAGAAAAACCTGGTCTTAAATCAGCGGCTTCAAGTGCTAGATTAAAAGCAATGCAAAGAAGAAAAGCTAAAGTAAGTGCAAAATCAAATGCAAATAAAATAAAACCCGTAGATCTTTCACAAAGTTCAATATCAAGACAACTTGTTGAAAGTGGTGAAGTTTTAGGTGATGTTAATACACCATCAGAACCACAATTCGATGTTACATCTCAACAAGGTGGAGAAAAATTGGTGGTTGAAACAAAAGCTCCAGAATTATCACCATTATTATCACAACATGCAAAAGTTGCCGGTTTAGTTTGGCAATTTCAAGGAGTTTATGAATTACTATTATCTGATTTATTTGATGAAAAATGGGAAATAAGACATGGTTCAGCACTTGGACTTCGTGAATTAATTAAAAAACATGGATTGGGAGCAGGAAGAATTATGAATAAATCAAAAGAAGAAAATGATCATAATAATGCTGTAACTCTTGAAGATTTAGCAGTAAGACTTTGTACATTATTTGCATTAGATAGATTTGGTGATTATGTCTCAGATACTGTGGTTGCACCAGTTCGTGAATCAGGTGCTCAAACATTAGCAGCTCTTCTTATACATTTAGATGATAATGTAGTATTGAAAACTTTTAATTGCTTGAACAATTTGGTTTTACAACAAGAAGTTGAAACTTTTAATTTACCAAAATGTTGGGAAGCAAAACATGGTGGGATGCTAGGTTTAAGATATTTCGTCAGTGTAAGAACAGATGTTCTTTTGAGTAAACCCGATTTATTAGATTGTGTTGTTAATGTTGTTCTTCATGGTTTAAAAGAAAGAGATGATGATGTTCAGTCGGTAGCGGCATTGACGTTATCACCAATTGCAAGTGAATTTGTTAATGCTAAAAAAGATGTTGTTCATTCACTTTTAAGCGTTATTTGGGATTGCTTAACAAGTTTAAGAGATGATTTATCTGCTTCAATTGGTTCGGTTATGGATTTATTATCAAAATTGTGTACTCATAAAGAGGTTATAGATATCATGCAAGCAGATGCTTCAGATAATAGTTCAAATTCATTTGAAGAATTAGTTCCAAGATTATTCCCATTTTTAAGACATTCAATTACAAACGTTAGAAAATCTGTTCTTAAAACAATTATCGAATTCTTATCGATAGACGATAAATCTACCAAAAAATGGGTTGATGAAAAGATTTTAAGATTGGTTTTCCAAAATCTTTTACTTGAACAAAATCAAGATGTTCTTGACTTATCATCACGAGTTTACCTGATGCTTCTAACAGAAATTGATAACAATGATAGTTTAGAAGATATCAATACTTACTTTTTGCATCATTTCCAACATTCATTAACTTTACTAATGACACCAATTGGAATTGCCAGACATAATTATCAGATGAATACAAGGTTGATCATGAAACCATCAGGTCAAGATTTTGGGGATAATATTACCATTACAGAAGACTGTTTTGAGCCTGAAGAACCTGATTCTGCTATTCAAAATAATCCCGAAAAACGTGGACGTAAAAGAAAGAACTCAATTGATAAAGCTGTTAAACCTGATATACCTTCAGCTGTAGATTTAAAGATCAATATCGACGCTCCAATCTTCAAAGGTGACGTGATGTTGGTAGGCTATGATACATTGATTCGGACCAAGGTGGCTGCTGCCTCTGCTTATGGAGCAACCCTTTCTTACGTTACTGATGAAAATATTTTAAATAAAGTATTTGAACTTTTATTACATTATTTAAATGTTCCTCATTCATCTCCAAGATTATTCAGTGCTTTAGTCATTGAAGAATATGCCAACTCTTTGAAACAAAGAAATCAACCAATCCCTGAAGCTGCTGTTACCACCCTTAGTGAATCATTAATGAATACGCTTTCTAATTTGGATACTGTTTCATATTATCGAGAATTAGTTCCAACATTAAAGTCAGTTAGAACTTCATGTTTACAATTATTTGATGTTTTTCTTACAGTTGCCAAGATTTCTCCTTCTAAGATTCCTCAACTTGCAGTTGTGGTTCAGGGAGAAGCAGAGGCAGGTCCAGGAGCTTTTGGACTTGAAAATGCTGAAAAAATTATATCTGAAACGTTTCAAAAACTTTTAAAGCTGTTGTCGGCTACTTATAGAATGTCTGCTAATCAGGCTTTAGAAGACGCTAAACACAGAATAGTATTAGCTATGGACGAGGCAAAATTGGCTCATTCAAGTAGAAGTATATCAATTCTTGCAGCCTATGCCTCTGCAGTTCTTGCTCTTTCAGGGATTCCTAAGAAGCTTAATCCTATAATAAGGTCTTTAATGGACAGTGTTAAACTCGAAGGTACAGAATTACTTCAAAGTCGATCGGCCAATTCTGTTGGATTTTTAATCAAGGAATTAAATACCGTTGGTAAAACAGGTGCTACAGATAAAATCGTCAAGAATTTATGTGCATTCTTATGTGTAGATACTTCTGAAGTACCTGAATTCCATCATAATATTAAATTTAAAGACAATATCCTTTCTTTGAGAAAGGAAGAAGCTAAAACCGATCCTCTAGATATTGCTACCCATGAAAGAGCAGTTAATGAGGCTAAAATTAAGAGAAATGGTGCTTTACTTTCATTACAAGCAATTATTAATATCTATGGTGATAAGTTATTTGATAATGTGCCAAAATTAAGAAGTATAATGATTGAACCTTTGAAACTATTGGAGATTGCATCTACAGACGATGTTTTAAAGGATGAATTAAAAGGTCAGAGTATAATTGATGCTTTAGGAGTATTTAGAGCATTATTACCTAAACTTAACAAGTCATTATATCAAGAAGTTATAAATAATCTACCTCTATTACTTCCTGGATTAAAGTCTGAATTTTCAGTGTTTAGATACTCGACTGCCAAATACTTTGCTACGGTTTGTTCAACCGTACCACCACAAGCTTTCACATTCATGGTCAAGTCGATTCTTCCCATGTTAAATAATGCTGGAAACATCAAGGAAAGACAAGGTGCAATTGAAACAATTTATCATATTTCTGCCACTATGGGATCAGATATCTTACCATATGTTGTCTTCTTGATTGTACCTGTTTTAGGAAGAATGAGTGATTCTGATCCTGACGTTCGTATCTTGGCCACCACTACATTTGCATCGATTATCAAATTAGTTCCGTTAGAAGCAGGGATTCCAGATCCTGAGGATATGCCGGCTGATTTATTAGAAGGAAGAGATCGTGAACGTGATTTTATTCAACAAATGATGGATCCAACTAAGATTAAATCATTTGATCTTCCTGTTTCCATCAAGGCTACATTACGTAAGTATCAACAAGAAGGTGTTAACTGGTTAGCATTCTTGAATAAGTATCATCTTCATGGGATTTTATGTGACGATATGGGACTTGGTAAAACTTTACAAACTATATGTATTGTTTCTTCAGATCACCATATTCGAGCCGAAAATTTTGCAAACACTCAGTCGGTGGAGTTCAGGAAATTACCATCGTTGGTGATTTGTCCTCCTTCATTGACGGGTCATTGGGAACAGGAACTCAATCAGTATGCTCCATTTTTGAAAGTCGTTGTATACGCTGGAGGTCCAACAGTGAGAGCCAGTATCAGAACTCAAATCCCGGATGCTGATGTAGTAGTTACTTCTTATGATGTGGCTCGTAATGATGTTGAACATATTTCTGCTCACGATTATAATTACTGTGTTTTAGATGAAGGACACATTATCAAGAATGCCGCTTCCAAATTATCAAAATCAGTTAAAAGAGTAAGAGCAGAACATCGTTTGATTTTAACAGGTACACCAATCCAAAATAATGTTCTTGAATTATGGTCATTATTTGACTTTTTAATGCCCGGGTTTTTAGGAACTGAAAAAGTGTTCCACGAGAAATTTTCTAAACCAATTGCAGCCAGTAGAAATAGTAAAACATCATCCAAAGAACAAGAAGCTGGTGCTTTGGCGTTAGAATCTTTACATAAACAAGTATTACCATTTATGTTACGTCGTCTTAAAGAAGATGTCCTTTCAGATTTACCTCCAAAAATTATTCAAGATTATCACTGTGAATTATCTGATTTACAGAAAACTCTTTATAAAGATTTCGTTCAAAAGCAAAAGACAAGTGTTCAACAGGAAGTTTCTCTGTCAAATGGAGAAGATGCAAAAGAAGGTAAAACTCATGTTTTCCAAGCTTTACAATATATGAGAAAATTATGTAACCATCCAGCATTAGTTCTTTCACCGAGTCATCCAAAGTATGGTGAAATTACCCAGAATTTGGCGGCCCATAATACTGATCTTTATAGTATTGATCATGCACCTAAATTGAAATCTTTGAAGACATTATTACTAGAATGTGGTATAGGAGTTCAAGATGTTGATTATTCAGGAAAGAAATCTAAGCAAAAACAACAACAACAACTTGTTACTTCGGAAGGAGTTATTTCCGAACATCGGGCTTTGATTTTCTGTCAATTGAAAGATATGTTAGACA
Organism: Metschnikowia sp. yHQL527; assembly: GCA_030578455.1. Lineage (NCBI taxonomy): Eukaryota > Fungi > Ascomycota > Pichiomycetes > Serinales > Metschnikowiaceae > Metschnikowia > Metschnikowia sp. yHQL527. The sequence goes on along the minus strand of JAJMRR010000010.1, from coordinate 364,465 downwards.
TTGTGGAAAATCAATTGTTAAAGAAGAATTTACCTTCAGTTACTTATATGAGACTTGATGGTAGTACTGATCCTAGAGATAGACAATCTATTGTACGGAAATTTAATGAAGATCCTTCAATTGACGTTCTTCTATTAACTACCAAAGTTGGTGGACTTGGATTGAATTTAACAGGTGCTGATACCGTTATTTTCGTTGAACATGATTGGAATCCAATGAATGATTTACAAGCAATGGATCGTGCTCATAGATTAGGTCAAAAGAAAGTAGTTAATGTTTATCGATTAATTACAAAAGATACACTTGAAGAAAAAATCATGGGATTACAAAAATTCAAAATGAATATTGCATCTACAATTGTTAATCAACAAAATTCTGGGTTAACTTCAATGGATACAAATCAACTTCTTGATTTATTTGAAATTGATGAAAATGCTACAAAATTAGTAGAAAATGGTGAGAAAGAAGATAAAGAAAACTTATCTGAAGATTTAACTGGTGGACTTACAGGTAAAGCAGCCGATGCTGTTGGAGATTTAGCAGTTTTATGGGATGAGTCACAGTATGAGGATGAATATAATCTTGATAATTTTATCAAAACCCTCAAATAGCTGTATCATATGTATTTTATAACAAAATTCAAGTTTAAAACTTACAAAAACGAAATGTAGACAACTGGGACTGGTGATTCAATTGAGAAGGTTAAGATGGTGAAATTTCCCAAATCTAAAACGGTGTATATCATTTGGATATCTCCTTGAAATATCCTGCTATAGTCACCAGCTTAAGTATGGAGTAGTGCGACGATGAGATGCAAAAATCTTCAAACTTAAGCTACTCTTCTCAAAGTCTACAAGCACAATATTCCCTTTGAAAGGATGAGCCGAACTCAAAACGACAGACTCGAGGTGCTTGAGCAAGACGCTGAGCAGGCATATCCTTTTCTTGTTTCTGACGAAAAATCTTCGCTCACTAGAAGTGGTGAAAATTTAGCGTCTAGAAATCAACCACAGACTAAAAATTGGGTTCATTTCGTCGCTGGTGGGATAGGTGGAATGGTTGGTGCCGTGTTGACATGCCCTTTAGACGTGGTGAAAACAAGACTTCAATCAGACGTGTATCATTCGATGTACAATCAAACACCCAAGTCCGCAAACCCAGTAATTAAAGCAGCACAACATTTAGGAGAAACTGGTTCAGTTATAAAAAATTTATACGTAAATGAAGGAACAAGAGCTCTTTTCAGAGGATTGGGTCCTAATTTGGTTGGTGTCATACCTGCTAGATCTATTAATTTCTTCACTTATGGAACTACAAAAGAATTTCTCTCACATCGATTTAATGAAGGTTCAGAAGCAACATGGATTCATTTAGTGTCGGGGATAAATGCTGGATTTGTCACTTCTACCGCCACCAATCCTATTTGGTTAATTAAAACAAGATTACAATTAGATAAAAGTAAAGGTCGTCACTATAAAAATTCATGGGATTGCTTAAAGTATGTAATTAAAAATGAAGGATTTACAAGTTTATATAAAGGTCTTAGTGCTTCATACTTGGGAGGAATTGAATCAACTATACAGTGGGTTTTATATGAACAAATGAAATCGTTCCTTAATAGGAAATCTCTCGAAGTTCATGGCACTGATGCTTCTACTAAAACTACAAGAGATCATATTTTAGAATGGAGTGCTAGATCAGGTGCTGCAGGGGCAGCAAAATTCGTTGCTTCTTTAATAACTTATCCACATGAAGTTGTTAGAACAAGATTGAGACAAGCTCCATTAGAAGCTACTGGGAAACCAAAGTATACCGGGTTAATCCAGTGCTTTAATCTTGTTATAAAAGAAGAAGGTTTAGCAAGCATGTATGGAGGTTTAACGCCTCATTTATTGAGAACTGTTCCTAACTCTATCATTATGTTTGGAACCTGGGAAATCGTGGTTAGGTTGTTGTCGTGATTTATTATGCTTTTATGATTGTAAGTATTGTTCTTTTCTTGTATATACACATTATTTATTATAGAATACTATTGGGATTCTTCATCGCTAGATGTATCATCAAGGTCATGTTCTGTTCGATTTCTCTTCGTTTCCGCCTCCTCCTCCTCGACTCCCTGCTCTTCTGTTCGTTTCCTCTTGTTCTTTCTTGTATTTTGTACTTCTTTATAGAACATAGGTGCCTCACCTTCTGGCATTACTATATCTAAGGTATCTAAGATTGGATCTCTGGGGTACGTCTTTTTACCCTTTTTAATTGGAATTGTAAGATTCGGAAGCTCTCCGGCGACGTCTACCGAGGTTATGTTGTGGATATCAGGTACTTTACCTAGCGGGTTCAACTCAGGATTGAAGTAGATGGATTTCTTGCCCCAGAGTTTACTGGAAATTTTCTGTCGATGTTTTGTCTGGGATTCAACTCGCTGAAGGTACGACTCCACCACTCCTTTATGAAGGTCATTTTTGATTATGAAAGTCCAATCTTCTTTGAGTGCCTTTAATTTCTTTTCCTGATAATGATCTCTGTCTGAAACAGCTTCTAATGTTTCAATTTGTCTATGAAGTCGTATGGGGTCACAATTAGTTAGCTTTTCAAGCTTATGTTTATATTTCTGACGCTGTTGGATCTTACTCTGCTGTTTCAGCTCATTTTTTCGAAACTCGGCCGCTAGACTATAATTTCCTTTAATCATCAAGTAGTTTTAAATTTCAGTCGCAGAACCATACTTATTTTTCACTCTTAACTATACCTTTCCTTATGAACCGTCTGCCTCCCAGTAGCACCAACTCTCCAGCGCCTGTGGCTGACCTTACGCAGATTCCTATTGATGCACTTGAATCAATTAGAAATCGATTGAATCAAATCCATTTATCGCTTCGGAAACTCTCCGATCAAATAAATCACCATAACCGACACCCAACTAAGGTAAAACTACCAAATTATGCCCATATTCAAAACCAATTTCAAGTTTTAATAACCCAACTTCATTCCATAGCATCACACTTGAACAATAATGAAAATGTCTTGAGAAATACAAGTGTTTTCCCCTTACCTTCATTCCCTACAACTCAGCATGAAGGATTAGTAACAACGTTATTAAGAAAGAAACCATTACCTGAAGTAGACGAATGGATAGAACAGGCCATTGAAAACGTTGATAGTATGAAGATTAATGTTGCCAAAGACGATGAATTTGCTCAATGGTGTTCGACAAAAGTACAAGAATTAAAAGAAGAATTTCAATTTTATGGATTTTATACTCAAGAAGAAACTGACTTTCTCGAAACAGAAGAAGGTAAAAAATCGAACCTAGAGACAAAGAGTGCTGAAGCAGAAAAGGATAAGTTGGAATTGAAAATTACAGATGGTGGTAAAAAGGGATTACATCCTAATCAAATACATAAATTCATGTGTCAAGGAGTAATTGAATGAGTGAGTGACAGGTGAACGGTGGTGATGGTCGGTGATGGTAGATGAACTCTTATGAGTTAGCAAATGTATATTAGCTTACACTACAAATAGGTCTAATTTTCAGTGTGGACTCTTATGAGTTAGCAATTGTATATTAATTTACACTATAGATAGGTCTAATTTTCAGTATTATAATAAGCATCATAAAAGTACAACACCGAGAAAACAAAGAAGGCAATTGCACCTCCTAAAGTAACATTTCTCATTGATATTCTCTTTGCTAATAATTTACCACCAATACAAGCAGCAGCAGTACAAAGTCCATGACCAACAATAGCACCTAAAATAACTAACCAGTAATCAGAACCAGCAGCCATTGCAATCGTTGCAATTTGAGATCTGTCCCCCCATTCACCCAAGAAAGTCATGACGAATACTTGAATCCAAACTGGTGATAATATAAAAGATGCAAGGTCTTTAATTTGCACACCAATTTCATTATACCATTGAGATTTTGAAGTAGAAACTGATGAATTACCACCTTCAATATTATCCATATTATTATTAAGATTACTTGATGCAAGTTCTTCTTCAACTTCTGCCATTTCTTCATCAACACCAATATCTTTTGACATTTCTAAACCTTCTTTAAGTAATTTCACTCCAAATACAATGAATAAAATTGATGCTAAAAATTGAGTCAATCTTTGAGAAATTAATGTTGGTAAAGCATGTCCAACAAGTCCAGAAAGTACCGTCATTACAACCAATGAAGAGAAAGCAGCTGAAAATACAATGATACGAGCATTTCTCATGGCCATTAAAGCAGCAATAAGGAAAGTTTTATCACCAATTTCACTAACAACAATCATGGACACTGACATTACAAAAGAATCATAAGATTGACGTTCTTCTTGTTGTAAAGCTTCATCTTCCACATAAGAGGGATTGACATGCTTGGAAGGAACATTATCTTCATCAGTTATTTTGTGTACATTTAATTTTGTTCCAGCTTTAGGAGATTCTATATCTTCGGTGATTGCCATGTTACCGATATCGTCACCTACACTTTCAACAGCACCAACAGCAATTCCGGCGGCGGAATCGTCGACAGGATCCTCAGAAACATCACTTAAGATGGCCGACACGGATCCAGCGATTAAAGTAGATATAAGAATGGAAGAAAACTTCATTTAAAATATTGAAAAATTAGATTTCGGAGTTTGAGACCCAGATGATTTTTTGGACACTTGAAAAGGGGTTTAAAAAAAAAATTTGAAATTCTGAAAATTAGTAATCTTGATCAAGTTGACTTCAATTATCGAATAATAAAGTCAAACAAGATGTATTTCCAATAAAATTATGTGGTTGTTGCAAGAAATGAAAATTTATCACTTATCTTTCGTGTTATTTAAATGATTTTTTCACTGATCGCATCACTGTGTCCCAACACATTGGCTCATTTTGAGCTAAAATTAGCAGAAATGTAACAGAATATTAACAGAGTTTTTGACATAGTTTTTATGGCTAAAAATATGGTGAAAATTAGCTGAAAATCACAACTTCAGAATCTACTCTAATTTACAGTTTAATTTTTTACTAAACGGTGTTTAAATGCAGTATACAATAAATAGACAAAAATATAAGCTAATGATGAGCTGAAGGAATTGGATTATCAATTACAATACCTTCTTTAACTTTACCACCTTTAATCCAACCTCCATAACCGGCAGGTTGATGATTTTTTTGGAATTGTTCCATTCTTTCAACCATAACAGGTCTAAAAGATTTAATTAATCCTTGAATTGGCCATGCAGCAGCATCACCTAATGCACAAATTGTATGACCTTCAATTTCTTTTGTTAATTCAAAAATCATATCAATTTCTCTTTCTGTAGCTTGACCTTTAACAAATCTATCCATCATTTTAACTAACCAAGTTGTTCCTTCACGACATGGAGTACATTGACCACAACTTTCATGTTTATAAAAAGCTGCAAATCTTTGAATTGCTCTAATAATATCAGTTTGTTTATTCATAACAATAACTGCTGCAGTACCTAAACCTGATCCTTGATCTCTTAAAGCATCATAATCCATAAGAACATGATCACAAACATCTTTTGGCATAACAGGAACTGAACATCCTCCAGGAATAACTCCTAATAAATTATCCCAACCTCCTTTAACACCTCCACAATGCTTTTCTAATAATTCTTTTAATGAAATTGACATTTCTTCTTCAACTGTACATGGTTCATTAACATGTCCTGATATACAAAATAATTTAGTTCCTGCATTTCCTTTACGTCCAAATGATGCAAACCAATCACCTCCTCTTCTTAAAATTGTTGGAGCAACTGAAACAGTTTCAACATTTGCAACAGTTGTTGGTCTACCAAATAATCCAACTCCTGCAGGAAATGGTGGCTTCAATCTTGGTTTACCAGCTTTACCTTCAATTGATTCAATTAAAGCAGTTTCTTCACCACAAACATAAGCTCCCATACCACGATGAATATAAACATCAAAATCATATCCTGATCCACATGCATTTTTTCCAAGATATCCTGCTTTATAAGCATCATTAATTGCATTTTGTAAAATAACTGCTTCATTATAAAATTCTCCTCTAATATAAATATAAGCAGCTGTTGCATTCATACCACGACCTGCTAATAAACATCCTTCAACTAATTTATGAGGATCTTTTCTTATAATTTCACGATCTTTACAAGTACCTGGTTCACCTTCATCAGCATTCACAACTAAATATCTTGGTCCAGGATTTTTTTCCCATCCTGGTGGATTCATAAATGACCATTTAAGACCTGATGGGAATCCTGCTCCTCCTCTACCTCTTAAACCAGATTTTTTCATTTCATCAATAATCCATTTATCTCCTTTAACAATTATCTCTTTGGTTTTATACCAATCTCCCATTTTTTCAGCTGATTTAAGATCATGTCCATAGGTTCCATATACATTTTGAAAAATACGATCTTGATCTTTTAATCCTCCATGAACTCGATTTGGATTAGCAGCTGGATCTGCACTGGTCGCTAATGTACGACGTACAGTTCTAGGAATTGCAACTCTAAAATTACGAAGCATGTCCTTTATTAAAGATATTGAAATTTAGCAATAATATTTCGTTTTACTATCGTCCTTTTTTTACAGAGATGTTTTGGAGGGTGCGTAATAATTTTTCGCAAGCTGTAATTGGGCAGTTTGGGGTCGTGTAATTTGGCGTGGTGCACGGGTCCACGGCCAGAATCATAAATGCTCATTTGCAGCAATTGGCTCAATTTAACTTAGACTGCCAGCTAAGGTCAACACCTAAAATTGGTGATACTGATGACGATTTTGGTAGTATAAGTAGGGGCTGGTAGTTGTTTGGGTATCATTATTCGAAACACCTGACTTCATTTCGAGAATGTGGGATATTTCAAGCAGTAAGTTCATTCCTTAAGTCAAATTGAAAATATATTTCTTGTCACGTACCAAAAAGCAAGAAAGTTGACTGTTCAACTAATCTAGTTATCACATTTTGTAGCATACACCTGCGGATCTTCAGTTTAAACGTAAATACAGCCCTCATACGATCAGCTTGAGCGTTTCCTTTGCTTCTCTATTTTGAATTGTCGTTATTTTCATAAGGTCATCCACATTTCTCCTAATCATACCACGAAAAGTCTTGCAACCCTCTTTGTGCTCAGCGAAGCTCAATTGCCCCTCTATCAATTCCACCATTGAATCTGCTAGCTCAAGGTTCGTAAATATCTTTTCAAAGCTGTACAGTCTGTAAATATAACTTCGACTTTGTTTATATGTCTTCTTCATCAGCACCCACAGATTCTACAGCCTCCTACGAAATTACAAAACCGATTGGCTATACCAAAAGCGTTGCCGGAGATAAGTGCTAATTTAGCCGTTAATGGCTGAGATTTTATCTGTCTTTCGCTAATTATCGATACAATAAATACTTCGGCTCAGCTAATGCCGGTACGCAGTTTTTCCGTGTTCTAAATTCCGACGATACAGGATTGGTTTAGAATTATCTGTGTGTAAAGTTTAAACTTAGCCATGGTCAAGGAAAGAGTGTGGTTTACTCAGGTAGTCTTTCTTAAATTTTGATTTCTGCTTTCACTGTGTATTTCACAACTTTTTTTTGATTCTCAACTCCTATAGTGATTTTCACTTTAATTGCTGCAAAACGCACGTAGATGTAACTTCAAGCAAGAGTAAATATCTGTTAGATTCCCCTTCATCATTGGTTTGTAGTATGATACTTAATTCTAATTTCGATAATTTTTTGTTGTTTGGCTTATTTCAGGATCGAGACGAGTTTACACTGGCATAAATTTCATACTTTTTGCAACTATGGTGAAATTACTGAAAAACTTGATAATTGTCTTCTTTATACAAGTAGTGATTTCGGATGTGTTTTTATTCAGGCCCATTCAAAATCATACATACGAATCAAAAAATGGTGTTGCTACTATCGGTCTTTGCTGGAGTGAAGATAATAGATACCCTCTTATCAAGGATATAAAACATTTCACTGTGAGCCTTGTAACTGGTCCCATAGAGTTGATCACCAATATCCACACCATCAAATCCAACTTTTCCTTGAAGTCAGTAGAGGAAATTGAAGCATATGGCGATAAAGCATGGAAATTACAGGCTAAAATTCCTGAAAATGTTACTTGTGATGGTAATTATTTCTTTCAAGTTACCTCTATATTAGGTCCAAATAAGTACACTCTACACTACAGCTCTCGATTCATACTAGCAGGCATGAAAACCAATAAGAACAAAAACGTTAACCATGGCCAAATGACACTTGCTCCCCCTGACGATACAAAGATTTCTAGAGCTTCCGCCGACCCTCATATTTCGGAATACTACACAATTCCCTACGGTGAGCAAACAGGTATAGGGCGATACGCTAGCATGGTGAAATATGTTAGCAATGCAACAGCTACAGGGAAGTGGAAAAATGAATTCAAGAACTCCAGAGTCACTACATTTACCAAAATAGCAGAAACTTTTCCTAACGTGCAATTCACAGTGACACAAGTAGCCACGTATTCGTACGTAACAAAATCCAATACTTTACGCCCAGCAGCAAAGCCATCCAAGGGATATCCTGCCGAAAAGAGAATTAAACTTACCCCCAAGAAAAGACTGTCTCCAAAGCCATCGGAAACAGCAACCAATTGACTTATAGTAGTAGAAAACTTATGAAAATAATTTAATAGATAATTTTATATTAATGTAGATGTTTTTGCAGCCTTGCACGTCGCCTCAAAAGAAAAGATACTACAAGATATTCAGCATGTATCTTCGACTAGCATTATTTGTGGCATTCCTCGGAGTATACTATAGCATTATATGGAGCCTAAGAGATGAAGTGGTGATATATACATTCCAGAACGATACATTAAACCAGGCAGTGAATGGCTGGCGGAAACCTGTGGCTGAACCTGTTCCCAAGTACGATGGGTTGAAAGAAGGTCAAAGTAAACTTGCCAGCAATTCGTACTTGGATAATACATTTCCTTATAGGGATAGATTGCAAGTAGGTATGGAGAATGCTACACTAGTGATGTTAGTTCGAAATCTGGAACTAGAAACTGCTCTTCTGTCAATGAGGTCTCTTGAAGATAGATTTAATTCTAAATACAAGTACCCATGGGTTTTCCTTAATGACGTACCATTTGACGACGAATTCATAGAAAGAACAAAACTTATGGCCAGTGGCGAAGTATTCCATGAACTTGTTCCTGAATCAGACTGGGAACCACCTTCTTTCATCGACGAAGAAAAACTCCAGAACAATATTCATGAATCAAACATGAATGGAGTCATCTACGGATTTTCCAGATCATACAGAAACATGTGCCATTTCAATTCCGGTTTTTTCTACAAACAGAAGAGACTTTTAAACTACGAATGGTACTTCAGAGTAGAACCCGGCGTTGAGTATATGTGCGATTTCCAATATGATCCATTTACCCTACTACGTAAAAATAACAAGAAATACGGTTTTGTCATTGCCATACACGAATACGAAAACACCATACCAACATTTTGGAAAACCGTGGAAGGGTTCATGGAGAAGTATCCTCATTTACTTCATGCTAACAATTCACTCGAATTTCTCACGTCAAAGGAACTAGATCTCAACCAGGGACTTAGTGTGATTGAATCAAGCACAGACTATAATGGATGTCATTTCTGGTCTAATTTCGAGATAGCTAATCTTGATTTTTTCAGAAGTGAAGCGTATGAAACATACTTTAATCATCTAGATACCGCAGGTGGATTTTATTACGAAAGATGGGGGGATGCACCAGTCCATTCAATAGGAGTATCTTTACTTTTAGACAAAGAAGAAATCCACCATTTTGAGGATATCGGCTACTATCATCTTCCATACCTTGCTTGTCCAACTTCCAAGGATGTTATTAGCTCAAAACGATGCATTTGTAAGACCAGAGGTATGGACGACAAAATTCTCACTAAACCCGTCGATGTTGATCCTTTCAGTTGCCTTCCTCGATGGTGGAGGTACGGGTCGGGAAAGAGGTTTCTAAACGAAATAGACTATACTTTTAGTCCTCCATAAATACATAGATTGTCAATAAAATACTTTTTGCAGCTATACGTGCGTACTCCAATTTTCTGAAAAATAGGGCATCGCATAATTTTTCATGCCATCTCAAATTAAATAAAGTAACTTAACAAATATGGCTAAAGGAACTTTGAAAAAACAGTTGAAGCACCAACAGTCAAAGGATGCTCCAGTTCCTGAAAAGACTGTGAAGGCCTCTAAAGAAATCGTCGAAGAAAAACCCGTACCAATCCCAGTACAGCCTAAAGTTGAAACCAAACCAGTTCGTGCTAAGAAGTCTAAGAAAGTCGACTACCAAAGCGATGTGTTATCTAAAAAAGAGCAAAGGCAGTTGAACAAGCTTAAACAACAACAAGAAGCACAAGAAAGCGAAGATGAAGACGAAGAAGAAGAAGATGAAGAATTAGATCTCGAAAAATTAGCTGCCAGTGAGGAAAGTGATCTCGATTCCGATTCTGACGAAGATAGTGAAGATGAAGATGATGATGAAGAAGATGAAGAAGAAGAAGTGGAAGATAAGGAAGACGAAGAAGAAGAAGATGTTCCTTTATCAGATGCAGAATTCGACTCAGATGCCGATATCGTTCCTCACACTAAATTAACTATCAATAACCTTGGAGCTCTTAGAGAATCTCTTGCTCGTATTGAACTTCCATGGGCTAAACATTCATTTCAAGAACACCAATCTGTGGTGAGTGGCGATAAGACTGAAGCCGAAATTAAGGATATCTATGATGATACCGAAAGAGAATTAGCATTTTATAAACAAGGATTAGAAGCTGTTAAACAAGCTAGAACAACTTTGTTGAAATTAAAAGTTCCATTTTCTAGACCTCTAGACTATTTTGCTGAAATGGTTAAAAGTGATGAACATATGGATAAAATGAAGAGTAAATTATTTACAGAAGCTGCTAACAAGAAAGCATCAGAAGAAGCTAGAAAACAAAGATCTTTAAAGAAATTTGGTAAACAGGTTCAAAATGCTACTTTACAAGAAAGAGCTAAGCAAAAGAAAGAATCTTTGGATAGAATCAAAAGTTTAAAGAAAAAGAGAGGTGCTAATGAAATAAGCACTGACGATGATTTCCAAATTGCATTAGAAGAAGCCACTCGTGAAGGTGCTCGTGAAGGTGGTGATAATAAAAGAAGTAAACCAAATTCTAAAAGATTAGCTAAAGATTCTAAATATGGTCATGGTGGTATGAAAAGATTTAAAAGAAAAAATGATGCAGACTCATCCGCTGATGTTTCAGGTTATGACAGAAAGAAAGGAGGTTCAAGACCAGGTAAAAATAAGCGTAGACATTAGTATAGGCTATTCATAATTTGTAAACATATACTTTTATTAAATATAAATCTAAAATTTCGACTTTATGTACTCAATTGTTTCTAAATCATAATGTGGTCTTGGATACCGACTTTTAGCATTTGCTCCTTTTGCAAATGAAGGATTATTCTTCCATTTCCAATAACTTGCTAATTTTGGATCCAAAGTTCCATTCAATTTTTGGGCAATATACTTCCCAATAGTTGGTAAAAATTTGAAAGCATGACTTGAATCACCTGAAGCTACAATAACATCTTTATGGTAGGGTGATTCATCTATCAAGAAATAAGAATCAACAGAATCAGCAATCCAGCAAACTTTACTATCAACCAAGGGTTTATCCGCAAGTTCAGGAATAGTCAAATTGAAAAGAGCTTTGATATCTTCTTCATGGCCCAATGGAAATCCTTCTTCCGGATGATCTATAGTATATCTGGGTGCTCTTAGCTTTTTATCCGACTCGAAAGGATGTTTTATCTCTGAAAAAGCATCACAAGTAGTAACACCAATCTTGATCTTATGGTCTTTCTTGTCAGGAGGGAAAAAGTAACCATGTTGGGCACTGAAAAAGATAGGCATATCTTTATACTTTTCATATTCTTCAGGAGTCAATTGAAAATGGGTAACAAATGTACCAAACACTTTAGTTTGATTATCTAAAGGAGTGATGAGACCAGTTCCAGCACCAGCTGTAATCACGATCTTTTTAGCATTATACTTTTTACCCGATTTAACACTAACTTCATTAGTTTTAACACTTACGGCTCTACCATCATCACCAAAGATAAAATCAACTCCATACAGCTTGGCTTCATGATATACAGCCTCTAAAGCATCCGCAGCAAGACCAGTACCGCAATCCTTATTATAAGTTGCATTGAAATTACTAGGAAGGTTATTATTTTTATACCAACTAATGTATTTTGCAGCATCCTTTGGATTTGTGATTCTGACCATTTCTTGATTTACCCCGAGATTTTTCAATATTTCGAAACTTTTGTTTTCATACTGACTTCTGATAGACCCAGAATCACCTGGACTCAAAGTGAATCTACCTGATCTGACATAGTGAGGTTTGTATAATTTGTCATTTTCCCAAAAATCCAATGCTTCAACAGCCAATTTGACAGATAACTCATCAGCGTACTCAACTCTTATAATTTTGTTGTAGTCATTTGCTGCAGATAATTCAGAAGGAACAGGATAAGCATCAATTGCAAGGATTTTCTTACCTTGTTTAGCCAATTCCAAAGCTGTCAGAAGTCCGAAAACTCCACAACCAACTATCAAGACGTCGTATTCACTCATACTAAAAAAATTGACTTACAACTTAAACAAATATAGGATTAATTTTGACTAGATCAGCTTATTTCAATCAGTTAAATGTCAAAAATGGCCCCACATTCATTTAAATTAGTTGTTATCGATAACGGAATTGGGTCGGGATATCCGACATCTTTGCGATTGGCAAGAAATCAATTCCGAATACTTAAATGGATCGGGATCTCCGCACCAGAACTAACAAATAAATCAGTCTACTGCACAGACGCATATCACAATTTTGTGTAAGGCATTATCCATCCAATAAAGCAAACCTTATCTTATCGGTGTTTTTGAGTCGTTTTAGTAAAGACAGATTTGGCTTCGTATATGCCTCTCATTACGCTCGCCTCGGACTGCATACAGGTACATCCATCTTCTTATCGATAAGGTTATTCGACAATAAACCATAACATCATGAAGGAAGAAGCACCTAAGAAACGAAGAGTTCTTGCAGCTTGTGCAAAGTGCAAGCAAAGGAGAAAAAAAGTATGTTGATAGCTTAAATTCTTATCCGACTTTACTAACATTTAGTGCGATGGAAAACTACCTAGTTGCACTTATTGCAAAGATGCTGGCCATCCATGTAGTTATAATGAAGCAAACCTTCAACTTTACCAGACTACAATTATTCAACAACTAAACCGAATCAATGAGCTCGAGCTGCTGCTTCTGCAGATTAATGCCGAGGTAAGTCACTTGAAGTCGGATATTCTTACCTCAAAAATGAATGAAGCTACAAGCCAGCATGAACGATTTAATCAACAAGCATTTGTAGATCCAGTGCTTAACCTAGTGAAACAACCATCATCAGACGCTGTTTTTGTGGGGCCTTCGGCGGTAATCTCTAAAGTGCACGCTATAAGGAAGATCCTTACCAATGATCAGGATCTTCCAGTGCCACAGAATTATCAGTTCAAACACAATCCAATTGAAGAAGCTGATGATCAGCCACCAGGGAAAGAAACAGAAAACCTTTTCGTTGAGTGTTACTTGACATTTTCAAGAAATAGATACCATTTCCTAGAAAAATCAGATATTTTAAAGGTATTCAACAAGTCACCATTCGAAAGAGACAGATGGGAACTGTTTATCGCTTTAATAGTTTTGGCAAATGGTTGTCGTATGGCCGAATTGTCAAAATTAGCAACAAGACCATCTCCCAAGTTTTACTTTGATAAAGCATTCGAAACACTAAGTCAACTACCAATTCTTTCACCAATGCAACAAATCCAGGTTTGTATGTCATTGGCCCTTTATCTTCACTACAGCTACGACTACCTCAATCCATTTGTGATGAACGTATGGGAGCTTTCTGGAATGGCTATACGCAAAGTCATTCAACTAGGATACCATAAGAGAAAATCACCAACTAAAGACAACTGTGTTCAAGTCGAATTAGAGAAGCGTCTTTTTTGGTCAATATATGCTTTCGATAGACTTCTTTCAATGTCTTTAGGCCGTCCATCTTCTATTTCAGATTCGGAAATTGATGTTTCATTTCCATTAAGCCTTGAAAGTCTTGAAGACTATAGTCCTAATAAGATTTACGAATGGCAAATTCGACAATTGAACGATCCTGAGTTTAAGCTTCCAGTTACGTCTATTACTTATTTACAAGAAACATGTAGAGTGAGAGAGATTGAAGCCAGAATAAACCTTTTTGCGTTTGGAAAGCAGAAACTCTCTGATGATGAATTTGAATCAATCAACCAGGCTTTAAGTAACTGGGTCTCACAAATTCCTCAAAGGAAAGATTTCAATGAAGGGCTTAGAAATGAAGTACCATTTGACTATTTACTTTTATTGTATCATCGAGCAAAGCTTTTCTTACTCTTGCCTATGATATCTACTATGGATGAATCTAATTCCGAGGAGAAACAGTTAAAAATCATGCAAATGCTTTCGGCAGCAGGTGGTATTTGCAAGTCATTCAAGAAGATTCAAAGAGAGTCAATTTTTGGCTATAGTACGTTTTCACTTCACACTATTTTCTTAGCTGGTGTAACTCTCGTTTACTGTGTTTGGGCAATGGGGAAACCTTCTTACATCAAAACTCACAATGACATCCGGGCATGTTCAAATCTTTTATATTCTTTTTCCGAAAGAGCTACAGAGGCAGAGATTTACAGGGTGTTATTTGAAAATCTAGCTGAAAATATCTTGTATAACGTCAACGTAGAAATTGGTACTTCAAAACAAGTAACAGAAGCACCTGGTGCAAACTTAAGTGACCTCATACCACCAGATGAACTACTTGATGTAGAAAAGGGGTTTAACTTCACTTTCGACGACGATTTTTGGAAACGTTTAGATTTTTAGTATAGTTTTTATTAAAGTATTCACATTTATCGATTAAACGAATAATTACACAAATATATCTTCAATTTGAACATATATAATCGGCCCTGCCAATAAAGAAGACACGTAAGAATTAAATTGTTTTAGATTACCAGACATATCTGAAGTCTCTATTTTCTCTATCAGTCATATCAGCAAACTCAGAATTTTCAACTTTTCTGTATGAATCTCCCAAAGCAGCACGCTCTTCATCTCTCTTCTTATTGGAATACCAATTATAAGTAGCAAGAGAGGCGATTAAAAGCATTCCAGAACTGTAAAAAGCCACTAAACATCTTTTTGCAGTTGGATAATCTGGGGCTTCAGAAGCTACAAATGTTTGAGGTCCAACTGAAGATCCAACACAGAATCCAACAAGGTAGATAGCATTACAAACAACTTTTTTGGTTCTACCAGCGATATTTGTAGATAATCCGGAAAGAGCAGTAATCATAGTAACTGGAGAGAAACCAATAAGATAGAAACCTGCTAAAGCAGCATATTTGTCGGTTGCAAAACACAACATACAACCACCCATCAAAGCAAATCCAAGACCAATCAAGGATGCAATCAATGGATGTTTGATCAAATTTTTAGAATTAAGGAAACCAATCAAGGTTAATCCGAAAAGTTGAACAACTCCAGTAGGTGCTTTCATCAATAAAGCTTTTTCAGTAGAGAAACCAAATGATTCATTTAATAAAATAGAACCATAAGATGTAATACCAGAATTTGGTAATTCAACGGCAATAGGAAGTAATGCATAAATATAAGCTCTTGGCTCCATAAATGCTTCCTTAACTTGATGCCATTTAAATTCCTTGGAACCAAAACCTTGTTCGTTATCTCTGATTCTTTCAACAGTTAATAATTTATCATCATGAGATAACCATTTAGCTTCAGTAGGAATATCAGGAACGACAAGTGCCATTACTACAGCGAAGGCCATGGTAATCATACCAAGAATTAAGAATAAAGCTCTCCATGGATTGATGGCATAATCAGCTCTATTTTTTTGAATACCATAGGCAGTTACGGCACCTAAAATATTACCAATACCAGTTGCAGCGTAAATGAAAGCCATTCTTCTGTACTGTTCGGATTTATGATAAAAGTTATTAACAATCAAAGCTAAACCGGTAAGAAGAGGGGATTCAAATACACCGAGGAAAATACGGCAAACAAGAAGCCCATTGTAATTGAAAATTGTAGCATGCATTGTTAAAACAAACCCCCAAAGGAAAATGTAAGTACAAACAGTTTTAGTCAAAGGAAATTTTTGTAAAGTATAACTTCCTGGGAAAGCCCAAACCAAATAAGCAAGGAAAAATGCAGTAGTAAGCCACGAATACATATCACCAACCATTGGACCTTCATCTTTAATACCCATAATAGCGGCATAACCAAGAGTAGATTTATCCATGAATTGAACAGCGTAAGAAATACCCATAAATGGTAATACGAGCAAATCAATTCTTCTTCTAATTCTTTTATTAGCTTCATCAGTTAAAGTTAAATTTTTTGATTCTTCAGCAAATTTTAATGCAATATCTGCACTTTTCAGCGGTTTAATTACTTGATCTTCCAAGTAATCAACTTCTACATTAACACCTCCACTTTTTTCATTAATGTTAGAGGACTGAGATTCTTCAGATACCATCTTAGATGCTGTAGGTTCGACAATACCAGAGGACATGGTAGCTGCAAAATAAGACTCAGTAACAATTAAGAGTTGAAAAACAAACACCTACTACCTTTTTGTGAACTTCCCAGACTTATATATTGCAAATTCCATATCTGGCTTTTGATGAATATTTTCGCTTATAGTCCTGGCGGAACCTCCGATACAGAAATGTAGGTGCGTCTTATCAGCTCCCCAATTGGGAAATCCAAACGCGGAGGTTTGCAGCAATTCCGAGACTTGTATCTTCGATGACAGTATGGCGGAATTGCCGATATTTGAACTCGAATATCCCGATGGTTGGTGCTAATTCATGGAAACTAACTGTGGTTAGTGATTGTTATATAGTTCTTGAATCTGCTCCCACTACTGTCATATCAATTCAATTAACAAAAAGCTAAAATTACATACCATGACTGTTCAAGATATTAAAGTCGCTATAGATCGTGGCGGAACCTTCACTGATGTATTAGCTATTATACCTGGGAAACCAGATTACATGTTCAAGCTTCTTTCTGTTGATCCAAGTAATTACAATGATGCTAATATCGAGGGTATAAGAAGAGTACTTGAACATATTCAGCAAAAGAAAATACCCAAAGGAACTCCTTTGGATACTTCTTGTATTTCATCTATACGTTTGGGTACTACAGTAGCTACTAATGCATTATTAGAACGTAAGGGAGAAAGAGTGGCCTTTTTGGTGTCAAAGGGATTCAAAGACTTACTTCGTATTGGTGATCAGACAAGACCTGACTTGTTCGCCTTGAAGATTATGAAACCAGAGCCATTATACGAGGAAGTCGTTGAAATTGATGAAAAAGTTACCATACCCAGTGCTACTGAAGATCCAGAAAGCGTAGACTTTACTAGCAAGGTAGACGGTAAAAACTTTGTTTTAGGTGAAAGTAAAGATGTGTTTCAGATATTGAAAGAATTGGACGAAGAAGATGCTAAATACAAATTACAACAACTTAAAGCCAAAGGGATTGTATCTGTGGCCATCTGTTTGGTGCATGGTTACAGTTTTCAAGTCCATGAGAAGAAATTGAAGAAATTGGCTCAGGAAGTAGGATTCGAACACATTTCTGTTTCCCATGAGCTTATTCCTATGATAAGTGCCATTCCAAGAGCACAATCAACGGTTTGTGATGGGTATCTTACCCCAGTCATCAAAGAGTATATACAAAATCTTTTAGCTGGGTTTGCTCCAGGAACTGAACACACTACCCGAATTGAGTTCATGCAATCAGACGGTGGATTGTGCTCTTGGAAAAACTTCACTGGTCTTAAGGCGTTGCTTTCTGGTCCAGCTGGTGGTGTTGTTGGAGAAGCAGAAACATGTTATGATCCCAATGATGGAACTCCAATTGTCGGGTTTGATATGGGAGGAACCTCGACTGATGTTTCTCGTTATGCTGGATCCTATGAACTTGTTTTCCGTTCGATAACTGCTGGTGTTCACATTTCTGCTCCTCAACTTGATATCAATACCGTTGCTGCTGGAGGTGGTTCAATTTTGAGTTACCGTCATGGTGTTTTCAAAGTAGGCCCAGAATCTGCCGGTGCCCATCCAGGTCCTGCCTGTTATAGAAAAGGTGGGCCATTGACCATAACTGATGCCAATTTGATGTGTGGAAGGATCTTGCCAGAATTTTTCCCCAAAATCTTTGGTCCTACAGAAGATCAACCATTAGACTTTGAAATTGTGAAAGAAAAATTCCAACAGTTGACAGATGAGATCAATGCCGATAACGATAAGAAATTCACCCCTTTTGAGGTTGCCCTTGGGTTTTTGAAAGTCGCTAATTTCTCTATGGCCAAGCCAATCAGAGTCTTAACAGAATCTAGAGGTTTTGACGTTTCTAACCATCATCTTGCTTCCTTTGGTGGAGCAGGTGGGCAACATGCTGTATCCATTGCTCAAATATTGAAAATGAAGAGAGTGGTAATACATAGATATTCTTCTATCTTATCTGCATATGGTATTGCATTGGCTGACGTGGTTCAAGAAGATCAAAAACCTTGTCATGAAGTTTACAATGAAGTTTCTAAAAAGCAGCTTTTAGCTGAATGTGATAAATTATCAGAGAGTGTCAAGCGGAAGTTGGCTGAGCAGTCAATTCGTAGTGATACCGTCTCCGTTGAATACTTTTTCAATATGGGATATGCTGGTTCAGATACTTTCTTGATGATTTCGTTACCAGCCGATGGTGATTTCCATAAGCTATTCACTGAAATTCACGAACGTGAATTTTCATTTGTCGACCCAGGAAGAGAAGTAATTGTTCACGATATCAGAGTCAGAGCCAGTGGTAACTTATCAAAGATCAAGGAAATCTCTCCGTACGAAGACTTTAAATCCTTGACTAGTCAAGATAAGATCGTCACAGTATCTGATAAGACTGAAATTACAACTACAAAAATCCATTTCGATGAAGGTGTTTTCAACACCAAGGTATATCAATTGGACAGAATACCCGTCGGATCTGAAGTCGTGGGTCCGGCCTTGATTTTAGATGCTACTCAGACAATTTTAGTAACCCCAACTTCTAAGGCTACAATCTTGAACCGTCACATCATCGTTGATTTAGAAGAAGGTTCAGGTGCAAAGGTATCAACCGAAGTTATTGATCCAATTCTTCTCTCTGTTTTCTCGAACAGATACACCTCAATTGCTGAGGATATGGGACGTACTTTACAAAAAATTTCCATCTCTGCCAATATCAAAGAGAGACTTGACTTTTCATGTGCTCTTTTCGATGAAGATGGTAATTTGGTTGCAAATGCACCTCATGTCCCAGTACATTTAGGATCAATGTCTAACAGTATCAGGTATGCCAAAAAATACTGGGGAGAAAACATTCACCCTGGTGATATTTTAGCAACCAACCATCCGATTGCAGGAGGAACTCATTTACCTGATGTCACATTGATTTCACCTGTATTCAAAGATGGGAAAATTGTCTTTTTTACAGCTTCAAGAGCTCATCATGCTGAGATTGGTGGTTCTGTTCCTGGTTCATGTGCTGCAGATGCAACTTCATTATATGAAGAAGGAGCTCAATTTGTTGCTTGGAAAATTGTCAGTAATGGTAAATTCGATTACGATGGTGTTCAAAAGCACTTTATCGATGAGCCAAGTAAGTATCCTGGCTGTTCTGGTAGTCGTAAGATTCAAGATAATATCTCTGACTTGAAAGCACAGATTGCTTCAAATCAAAGAGGTGTTAACTTGTTGCTTGAACTCTTCAAAGAATATGGTACTGAAACTGTATTATTCTACATGAAAGGTGTTGAAAACACCGCTGAAGCTGCCGTCAGAAAGTTCTTGCAAAAGATTGCAGCTGAAAATAAGCATCGTCTTCCTTTGAAAGCAGAAGAGATCTTGGATGATGGCTCTAAAATCTGTGTTACCATTGATATCGGTGATGATGGCTCTGCTTTGTACGATTTCACAGGAACGTCAGAAGAAGCCTTCAACTGTGGTAATGCACCAATTGCCATAACGTATGCTTGTATCATCTACTGTTTGAGATTAATGGTTAATTCAGACATTCCGTTGAATGAAGGATGTCTTAAACCAATTAAGACCATTATTCCTGAAGGGTCACTCCTCAATCCTTCACCATATGCCGCTGTTTCTGCTGCCAATTCTGCTACTGCTCAAAGATTAACTGATACTATATTAAAAGCATATGAGATATCTGGAGCTTGTTCAGGTTCTAATAATACCTTAGCTTTTGGTAAAGGAGGGATCGAAAACGGAGTTATGAAGCAAGGATTCGCCATGGTTGAAACCATGGGAGGAGGAATTGGTGCCATTGAAGGAAGTGACGGATTTTCAGGAGTTCAATGTCATATGACCAACACCAAGATCACCGACCCTGAGGTATTGGAATTGAGATATCCGGTGATTCTTCATGAATTTAGCGTTAGAGAGGGATCCGGTGGAGGTGGCCGATGGAAAGGTGGAGATGGTCTTGTTAGAGTCTACGAATTTACATCTGCGTTATCTTGTACGATGAGAACGCAAAGAAGAGTGAATGCTCCATATGGGATGAAAGGTGGTTTAGAGGCCATGAGAGGAGAGAATAGATTAGGTAGAAAGAGAGGAGATAAAATCCAATGGATTTTACTTCCTTCATTTGCTCAATTTAAAGTAGACGCTGGTGATTTCGTCAGAATTAGAACTCCTGGTGGTGGTGGATTTGGTGCTCCAGAAGATAAAGGTTCTGGTGATGAAACCGTTGGGGCCTACGCCAATACAAAGCTTCACGTTCCACTTGCTGGAGGAACCGTAGCACAAATGAGCGACCTTAGTAACAGTTCTCAGTAAGTAATTGATATATAACAGTAAATATAAATAAGTTTCACAGGCAGCGTAAGAAGCCTTCAAACTGGGCAGTCTACACCAGAATTAAGAGCGTGGATTCCATTTGTAAAACAAGAAAATCCATACACCCGCCGTAGACTAATTCAACTTAACAGCTCCGGCCAATTTAAGACGTCTTCACCGGAAGTCTTCCTGGTCAGTTTAAGCCCGTGGTTTTGTCTGATTCCTTCTTAGTTCCTCTATGAATCTTTGTGGATGCGAAACTCACTCGTTCCGGTAATTTTTCATCGTATACGCGACGAAAGCCTAAGATTTACTCAGTATCGGATACTTTTTCATACTACATTAAAATGGATAAACAACAGGCTAGAGAAAAGTTCATCTCTGTGTTCGACCTTATGGTTGACGAATTGAAGGCTATTGTTAAAGCATACAATTTGCCAGAAGAAGCTACTCAATGGTTCGTTAGAAACTTGGACTATAATACTCCAGGTGGAAAATTGAACAGAGGATTATCTGTTATCGATACCTATGCCATCTTGAAGGGAACCACCACGGCCGAGCTCGGTGAAGAAGAGTATACCAAGGTTGCTCTTTTAGGATGGTGCGTAGAATTGTTACAAGCATACTTTCTTGTAGCAGATGATATCATGGATCAATCCAAAACCAGAAGAGGTCAACCATGTTGGTACTTAGTTGAGGGAGTTGGTAATATTGCTATCAATGATTCTTTCATGTTAGAAGGTGCTATTTATTTATTGTTAAAGAAACATTTCCGTCAAGATAGTTACTATGCTGATTTATTAGATTTATTCCATGAAACAACTTTCCAAACAGAATTAGGACAAGTTTTAGATTTAATCACTGCTGATGAAGAAGTTGTTGATTTAGATAAATTCTCTTTAGAAAAACATTCATTTATCGTAAGATACAAAACAGCTTACTATTCTTTCTATTTACCAGTTGTATTATCTATGTTCGTTCGTGGTGTTACTAGTGAAGAAGATTTAAAACAAGCTTCAGATATTTTAATTCCATTAGGAGAATATTTCCAAGTTCAAGATGATTTCTTAGATTGTTACGGAACTCCTGAACAAATTGGTAAGATTGGTACTGATATTAAAGATAATAAATGTTCTTGGATTGTTAATAAAGCTTTATTAAAAGTTACACCAGAACAACGTAAAGTTTTAGATACTCATTACGGTAAAAAAGATGATGAATCTGAAGCTATAGTAAAGAAATTATTTGAACAGTTGAACATCGAACAAGACTACTTACAATATGAAGAAAAAATTGTTAGTGAATTAAAAGAAAAAATCGCTAACGTTGATGAATCAAGAGGTTTGAAGAAAGAAGTATTTACTGCTTTCTTGAACAAGATTTACAAACGTTCAAAGTAATTCCAACTCAATAGATGTATAATCAATACATTAATACTTTTATCGTATTTCAATACAACTTTTAATTATATCGTATGTTCTTTTATTAACTATGTGACAATAAATAATTTATGCATTGGCAATTTCCAAATCTTCTCTACCAGCTTTGGTGTACAAGTATTCGTTGTAGTCTCTGGCTTGAACCCAAATGTTCCAAACAATAGTTCCAGGAATGATAATGTATAAAGCTTGATTTTTAACTCTTCTGAAAACATTGAAAACTGAGTTATATAAAGCACCTTTCATAGGTCTAGTTTGATGATGAGAAACGGAGTAAATGGTGACTCTCTTTTGTGGTTGGGATCCGATGTGACCCCACCATCCCATATAAGTTTTTGGTCCTGCTCCTGCCATTATGATAAGTATACAAATATGTAGTAATTGATTTTAATTTTCGAGCCTTTTGATATTAGCGTTGCACCATTGGCTGGAAAATTGAAGTTTGAACGACCCGTCAAGGATCCAAGACCCGTACACCAAAAGATTTTTTAAACACTAGAGGCTATCAAGGTAGATTCAAGAGTTAAATGATAACAATCGGCGGCTGTTGGATCTTGAAAAGACAAGTTATGTCATTTATTAGATCATTTCATTACAATTTACAGGTTTCTTCTACTTTCTATTTACATGGAATAACCTTAAATTACACCTTTATTATTATATAAAAGATTTATTTAGTTAGCATTGCAAAAGAGAAAGTCATGACCTAGGAAATATTTAGGCAGCAGTCAAACGCTTTCTAGCAGCTAATCTAGCTCTTTGTTTAGGATTTAATTTAAGTGGCTGTTCTTCAGCAGCTTTTGGAACAACTTCTTCTTCTTCAGTTAAAATAATTTCAATATGAGATGGGGAAGATTGGTAAGCATTAATTCTACCGTGAGCTCTGTAAGTTCTTCTTCTTTGTTTTGGAGCTTGGTTAACTTGAATGTGAGAAATTTTCAATTTTGAAACATCTAAACCTTTAGCTTCAGCGTTAGATTGAGCATTAGTTAATAAATCTTGAACAAACTTAACGGATTTAGCAGGCCATCTAGCTTTGGTAGTACCGAATTCTTTAGCTTGAGCAGTACGACCAATAGATGAAGCAAAACGACGGAATGGGATAGCTCTTTGGTGTTCTAAGACTTGACCTAAGTATTTTTGAGCTTTTTCTAAATTCCAACCGTTAACGGCTTGAGCAGTTTCTCTGGTGTTCTTGAAAGAAACTCTTAAGTAGGAACCACGAGCGGAAGCAGATTTAGCTGGATTGACAGCTTGTGCACTGTAACGAGCCATTTTTGTTGATGATGATTAACTGACTTAAAAGAAGAAGTTTTTTTTCTCTTAACAGAGAGCGTTAATATTGAAAAATTTTCTGAGTGCGATTGACACACAAACCGGGTTGTATACAGGATCATCAACTCAGAGTACAGTGGGCGTTCGCTCACGTGACTGAAATAATTCATAAAAAGTCGCGGGATAATCGCAAGGGCACCAGCCCTGGGAAACGGCACGTGTGGTAGGTTAAATCATCGTAATTGCAGCCTTGGCCGCCTTCCTAATTAGGGAGCTTCTATACGTGGAAATTATATTAGCATCGACCATGTGCAGTACCACAAAGAATTTACTTTAGATAAATCCCCCATTGAAAGATGATTCAACAGATTTATAAACATATAATAGTTAACGGATATAGTGAACCATGAGCCTATTTGGTTAAGGGAAAAATAAGTATTAAAATCTACGAAAAAGTGGGCTCATACTTTAATGAGAGACCTTCGATGAAGATGACCGCAGAAGAATCGTCTAGGTGAAATTGGGCCGCAATCGACCAAGCAACTTAAGGCCAAGAGAGAAGTTTAAAGTAAGTTAACAGTAGAAATAGAAGAAACGATAGAATCAGGTAATTATAGTAGTAATAAGTAAATGAAATAAGTAAGTTCCAAAATTTTTTTGGTGAAGATACGATACATAAAATTATAGTGTGATACCAATTGAAACGAGTGAAATCAACAAGAAATCAACCATGATAAAGGGAATAAGTTACACTACACTAGTAAGCGAACAATGAGCCCTGGTGTAATGAGTTGACAGTTGCTAGAGGGCGGAATTTAAAAAAACACAATAAGCCAAGGTGAGGTGCAAAGAAATTCACAAAAGGCCAAGTAACAAAAGTTGGCACGCCATAAGATGAATACTATAATTCTGACAAATGAATGAAAGTCATGAGACATGAGATGTTACTGAATGACAAAATTGCAATTTCAGATAAGAAAGTATTGAGTTCGAATAAGCAGGCGGATTACCGCATTTGAATAGAGTTACCATGATAAAAAATTCTAACTGCAATAGGAATATAAAAAAGATATTAAAAGAGGTAGAAAGTTTAATAAATAAGGAAGGTAAAGAAATATAATTATCTCAATAAAATAATAACCATAAATAGCTCATTAAATACAATAAACCTCAAATAAGAAATGAAACTAAAATTAATTCGCAACCTGCCAATACATTATAATTTTAATTAACCAATTAATAAAATTAGCTAACCAATAAAATTTCAACTAACCAATAGGTACAACAGTAAAGTTTATGCGACGAGACCCATTTACACTGTAAAATTACATAAACAAGATAAATTATCCCGATAATAAAGGTGCCACGGTAAATATATTCAAGTAATTCGGCCTTGTTAGGGAGTTTTATAATCTACCGGCTTCATTTCTTTTTCACAGATATTCGTTACATAATCTACATGAATGATCCGTGAATTCCATTTTTGTACCAGTAACCTAGAATTTTTACATTAATTTTTAATTACTTCTTCTCTTTCAAGTTAATATATTTTATTTATATATCCTTGTTTATTCCCTTTAAATCTTGTTTCTATGTCTCCTCCACTGGCTTTACTTCAACTTTCCTTATTCATCCACTGTGCGATACTGCATTAATTTTTTGATCGATTTTGCCTCCACACGCCGCAATCCCCGGTTGCCCCTCGAATAATGAATGCCCTTATTTAACCGATAATCCGATAGATGCATAGACTAAAATTAATTTTATAGAATGAATTTTAGTTGCAAATTATAGATTATATTCATTTTATGTACTAAATCTTCTAGTGTTTAATTATTTCTATGGAAATGGGTTGGTTACACAAAAGAAGTAATATTCGCAAGGGTGAGGGATAAAACCGAAACGAAAAAAATCCCAAAATTACTTACTATTATCAACAACAACTTTCCACCTAAATAGCATAAGCGCTAAATATTGTAAAATCCGGGGGTTTTAACCGTGAAATTTTTAATTTTTATACTAATTTATTTAATTTAATTTGTGATAGTTAATTGATTAATTAATTACTTTCCATTTAACTACCTTAGTTGCCTGTTGTTAATTTTATAACTTTGATAATTTCAATTTTTTCATTTCATTAATTATCTTTGCATCTTGAAAAATGAGTCTAAATAGTCCATCTCAATCTCCTCAATTGAATGGTGATTCATCAAATGATGGTTTACTACATAATGAATCAGATTCAAATTTTATTGAACAAAATGGTAATTATGTAAGTGATGGGAATTCTCCAATTGTAAATGATGATCAAATCGCGTCAGAAATTGATTCAAAAAAAATCCCTATAATAGATGATGATGATATTAATATGGATGATGCATATAAACCAAGTTCTGATGTAGATATTGATGCTTTAGGTGAGGATTTGCCGGATTCAACCTCTCCTAATGATTTTGAAGATTTAAAACATGATGATGGTGATGATGATGAGGATGATGATGATGATCAAATCATTGAATCAGATACAAGTAAATTAGATGACATTGAAAATGCCGTTGATAATGACGTTGATGATGATTTTAATGATATTATGGATACGGGTGAATCTCCTGAAAATTTCCAAAATAATCTTGATGATGTTCAAGTTAATGATAAAACTGACCCTCAAGATATCGATACAATTCCTTCACCTGCTGCATCTGAAACCATCAATAATCAACCGGAACCTATTTCAAGTGAAAAACCACAAGAAAAATCTGAAGAAACTGAAAAAATAGATTCTCATGAAAAATTACTGTCAAATGATGAAAAACTTGATGATTTCGATGGTTCATCTGATGAAAAACCACAAGAAAAATCTCAAGATACTTTAAATGAAGATGAAGAATCCAAAGATGACACCCAGGTTAAAATGGAAGAAATTGAAGATCCTCCAGAAGAAGAAGAAATCCATGATTTAGTTAAAGCGAAAAATAGAATAAGACAAACTCATACCATTATAATTCCATCTTATGCTAGCTGGTTCAATATGAAAAAAATTCATCAAATTGAAACTGAATCATTACCAGAATTTTTCGATACAAATCATCCATCAAAATCTCCTAAAATTTATGCAAATTATCGTAATTTTATGATCAATGCTTATAGATTAAATCCAAATGAGTACCTTACATTAACATCATGTCGTCGTAATTTAGTTGGTGATGTTGGTACTTTAATGAGAGTTCATCGATTTTTGAATAAATGGGGGTTAATTAACTATCAAGTAAATCCACAATTAAAACCAGGTTATACCATGGAAAAAATGCCAAATGGTGCTGCTGTTGGTTTACCTTATACTGGAGATTATCATGTTCAATATGATACACCTAGAGGATTATTCCCATTTGATACTTATAAACCAACACCTGATCGTGTAGATGTTGCAAAACTTAAACAATTATTGGGTAATTCTAACAATGTTTCAACTAAAGATAATGAAAAGGTTGATATGTCATCATTTTTGATACCCGACAAAAAAGATTCAACAGAAGAACCAGAAACTAAGAAACGAAAGGTAAGTGATGGATGGACTGAAGAAGAGTCTAAGAAACTTTTATTAGCAGTTCAAGAACATAAAAATGATTGGTTTAAAATTTCTAAAGTTGTTAAAACTAAAACTCCACAAGAGTGCGTTTTAAAATTTTTAAAATTACCTTTAGAAGACGAATATAATGATTTGAGTGAAAAGGAAATTGGTATTTTGAAATATGCTTCAAATTTCCCAGTTAGTTCAACTGATAATCCAGTAATTAATAATTTAACATTTATGACTCAATTAGTTGAGGCAGAAGTAGCTCAAGCTGCTAGTTCACGTGCATCTAAAGTGATTGATAAAACTATAATTGCTAATGTTAATGCAACTTATGGAGAAAAAACTTCTGAAGATAAGGATGATAAAAAACAAGAAATTAAGGAAGAATCCAAAGAATCAGGAGAAGAATTCAAAAAAGATGAAACTAGTGAATCAAATGAACCAATGATTGTTGATTTTGAAGAAAAATCAGAAGAAGTTTCAAGAAACGGACTGACAGAAAAAACCACAGACGATGAACAAAATCCAAGTAATACATTACAAGAAGCAGCTGTAAATACTTTTGGAATTGTTGGAGCTAGAGGACATCTTTTCGCTAATTATGAAGAAAGGGAAATGCAAAAATTAACCAATACAATTATTAATCACCAACTTAATAAATTAGACGTCAAACTTGTGAAGATTGCTGAACTTGAAAAAGCATATGAAAGAGAAAGAAGACAATTAGCTAAACAAAGAGAAGAAGTATTTATTGATAGAATATCACTTGCAAAATCAACGGTTAAAATTAGTAAAAAATTAAACAATGTTATTGCAATATTAGAGAATTCAAAAGATTCAGAAACTTCAGAAGCAACGAAAATATTATCTCAAGTTCAATCATTACTTTATAAGCCAACGTCACATACATTTGTTAAAGAAGAGCAAGAAACAATAAAGAATGCTACAACCACAAGTAATGGAACAAATGAAAATAATCAAAATGGGAATAAATCACAACTTCCATTATCATTAGAAACTCCACAAAGTTTTAAATTATGGGCACCATAAATGCTATTATTAGCTTGTATAATCAATAAACAGTATCAAGTATAAAGAGTAGAGGAGAAGGGGAGAGTGGATTTGAGAATAGAGTAGGCCAGAGTGGGACTGGAGTAGAGAAGAGGCCAAGGATAGAGTAGAGAAGAGAGAGGGATTGAACTAGAGAAGACCTGGGAATAGTATAGCAGTGGCTAAGAACAGTGGCCAAGGCTAATGTAGGGTAGAGAACAGTATGGTATCATCGAATGAAGCACAGAGAGTCGGAGTACCCATCGACCGAGTATCACTAAAGAACTGAGGACGGAGACTTGAATACTAGAGAGTTGCAGACTGTTGACATGAAGGTCCAAATAGAGATGTTCACTATAGCTGTGTACTCCTTTTCATAGCAGTCTTACGCTGGTCTACAGTGGTTTATACAGTGGTTTATGGCGCTGTACCCCATGTTGTTCAGTCGAAGAGCCTGCCCTACGTGGTTGGTGACTTTTGCCTCAACTCGTACTCCTCCATTCGGCAGCAATTGGCGGGAATGAGCCGGCGGATGATTCGGCAGCAATCGGCTTGATGATCCGCCAATTCCAAGTGTACTTGAAGAGTATAAGTGTAGTAGAAAGAGTAGAGTATAGTAGAAAGTGTGTGCAAATATCTGTTTGTGCGCCTGATTATTACTCGAATAAACACCAGTGTACGTATTTTACAGAATGAGTGAAGAGACAGATATTGAAATAGACATTGCAAGTGGTTCTGAAGTAGAGACTAATGATATAGAGCACGGTGGTGAGATTGAAACCATTGAAATTGAGGATATACAGCAAACACAAGACGAGGAAATCGACCACGATAACCCACAAGATGAAAACGTAACAGAAGACGAGCTAGAGGCGATAGAAGGAGACGACGATACACAGAAGGAAGAGAATACCGAAAATGAAGACGATACAGAGAAGGGGGAGGATATAGAGCATGAAAATTCAGATAATACAGAGCAAGAAACAGAGAAGGAGAACCGTACGGAAGATGAAGACGAGTTGACGGAAACCGTTAATGAAACACAGTATTTTGATTCTCACGATACCAATAGCTTCCATCAAGTAGAACTAAATAGCGAAGACGATATTGAAAACTTGGATGATGCTCTAGAAGCAGTAGATAGTACTGAAGAAAAAGAACAACCTGAAGATCCAGTGGATTCCCATAAACTCGAAGATTTACAAGTCCCAATATATATCACGATTTCGGGTGACGATTATCTTCTTGTACCTTTCGACAAACCAACTGAAACCGACTTATCTGGGATTATCTCTCTTTTTGATGAACCCGAAATTATCACGGCTCCAATTGAAGATTTCTTTGCATCTTTAAGGAATAATGAAGATCTAGTGGAAATGTATAACTTCCAACTAAGTGATGAATTAATCTTATATATACCAGAACTTGGCGGACTTTCAATCACTGAAGATAACGTTTACTCTCGTGATATAACAATTGAAGATTTTGTTAAAGCTTTTAATACATTGAAACTAAATTCAAAAGGTGATGATACCATCCCCCAGAAAATCACATTATCTATTTCTACCCAAATAAGATTCATTACTAAATTCAATAACTTATCTGAATGCATTGACTCGGGAAAGGGATTTAAAGATGTTGTTCATAATATACTGACTGGTTCAAAACGTGGACTCGATGATGCATTTAATGAACCTACAAAACGAGCTAAAATAACTATGTAGTTTTGTACTTTGTATTAATACATGTGTATATCTATAAAATCAATTAATTTACACCTTTCACAAGTCTCCTTTATATACATTATCCTATTATACCACTGGCTTGTAATTTTTCAAATAACTCATTATCGATATACTTTTGAAGTGATGGTTCACCTCCAAGTCCTTTCCGTTTCCGAGTCTTTAAAACAAAGTCTCTAGCTAGCGATGCAGTAGGTACTGGCTTGTGTGCTGGTAAAAACGTATCTTTATCTAAAGGATCACCAGGAACGATATCCCACGTATCAAATTCAAGAAAACACATTGCTTGACCTTGCGTCTGGAGTCTAACGTCAGACTCCAACCCGGCAGAATCTATTACTGGGACATACCCTTCAACCTGAAATAATGGAGTCCCTGGTATTGGTACGCTTGAAACAACCTCTCCTCTTCTTCTTTGTAAGAGTTTAGCAATCGCTTTGACTGCTACATACTTACAAGTAGCAGTAACTCTATAAATTGGTTCAAGTAGCCTTGGAGTAGCAGTAAGAAATCCAGTATGAACAGCATTCCTGGTCATAGGAATTATTTGACTACCGCTGTTGGAAATGTTAGATCCAGCTAGAACAGCATCGAGAATTTTGAATTTTGTATTACGAATAGGTTCGTCACATAATGGTCCCTCATTAATTCCAAGATGGAATCCGGTTTTTATATACTCCTTGACAGTATAAAGAGCTTGCTTATCTGTTTCTTCCTCGAGTGTATCATCGAGTAAGACACTAGGAAATTTTAAATCGCTTGGTCCAAAAGTCCACATAGATCTGGCAGCTAGTGAGTCCCAACCAAACTCATTCTTTAATATCTTAGCTGTAGTCTTAATTGGTTGAGATGCTCTGATCTTTCCTGTTTCGATGGCATTTCCAACGTCCATATCCATAGGTTCGGCGATGATAGATATTTGACTACTTTTAGAAATTGTCTTTGTAGAAATCTTGGTGACTGAGGTTTCAATGCAAGTCTCGCTGAACTTTGTCATTGGATCACTGACTTTAATATTCAAATCATCAGTGAAATATAATCTAAGATCATGTAAAGCACAGTCTAGGTGAAGTTCACCGGGGGCTAGAATGATATGTTCACCACTTTCCTCTACTTTAATTTGAATTGCCAAGTATGACTTATTGAGTTTCCTAAATCCATCAAGGAGTTTTGGCAATTCAGAAGGATTTTCAGGTTCAACAGCTACTTTGAAAACAGATGCCTCTTGATGGTTTATTACTTTGAACAAATATGGTTCTAAAGCATTTGGCTCACATAATGATGCTCCTTTGGTAATGATAGAATCAATTCCACCTATTATTGCAATTGATCCAGCGTTGACTTCGTTTACAGGTATTTTGTATCTGCCTCCTGGGATGTAAAGCTCGGTTATGGTCTCGAGTTTAGTATCATCTTCGTCCTGGTGATAATTTTCACCTAAAACTCTAACCTGAGAGCCTACTTTTATACTTCCCAGGAATATCCGAACAATAGAGTAGAACGCAAGTGCATTTGACGATTCAGTTAATTTTATTACTTGTGCACAAAGTTTCCCTGACATTTCAGGTTTGTAAGACGTTGACTTTTGGGGTGATGGAATGGTGTTGATTACCATATGGACAAATCCCTTTGACCCTTTGAAAACCGACAGAAGAACATCACGAAGTAGAAGTTGAACATCTTGCTTGTAGCTAGCTTTTGGGAGTGTCAATCCAAAGTTTTCCCAAAGTAACGAAGTTAATGGATTACCAGAAGTATCACATGTAAGAGTATGAGTGAACAACTTATAGATTGGTTCCATTATGAAATGTACAAACGTACGAGGTAAAGTACCACCTTCAGAAGTCTTAGAAAACTTTTTAGTTGTTGGATTGTAGAAAACATCTCCCCATAAAAGTTTAGAGAAATCTTCCATATCTAATTCGACATTTTCATAATATAGTTGTGTAAAACTTTCAATGGAAAAACACATGTTTTGACTAGATGAAGCGAAAAGAACGTTACCTTTACTTGGAGAAATGAAATGTGGCCAGCTGTAACCTGAAATCAACTCATTTGACGAGACGTGGGCATTAATATCATCAAGAATGTATTTAATCTTGTAATAAGCATCCTGAGGAGGGAGTTTTAATTCAATAATTAATCGATCTATTTTATTGAGTAATATTGTCAATGGAAGGTTTAATTTTATACATTCTGTTATCAACAGCTTATCACGAGGCAGCAACCCTTCTAAAGAGTCTATTACTAGCAAAACACCATCAACTGCTTGTAAAGCAGCCAGGGTTTCGTCTGCGAAATTTGGATGGCCTGGAGTGTCAATTAAATTGAGTACATGCGATTTATCCTTGAAATCAGGAAGGAGGAGTGTTATTGGAGACATCTTAAGTGACATTTCCCTACTTATTTCAAGCTTGTGATTATCTGTAAATCTCAAAGGTTTGAAATTTTTCAATGACTTACTTTGAGATATGGTAGTATGAGTCTCCAACACTAAACCATCTATGAAACTTGTCTTACCCGAATGCAAATTACCCACTACCGCTATATTTCTTACTCTTTCAGGAAGAGTGGACGCTATAAACATCATATATTCTCGAGAATACGATACTGGTGGTAATTCTTTATAAATTTCATCATTAAGTACATCACCATCCAAATCTGACTTTGCTTTTACGGAATCTGTGAATTCAACCTTCATTTTCTTGTGGACCACTGGTTGAATCACAGGAGCGTCTTCTGGCTCGTCGTATGGTTTTGCCACGATGGTTTCAACATGACTGGAAGGTTTGGATGCAGTAACAAGTGCCAGTGATGAAATTTGAGCTTCATCATTATTTTCAGGTTTAGATTGAATTTCAGAGTCTGATTCAACTTCAACTTCAGACTCTTCGGAAGTTGAAGACTCGGCATCGGAGTCCATTGGATCACCTATGAGATTTCCAAACTCATCGTAGAGCTCATCGTCAGACATTATAGTAGTAGTCTTTTTCAACCTCATCTACTCGCGAAAAATATGGAGGAGACTGGAGAGAGAAATACTGGAAGGCTAGAAGAACTACGGAAAGACTTTTATTGAAAAATTACTTGTTTAATGCTGGTATCAGCAGGATGAGAAAGGTGGTAATAATTTCGAGTTTACACCGTCTTTTCTTGATGATTTTGATCCGCTTTATCGTGATATAATACAGTATAAACTTTTATGTAACTATGATAATGTTTGATATTTTCTTAACTCATTCAATAAAGTCTGTAATTGAACGTCAGAGACTTTATTTGTTAAACTTGGAACTAAAGATTTTGCTTCTTCTGCATCTTCACATTCTAAAGTTCCTAATTGAGCTAATTCAAATGGGTGTAATGGTTCTGTTGCTTGATAACTAAAGTCATTTAATAATTTTTCAACAGTTTCTGTTGAAGAAGAATTTTTAAATCTAGCAAAATTTGATAGATAATTTAATGTTTTATGCATTATTTCATTTGAATTTGGTCCTGCCAATTCCATATTGGCTATTTCATCTTCTTTTTCATTTTCTTCTTCTTCAGGTTCATAATTATCACTATTATTTTTATTTTTCCGTTCTTTTAATGCAGCTCTAATTAATAATCTGGCTTCAGATAAATTAAGACCAATTAATTGTTCTTCTTCTCCATTATTTGTTATTTGTGTAAGTTGAAATTCTGGTCCTAATTTTAGTAATGCTGAATTTTCTTCATCGTCTATATTTTGAGAAGCGGGTTTTCTCCTTCTCACTCCTAATGCACTTTTACTGACTTTCATTGGAAATATTAATTAAACCTTTTTATGGATTTATACAGTGGAATTATTAAGTTAAAAAAGTTCAACTTTTATCAACAATTTTGAGAAGTTTTGAGAAGTTTTGAACTACACCTTTTCAGTCGGTACACGACCGGCATTTGGCTGCAATATGGTCAATAAAAACGTAAAGTACATACTAAGATGAATAAGTACAAGAGAAATTTGGATAGTTACATGACAACTAAGATATAATAATGCAATATAGTTAAGAATTAATTATTTAATGAGTTTCCTAGTGATTAAAAATCTGATTGATTTAGCTGAACATCACTTACAAATGGATGTTTTAATGCTTCTTGTGGTGTTAATCTTTCTAATGGATTAAGGTTTAAAGTTTTAGTTAAAAAGTCAATTAATAAATGACGATCATGAGATTCTTTTTCAATCATTGATGGGGTCATTTTTCTTGATGGAAGTTTATAATTTAAAATTATATCTTTTAAAAATCGATGTTTAAAATAATTTGTATTTTGTTGTTCCTTTTTAGCAACATCTTCTTTACCTTTTGAAATTAAATATTCAAGATACTCTTCATGAGTTTTAATTTTATAAGTTGGTTTAGAACCTGAAGTTGATGGAGGAATCTTATTGAAAAATTTAAGTGAATTTCTACCAACTTCAATCATATGACGAGGTGGATAACCAACCATATCAACAATTTTGCAAATTTGATTATATTCTGAATGACCAGGAAACATTGGAAGTCCTAAAAATAATTCTCCAACAATACATCCAAGTGACCACATATCAATTGATTCAGTATATGGTAATCCAAGTATAACTTCTGGTGATCTATAAAATCGTGATTGAATATATGAATAAATTGTTTGTCTTGTAAAACATGCAGATCCAAAATCAATCACTTTTATATCAGGTTTATCAGGTTGACATAATAAGATATTTTCAGGTTTCAAATCACAATGAATCATTTGAAAATTTTTCAATTGAACCATTGCATCAAGTAATTGTTTTGTAAGTAATTTTACTAATTTCATATTTAATCCATGAAATTGATTTTGTTTAACTAATTCATAAAGATTTGAAGCTAATAATTCAAATACTAAACAAAGATGTTCTTTATGCATAAAAGTATCAAGTAATTTAATAAATCTACTACCCAGACTATTTTGATTTAAATATTCTAATATTTTAACTTCTGTAAGTGATTGATTTAAATATGCTGGTTTTGATTTAATTACTTTAACTGCAACAACTGATTGATTATTTAAATTTTGACATTTAACAACTTGTCCAAAAGTACCTGATCCAAGTAAATCAAGTACAATATATTTTCTTCCTTCCAGTGTACCAAGAATATCATTAACATAAAGAATATAATTACTATCTTCATTATCAAATCCATTATTATATTTTGGATCCAGAGGTTTTGTAAGAACTCTTTTTGGATTTGTTGATTTTGAATATTGAAATTTTTTTGGTTGACATATACTATAAGATTCGGTTAAATATACCGATAATGCATTAACAGGTGATATATGAATTGAATTTACTGAACAACGACGATATTTTGGTTGATTATGAATTTTTGGTTTTAAATCAAGCAGGCTATAAACTTTTGATGCTTTGGGAGCAGGTTTTCTACGACCTGAAAGTCTTTGATTTTGGACTGATTGTTGATATTGTTGATATTGAACAATCAGAGGTGATCTACCAACACGACCTGGATTAAATGAAGTTCTATCTTGAAGATTATTATTTCCTAAAGCAACTGAATATCTACGAGCATAAGAAGCAGGTGATCCTAATTGAGGAGCATTAGCCATAAAAGGAGGGAATGCATTTGTAGGAGGTAAACCTTGATTTAAATTATTTGCATTAGCAACGTTTGAATCTGTCATATAAGGATTATTTAATGATGAAGCTGAATAATAAGATCCATCAACTGCAGCTGACATTCTTCTATCAGGAACTAACGAAACTTCTTGTGACGTATAATAAGGATTAAAAGGATTATCGGCTCTAATTGGAGGATATATTAGATTATTATTATTTGAACCACTTGAATTACTACTATTTGAATTTTGAGGTCTATTAACATCATTATATTCATAAGTTGTAGGTAGTTGATTAGCAAAAGACATTCTTTTTGATTGTTGTTGAAGTAAAGGAATTGAAGGACCTGATTTTGTAGGAGATTGAGCGATATCAGAAGATGGTTGACTTGGAGAATGCCATGGATTCCGAAATTGTTGAGGTGATTGATTTAGTGGAGGATTAAGTTGTTGAGATTGATTTTGAGGAGGTTGTGATTGATGTTGAGCATTTAATGGTTGAGATTGATTCATATTGAATCCTTGTGGAGGAGGAAGATGCCAATTACCTCCAACTGAATTGTGTCTATTAAATGAGTAATTGTACGACATAATAACATTAAGATTAAACCCTAAGTTTATAGTAAAAGGAGTATTAATTAATTGTATTGATGCGAAGAACCAGGTATTTTCTCCTCAACAAAACCGACTTACGGGGTGAGGGATGGGCGTTCAATGACAAAAATTGCTATAATATAAATATATAAATAAATTAATTAAACTACAAGAGTTGTTAATTGTAGATTTTTGTTAAGTAATGATGATTTGGCGGTTAAATTGTTAAAATTGTAAGAATATTTGGTGCAAAATTAAATGAGACCTAGCGTTCAAGGGTAGAGCAATAAACCATTGAGCAAATACCTATCCCTTGATATCGTTTATCCCTGTATCCTTCATGTCCTAAGGCAATATCTGACTTTATGTGTAACTAAATTAACCATTAAAATATAATTTAATAACTGGTTTCTAACAACTGGCTTTAAGCTAGTTTAAATCGTCTCTACACTTTTCATGAAACATCATCTATAGCTATATATACAAGGACTAACGATATAGCGTTACTATCAACAATTTGCTATGAGCCGTTTCTAACTTTCCGCCACTATGAGCTTTATATCAACTTTATTGGTACTGTTATACAGTAATCACATAATGCTTATCTTCATAAATTTGTCATAAATTAGTTTATGCTGCCATTGGGGCATCTCCATAAACTGGAGCAACTTGTGGTTGAGCCATAACTCTTTGCATCATCATACCAACACCTTCAAAAATACCTAAGAAACAAGCACATGTAATAGCTGAATTACGAGTATGTCTCCAACCTCCTCTGATGGCAAGAGCACCACCAGTGAAAAATCCGGCAATAATTGCATTCCAAGCATCTTCTCTTTTTCTAACTGCTTTAACAGAACAATCAAATGTCGAAAATAATCCTCCCCAAACTCCAAAATTTCCTCCAACAACTGGAGCTCTGGCTTTGATGGCACTTAATGCTCCGTATCCTCTTTCTCCATATGGAGAATTACGAAATCCTTTGATCCCGTGCCAAACACATCCTCCAATAACTCCCATGGAGAATGCTCCTCCAAAATCATTCAATATCACTATAGGACATGGATCTCTTGTATGATCAGCTGACATTATATAATCTTGACTTTAAAGTTATCGAATTCTTTTTCGTGATATTTTTTCACTCATTAAAATTTTCATTAGTGCAGTGCTCAAATTCATTTGCAACCAACATTATCATCACATTAAAATTGGTAGATAACTAATTGAATCGATGAGGTCTTTTCTGGTGGTTGGTATTGACTGGGGTTTTCATTTTTGGGGAATCTAAAATTTTGTCAATTTTTCAAGCTTTTTGTAAAAAATATCAAATAGTTTTAAAATCGCTCTACTTAGACATAATATCTTGTAGAATTCTACACTTACTTCATAAAGTTGGTGGTTTAGATTTTTTAGACTTTTCCCAACTTCTTACAGAAATTTACACTTCACAAAATTACTTGTTCGGATGTTAGGTTTATTTACTGTTTGCCTTATTATGCTCTTATGTAGTATGTATTTCTACACATGTGAATAAGTCTATAAATATATATACAATACGTGACATCATGAAGCTGTGGCATCGAATAGAGTTTCCGGATCACTCTCTGTACTTAGTTCATTTTCGTCGTCGGTGAAATTTGGCACTGGAACTGATTTCTTTTTTGTAGGGATCCCAACCAATTCATCATCTTCAGCTTCTTGATCACTTCCAACCACAAAATCATCAGATGTACCAATATTTGGCTGTGATTCAATATTATGTAGTTCAAAGTAATCAGTATCAATTTGTGGCCCTTCAAATGAGTTAAATCCCCATGTTTTATAACCAACCATTGCGAAAACTATGAAAAATACTAAAACTAGTATAGCCCAGTTCATAGTATACCAAGAAATATTTCTGATAACTGGTGGTAAACATAATATTACCGATGAGAAAATTACCCAGAATACAGAAAGAAAGTTAACTGGCCAACCAAAGTATCGTAATCTAAATGCTCCACCTTTGATCTTTCTTCTTTTATTCATCATTAAACAAAAGATTGGGATCCCATTTGCTAAACCTAATGAAATTACTGAAGATCCCATAAATGCATTGAATGCAGAAGCTGACACTAAAGATAATAATGCAAGTACACCACAAACACACATCGATAGAAATAATGCATTTTTTGGTAATACATATTGTTCGACAGAATCAACTTCAATCCAATAACTTTTAAATGGGAGCCCACCATCACGAGCAAATGCATAAGTACTTCTAGAAGCAGTAGTAAGAGATCCAATAGATTGGAAGATGACGGTACCAACTAACAAAAGGGTTAATAAGAAAGAAACAATATAAGATTCAGTTGAAAGTTTAAATACTAAATCAATTGGCATTATTTCAGGAGTTTTATCAAGTAGAAGATTTAATTCAGGTAAAATTGTCAATATCGGTATAATAAAAATAATACCTGTTACGGATGCAATAGAAATGGCACTTATAGCACCTTTAGCCATATTACGTTCAGGATTTTTAACTTCATCAGTCATAGAGAAAAGTAATCCATAACCTGAAACTGTAAAACAAGAACCTTGAAGTCCTACCATGAATGCAATTGGATCAGGCCAACCTGATCTTGAATTATCAAAATTAGTTAGAATATCTTGAATGGAGTTTGTTCTTTTAGCGAAAAAGATTAAAAGGAAATCAATGGCCAATACCGTATAAATAGTCCAATATATGCAAGCTTTATTAATTTTTTCCAAGTATCGAGAGAATCTAAAATTTATAAATCCACTGAACGTTAACACAATGAAAAACACTCCTAACACAAGAAAGACATCTTCTACGTAGTAAGCATTTTGTAAACCAAATATCGATAATATAAACTGAGATCCAGAAAACATAATACTAACAGCACAAGTCCAATTACCAATTAAAAGTAACCAACCAGTACACCACGAACTGATTGAAGAGTATTTATCATTACTTAAAATAGCACTGAAATGATAAACGCCACCGGCAGTAGGATATTTAGATATAATTTCACTCAAACTAAGTACCACACATATTGAAAAGAAAGCTACAATAAGCCAACCATATAACATTGTAACATTACCTCCATCAACTAATGATACCCAAAGAGTTGATGAGATTCCAAAAGGAACACCCATAAGGGAAAATCCCAACCCAATGACTGACGTCACCGTTAATTTTCTTTCTAAATCTTGCTTATACTTAAAATGTTCAACTTGTTCAACCTCATTATCATCAGCTCTTAATTCATGAAGAATTTCATTGAGAATTCTACCTGGGGTATAACCACCCAGATTTGAACGGTCATTACTTATAGCCGCCGCCGGTGGTGGCGTTGATGGCACAAAGCTATCATCGACAGCGTCATTGGCCACCATGGGCGTTTCAACCATATTGACTTGAATAAAAAATAAGGAAATTTCGGAACTCTTATCGGCGAAAAAACATCGCAGTGTCAAATCTTGACGTACATAACACAGTTTGCAGCTATTGCAAAAGTACTAAATGTAGGGGGGGGGGGAAGTAAAGACCACTAGAAAATGTCTAAAACTCCCTGGAAGTACTGGGTTTGAAGCTATTTGACGTGCTGGTTGGTCTTTTGGTGAAATTTTTAGATCTGGTGGGGCAGTCCGAGGATCTGGCGGGGTACAAAGAATCTTATGCCAGATCAGACACCATGATTAATACTTTGCAGGCTTCAACCCCTTTTCTTCACAAGAGAATACGTCTAGGATCGATCAGGGATTATGAAGGTCACGTATAATGATTTTGGCTACAAATGCTGGTATAATCAAAATTTAATAACAACGGTGAGACATCTTAAGTATTGGACTACAACACAAATCCCCAATCATTTGACACCCAGAAAGTCCCGTTTGGCCGGAGTATGCCACGTCAGCCACTTTCACTAGAATTATTGGAGCCAAGACTTACTGGAATGTATGGGGGTTGTACTAGCTATTTTGTCTTGAGTTTGTCGGAATTTAAAAAGTACCGAGAATCCGAGTTTTCAATAGCAATTGAACAACTACTTGAGTTATTGGACTAAACAAGTGGTCTTGAAGGAGGAGCAAGAGCTGTAGCGGAGTTTATGACGGCGTTAGAACGGAAGTACGGTTACGCCGGTTGAAATGTCACCCTTAAGGTGTATATAAATGGTGTAGAATTTCAGTAAAGTTTCTCCCATCATATATCAAATAATTTGACTATATTTATCTTAAAAATTTACAATTACTAATTAAAAATGAAAGTTTTCGTTACTGGTGGATCTGGATACATTGGAAGTACCCTTATTAAAGCTTTGGTTGGGAAAAATCAAGAGGTTCTTGCTTTGGCAAGAACTGATGAGTCAGCAAAAAAATTGCAAGGTTTAGGTGCTGAAACTATTAAAGGTGCAATCGAAGACTTGGATGTCCTTGCTAAGGGAGCAAAGGAATCTGATGCTATTGTTCATTTAGCTTTCAGTCACGACTTCTCTAAGTTCGAAGAAGCTTGTGCCAACGATAGAGCTGCTACCAAGGCTATTGCTGATGCTTGTATTGGTTCTAACAAGACTTTCATTCTTATTGCTGGATTCATAGGGTTCAATACTCCAGATGGTATCATTTATGAGGATAGTGAACCATTGGGTTATGAAGGTCAATTCTCTAGACATGGGACTGCTAAATTAGCAATTTCCTATGGTGAGAAAGGTGTTAAAAGTGTTGTTGTAAGAACACCTTCTGTCCACGGTGCTGGTGATACTTCCAGCTTTGTTGTTATGTTAGGTAACGCAGTGTCTAAGATGCCATTCACCCCTTATTTTGATGGAGAAACAAACATCTGTGCTGTCCACGTTGATGACTTGGTAGATTTATTCGTTAAGATTTTAGCTAATCCTCCTGCTACTTCTTGTACCGTCCATGCGGTTGCTGAAAGTCCTGTTCCTAACAAGGCAATTGCAGAAGCAATCGCCAAGGTTGGTGGTGGTCCTGCCAAGCTGGCTACAAGCGAAGAGCTCGTTCAGCTGTTTGGTCCTTTTATTGGTATGGTATTTCAAATGAACCTTGAAGCTTCAGGTGAAAAGACCAAGAAACAATTCAATTGGAAACCTACCGGTCTTTCTATTACCGAAGATATTGTCAAGAACTATAAGTTCTGATTCTACCATATGAAATAGCGTGTTTAGTGAATATGAAATATTGTTTTACAGAAGTATTGTTTTGAGTGGCGTACACACAGGTATTTTTGCAGCCATTCGGTGAGTATTTGCAATCGTAGTCGTAAGTACAATTCATAAAATCAACATATTAAACACCGTCACTGCATAGCTATGTTCTCGTGGGATCTAAGAGATTTGAATAGCACAACGAAGTGACTAGTCACTGCTAGTTTTAAAAGACACCACTAAACTTACACCTAATCAAAAACCTTACTTTTGAGCTGGGCTTCCGTACATTAATTCTGATTCTATTTAATGGAAATGTTCGAACATTCCGAACTGGTCGTGGTAGAAGCACACTGATGCTAATTATGGGTTTGAAAACCTAAAAATCGTAGTCACTATAGTCTTCTTCAGACTCTTCCTTTTCTGGGGCCAGGTAAACTGGCATACTGATACTTTCACTAGTCTTTACAAATACTTTAACGATGTTAGTAGTGGACTTCAAGATCCCACCTACCGGTTGAAAGCGAGATTCTACGAGGTACAGAAGCACGTCGTCGAGGTTTTGTAATAAATGATCAGTTTGCCAGTCTGAGTACCCAATTTTTATAGTTACACTTGAGCCATTTGCAGGAGCAATATAGTAGGGATTCCCCACTATTGCCTTTATTTGAGCCTTGACATATTTTGGTTCACATTTCTCTTCTGGTTCAACTTTAGAATTTTTCACTACAGGTACCGGTTTGGCCATTTGAAGCATATAAGGAACTTTTTTATTCTTTTCGTAAAACAGCGCTTTCAATACACCCGGGAGAAATTTATGGATTCTGTGGTCGGCAACAACAATATCAAATTCTTTAAAGAGTTTATACACCATTTTTGGGTTTCTTGCAACCAGCTTAAGTTTTGAGAATGAGTAAATTTGATTGAAAATATCTTCAGTTGGTGATCCCTGTTGGGTGAGTGGACCTCGGTAGGGAGTCGAAGGATCTTTGGTAACAAGAAGAATGGATTTAGAGTCTATTTTATTTAGTTTATGCGTTACAGGTATTATTCTAGGAGTATAATCTTTCTCTTTGGCAAATACAACTTTGGTATTTATCACAACCACAACTTGCTCGTGATGAGAAGGTCCGTATTGTTTTTTGAGATGACTTGCAAGTCCAGCAAGTGACTTTTCAGCCTGAGTCTTGGATTCGGGCCCTAGAAGGAATGTTTGCATTGTAGGCTTTATTCACAAGTAGCTAATGAAGGTGAAAATTTGCGATGCTCATTACCCCAGAGAAAATAAGGAACCCAGTTCTTTAGGAGCATTCCCATTTCGGACTCAAACCACTTAGTTAGAGAATAAGAAATGCATATTCTCAAGCTGTTTGTAACGGCATTACAACTTTCAATAAACCAATTTTCACAAACGTCATTTCCAATCAATGAGGTTGAAATTACCCCTGAAACAACGAATCTTGCCCTTGAAACAACCAGCTCTTTCGAGACAAGACGTCCGGTTGTGCTTTGGCACGGACTCGGCGATAACTACAATTCGTCTGGAATTCACCGTTTTGCAGAAATCTTGGAGCAAATGTACCCTGGAATTTATTTTCATTCCATCTATATCGATAAGGATCCTTCCAACGACCAACAAAAGTCGATATTTGGAGATGCCAACGAGGAAGTTGAGTTTGTTTGCCAGCAATTAGCAGAAAACAAGCACCTTTCACGAGGATTCGATGCTATTGGGTTGTCTCAAGGGGGAGTATTACTCAGAGGGCTCATTGAAAGATGTCCTCAGGTCACAGTACACAGTTTAATAACATTTGGGTCCCCACACATGGGGGTCATGGAACTTCCGATGTGTGAAAGAGACAACGACTGGCTATGTAAGAAAAAGAATGAGTTATTAAAGAAACAAGTTTGGCTCGATACCATCCAAAAAACCGTGGTTCCAGCTCAGTACTTCAGAGATCCATATGAATACGATAAATATGTTTTACACTCACATTATTTGGCTGATATAAATAACGAAAGGGTAGACTCGCTCAACAGCACTTACTATGAAAACTTATCTGGGCTCAACTTGTTTGTGATGGTGACGTTTTTACAAGACAGAACACTTGTGCCAAAAGGAAGCTCAGCTTTTGAGGATGTAGACATCAATACCGGAAGAACCATCAGATTCGACGAGACTGACATCTACAAGCATGATTTTATTGGGTTAAAGAAATTAAACGAGGCCAATAAAGTTCGATTTCACTCCATCGACGATGATCACATGCGGATCCCAGATACTTTTGTTGTAGATATTGCAACCGAGTACCTTGGTGGAATTTTACCAGTAGATTAGCACATATTGAACTTGGCAAAAGTACAGTGGTGGAGGTGTGTTAAAGACTAACACTTTATGAGGTATGAATATATTTATTATCGTAAGCTACGTAGTTACAGACTTGTACGCATATCTATCGTACCGACGAATAAACCACAGAAGACTGTAGGCCGGTAGAAATGTAGAGAAAAGAAATTGCTAGAAGTTCCCAGACGGAAATTGCTCAATTAACAGGTGGAATTATGGCGGTAAAGGTGGCCGGGGGAAGTACGGAGATATCCTCTTCCTTTGGCTATTTGGCTTTTGTGTGGTGGTATGGAAGTAAATATCGATAGGGCCAAAAGAAACTTTTTTTTTCTTAGAATTTTTGGAACATCCCGATATCGTGCCTATTGTCAGTATGAAGACGGATGGAATGGACGGAACGGCCTACGTTTTGAAGGGTTTATATTTTCAGAATTCATTAATAAACAGTTGATTTTGCAGCTCGCGAATTCCACAAGCTTATACTACTTAACTATTACACTTTATGGAGGAAACCTCTGAAGACAGAAAGGCACGTCTAGCTGCGCTCAGAAAGGGCAGGAAGGCTCAGTCACAAATACAGGAGTCTGTGTTCACTTCAAAATTGGAATCTAGTACTGGAGTTGTGGCCAGCGATGAGGCACAACCCAGCGGTACCAGAACTGAGTCCACCACCATTCAGCCCAAACCCACGTTTCAAATCTCACCAAACGAAACAGTAGAGGCAGTGAGTGCCCAACTTCAAC
Organism: Metschnikowia sp. yHQL527; assembly: GCA_030578455.1. Classification (NCBI taxonomy): domain Eukaryota; kingdom Fungi; phylum Ascomycota; class Pichiomycetes; order Serinales; family Metschnikowiaceae; genus Metschnikowia; species Metschnikowia sp. yHQL527. The sequence continues at coordinate 319,865 of JAJMRR010000010.1, read as the reverse complement.
AGCAAGCTCTTCAACAAATCCAAAACACTTACGAAAATCCACAACTGAAGTCTAAAGAATCCACAGATGATCACAAATTATACACATCCGACTTGGAAAGAGATTTAAGCGCCGATTTGGCCCGAGCTCGCCACAAGACAGATCAGAAAATCAATCAAATCATCCGTGAAAAGTATCAGGCATCATTTCAATCATAAACCAGTTATAAGTTAAAGTATTGTAAGCTAACTATCGAGGGTGGCATCTGCTTACTGCTGTGCGAGCGCACACACTGCCGTATTGGGAAGTCTAGCACGGGCCAATGAAAAGCTGCGGACTCAGTCCGATTCGCGAGAAAACACCGTAGTGGAAAAAATTGTTGAACTGGATTTCTTTAATAACCTTTAATTCAATAATGTCTTCCATTAGTAGAATTGCTTTCAAGGCTGCCACTCGTCCAGCAATGGCCATGTGTGCCCGTCCTGCTCCGTATGTAATAATTGAATATTAAACATTACATTAAATTTGAAAATTCAATTGAATTGTAATGATGTATTTTTCACATTTATACTAACTATTAGAATTGGTTTACGTTATTTATCTACACCTGTTGAACCAAAACAAAAGGCAAATTCCATCATTGATGCTTTACCAGGTAACAACTACTTATCTAAGACTGGTTTCTTAGCTACTTCTGTAGCTGGTGCCATTTATGGTATTTCAAATGAATTAATTGTTCTCCATGATGAAACTATCTTAGTTATTACTTTTGCTGCTTTCACTGCTATAGCTGCCAAATTCGTTGCTCCTTTATACACTGAATGGGCTGATGGTGAAATTAAAAAAGTTAATGATTTATTGAATGATTCTCGTACTAAACATATTTCTGCTGTTCAAGGTAGAATTGATTCAGTCTCTCAATTAAAAGATGTTGTTGAAACTACCAAACAATTATTTTCAGTTTCAAAAGAAACTGCTCAATTAGAAGCTGAATCTTTTGAATTAAAGCAACAACTTGCTGTTGCTCATGAAGCAAAATCTACTTTAGATTCCTGGGTTAGATTTGAACAACAACAAAGACATTTAGAACAACAACAATTAGTTAAATCTGTCTTGGATAAAGTTAATAAGGAAATTGAAAATCCAAAATTCCAAGAAAGAGTTTTGTCTGAAGCTGTTGCTGACGTCGAAAAGCTTTTCGCTAAAGCTTAGATGTATTTTTACATACGTAGTCATGATTAGATCACATCCAGAATAATATATTCGATCTTAAAAACTGTAGCAATGTAAGAAAAGAGTAGATCAAAGACACATAAATAGAAATCAAGTTACAAATAGAGATGTTTTAACTCTTTACTAATTACCCAAATTCATTATCATTTATATACCGTATGTTTTAACTATACTTTGTGCTGGTTTCCAAACGTGTAAGGAATTGTCGTCTGCAACACTGGCAATCATCCAGGATTCGTGAAGAGACCAATCAAAATCATTGACACCAAGCATGTGTCCGTTATGAGAGAATAATAGCTGATCATCCCTACTGACATCGAATAATTTCACCAGTCGATCAGTTGAAGAAGACGCAATTACATTATGAAGTTTGGGGTGCCATTTAAGCTGAGTCACTGAATCTTCATGTCCTTTAAACTCTATTAAACTAGTAGAGCCAAATGTTCTCATATCACTTATACTTATTTTACCACTATCATCAGCTGTAGCTAAACAAATTTGATTTTGTGGATTAACAGATATACTATTAATTTCATTGTTTGATTGCTGATGACTGATAACGGCCTCTTGTTTGGTTCTTGTATCGAAAAGTTTAATCTTACCGCTATCGTCAACCACCCAAAACATACTATCGTGACCTGGAAGCCATTCAATGTCATTGATCCCAATCTGGTCATTGGTGTATGAAAAGCTGGCGTGTATAGAAGAAGATTCTTTATCCTTGTAGTTTGCCTTTATATCATAAACTGAAACCTCTCCATTCATGTTACCACTCACTATAACACCTTCCAATTGTCTATTCCAATCAATAGCGAAAATATCAGTTATAGAAGAAGTATTTGACTGTTTCAAGGAAAGTTGTGGTTTATTAATATCGGTATTGATATTATTCATTACATTTGAGTGCTTTGTTCTATCGTACACAAACAAATCACCTAGGTTATTACAACTTGCAATAACGTCAGGATTTTGGGGCATATATCGAAGTTTATTAACATCTCCTTTATGATTGATTTTTTGAAGAGGAACCAACGATTTCTTAGCCACGGTATTTAGTTCGAATTCTTCCTTCTCCGAGTTATAATTAAGCTTATCAATGTTTAGTTTCTTCTCGAGATTCTTATAATATGGAAGTTGGTATATAGAGATACTATCTACACCAATTCCCAGGGTAAATGAACCCACAAGAAGTCTTTGAAGTACCGCGTCATGTTCAGGAGCCGGCGATGACTTGGAATCGAACGCGTTCACTAAAGGAGTTTCTAAATCAGGAAGAAATTGAACCGCTATAGAAGGCCATAGTAAAGAGTTTGTACATAAATAATCATATAAAAAAGGAGTATTTTTCTTCCAAATGCCATACTTTTTCTCAGTTGACTCGTCGATAACAGAGTCACTGGCATCAACAGGAACAATATCCATGTTGATGTCGGTGGGGTTGGTCAAAATGCTTGTCATACGCGTCAGTTAAAAAATCAAGTATTGAGGTGGAAAATTATGGAGGTGAAAAATTAAAAGTGATGAAAAAAGATTTAACCTTGAAATTAACTACAAATTATGGATAACCAAATCAGACTAAATTCGTCTAAATTAGGAACAAAAGAATAGTATGTATATGTAAATAAACCGAAAACAGAGATACTAATAGTAGCTGGAATTTTTTCTATAAAAGAGAAATTAATAATTATGAAAATGACTCAGATGATTTGGGTGAGTGTTGGTTCGATGACTCCGATGCCGAAGCTAAGATGATTCAGTTCTTGATAGATCACTTGAACGACGGCGACTTCCCGTTTGCCGAACAATCGCCCGTAAATGTCATTGACCTAGGCACAGGTAACGGTCATCTTCTCTTTGAGTTGTGCGATGAGTTGGAGGAAGAATGTCAAGATGCCAGCTTAAAATTTAACTTTAAAGGTATAGATTACTCCCCCGAATCAGTTGAGTTTTCCAAAGCAATTCAGGCCAAAAAAGGTATTGAAAATTTAAGTTTCGAACAAGTTGATCTCTTATTGAATCCTAGCCAGTTCTTGATTGATAATAATGGTAAATATGATATAATACTAGATAAGGGAACACTTGATGCAATTGCACTCAATAACGAACCTTTAGATCAATTTGGAGGAAAAATAGGAATGGAAGCATATACTTTGCAGGTTCAACAACTTATGCATGGAAAATCTATTCTCCTTATTACTTCATGTAATTTTACAGAGGATGAGTTGGTTAAAATCATCACTGAAGATGGTTCTAATGATTTGAAGGTATGGAATAAAATTAACTATCCACAGTTTGAATTTGGAGGCGTTAAAGGTTCAACGATTTGTAGTATTGCATTTTCTAAATCATGAAATACCAGTAATTGTACATTATATCTATAGATAGACAGATTTAGTCATTTTAATTAATCTTCAAGTTCCAGCTTCAAAGCTTCAACTTTATCGTAAAGTTCATTTCTTACCGTTTCATTACTGAATTTCAAAAGATATTGCACCGGTAATCCCTTTTCAGAGATTGTATTTACTCTTAAAAATTTCCCTGGATTTAAACTTGCTTCTAAACCTTTTAATAATTTAGTTTCTGAAGTTAATCTCATATTTAATACAACTCTTAAGAGTCCTTGTGATCTCATTACTAATCTAGCCTTTTTTGGATCTTCAATAGATTGATTTACATGCAATGGACCTAATCCTCTTTCTTTCCAACCTTCAGAAATATTTGTTAAGTCAAGTTCAAATATTTTTGCTTTAACAGAGTAAAGTGAACTTTCATTTTCTTCACCAGTTTTAACATCTTTAGGAGCTAGTTCTACTTGTTTAAATTGTTCAGGTGTTTTACTTGATTCTTCCTTCTTTTCATTTGGACTCCCATCTTTATCATCATCTAAAAACGATTTCTTTTTAACAATTTCTTGGAAAGCATTACCAAATTTAGTATTTGATCCAAACCCACTACCAGCTGATGGTTTAGATTCTAATGGTTTTTCGGACTGTGATGGAAGTGAGTCAAATAAATTTGGTTTACTTTTCATTTTATCTAATAATGAACCATTACCAAAAGAGCTGGCTGATCCAAATACATATGATGTACTTGAAGAAGATTCTGTTTTGGGGAATGATTCGAGTTTCTTGGATGGATCGATTTTGAACAGAGTCCCTCCAAATGTAGCTTTTGGAGGTTCAACTTTCTTAGGTGTAGGTTCATCATCTTTAAGTTGCGTAGGTTGAGGTTCTAAAGGTTTAGCAGTAGTTTCGGGTTCCTTTGGTTTTTCAGCCTCTTTTTCCAAAGCTTTTTCTTCCAGTTTTTTTCCCAGCTCATCTTCCACTTCTTTCTTTTCCAGTTGTTTTTCTTTCAGCTCATCTTCCGGTTTTGATTGTTGAGAAGTTTCTATATTTTGTTCGTCGATTTCAGATTTCTTTGTTTCAGGTTCTATTTCCGAAACCAATTGATCATCCGCCTTAACTTTTTTGGGCTCAATTACCTCTGGATCTTCAGAGTCTAGCTTTCTTTTCTGTGGTGATGGTTCGGACATGTTGCTCAAGATGAGTAGGTGTAGGAGTTTTGCTCGCGCTAAGAAATTCGATGCGAGAACACAAGAATGGGTGCAACAACAGCCAAAATTTCACAATATGAAATCTCCACTGATTTACAAGCAGATAGTCCAAATATGTTTTAAATCATTCAAATGTTTCTTACGTGGTGTACGGATCTAACTACATTTTATGGACTGGATATTTATATTACAGTAGAATGTCATACACTCTATGGTGATCGTAGAGGCCAGATGGGTAAGAGACGAGACTGGGGCTGTAGTGAGGCCAGATTTTGTAGTTATGTCTCTGTAAGGTCTGCCCTAAGTAAGCTATGTGGCTATTCTGGCTAGTCCCTCTGGCGAATAGACCTTATGGAACGAGCACTGGTACCACTATTATTAATACTCTTATACCCAGCAGAATACTTTGCGTATTTATCTTTAAGAGAATCATCTTCAGGACCCCTTCTATCGACTCGGGTTGGTACAGGAACAGGACGTTTTTGTGGATAACTTGGTGCACTTACAACAGGTCCTGAATTAGGAGGAACGTATTGACTTTTACTAGAAAGAAAAAGTCTTCTACCACTAGCAGCAGCAGATGCATTGGGGTTATGATGAGGATTTGGTTTGGTATAATTTCTACCTCCGAGACCACCCCCCAATCTTCTTGGTTTCCAATTTCTTACCAATCTACCACGTTCAATATCGACTAAAACCGTTCGATTCGAATCGCCAATTTTTATTCCAATTGGCGCCAATTCTCCTACACATGCTTTAGCATCGTCTTCAGTTTCAAATACCACGAATCCATAACCTCTTGATGATCCTGTAGTTTTATTTCGTATTATACGAACAGACTCAATGACACCATATTTATCAAATGCTTTTGATACATCTATTTCTGTCAACTTATAGTCAAGTCGAGAGATAAACACTGTCCTATATGGATCTTTCATGGTGGTTTTTTCATTTTGCATAAATATATCAGGGTCGTTCCATTCATTGAGCTGTCGTTGCAATGACAGTTCCTTATCAATTATACCAGTATCTTGAGATCGAGGTTGAGACTTAAACTCCTGCTTATATTGATCCACATGCAGTTTCCATGCCAGAACAGGTGTAACATGCCTAGTAGCTCGAAGTTCACCGGCATAATCTAGTGGGGCCTTGTACAATAGCGGTGGCTTGGGCGCAAATAGTTTCTGTATATTGGGAGGATGTTTTCCCTCGTCAGCCTATAGTTAGTAAGAAATGTAAAAAAGACGAAACTCAAACAATTCACATACCATATTGAAGTCTTAGCACAAATACGAAGAGTTTTGGTGATTCTACCTTAAGTTAAAGTATACTTTATTTCAGTGAATAATTATGTATTTTCTGGAGTATGAGATGAAGGTCGTGCACCTTTTGGATCAGGCTCGGTGCCAGCTTAAGTTAGTGATTTACACTTAGCTCACAAGAGTTGAAATTATATATTTAATAAGGTTATGTCAGAGCACACGGGAACGAATCCAAGTAGCGAGAGTAAACCGAATGAGTTTGAAATTTTCAATGCTGATGTTGATATTCATAAATTACCAGCATTATCGAGAATGAAATTAGCTGAATATGACGGGATCTTCCGTCCAGAAATTTATGTGGCTATACGAGGTTATATTTATGATGTTACCCACAATGGCAAAAATTACGGGCCAGGGAAAGTTTATCATCAATTGGTGGGAAAAGACGTGACCCGACTTCTTGGAATCAATAAATTAAAAGTTGAAGTAGGAGCAGGAAGACAAATTGAAAGTCCTTTCTACAAGCATAATACATGGAATACATCTGAACTAAGTGAAAAACAACAAGAAACCGTTGATAAATGGATTCTTTTCTTTAACAAACGTTATAGGATAGTTGGGGTTGTAGTTGACCATGTACCACTCACGGGAGAATATCGTAGCGATATATTTAAGGAAGAGAAAGATACAGAAATAGAAGGTAAAGATGGATCGAGTGCAGATCGAGATACCCTCAGCGACAGCGGCGTGGATAGTGAAGCGGATAGCGACACATAGAGGGATGTGGGAGAGATCGGCACTCAAATTGACCAGATCGGCCCAGGAACGGACCAGGAACGGGCCAGGAACGAACCTCAAATTGGCCAGGAACAGGATTTCTAGGGCCACGAACGGGTCCACGAATGGGCCACTCAAATTGGCGAGGGCTCACCACATCGATCGATCCACGCATTATGAACCTCGCCCCCCCACAGCCTACGCCAGATACTCCCGTGGCGGGAACACGCCGATCATGTTGATGTTTCACATCACGGCGTGAGATACTACCGAATTCTTTAATGTAAATAGAATAGAATATACGACATGGTAATTGTATTGTCAACTGCGGGCTTAGACCAGGCAAGTTGTAAGTATTTTATACCGTCTAAACCTACGAGAATGTTTTGTAAGTCAATGCCAGCACCGTGCCAGCACCGTTCCAGTTCAGTACCGTACCTTAATTTGTACCTTAATACCTTACTGGGTTTAAATGTAGTTTCAGGGAACGATGCAAGATGGACGGGGCCCTCGGTGAACGACCGGTACTGAAGGGGCCCTGAACCAAAATGGACCGAAGGTGAGCCGGAGTTGCTCCATACGTACACCAGAGGTGCGCCAGATGGAGCCAACGACAGACAATTCAGTACCAGAATTGGGCGCAAACAACCCAAATCTGGACTGAGCGCTGCACCCAGTGCCTGACAATCGTACCGGGAGTCGGTGACAGCTCGGAACTTAATCTCAATTTGTTCCGGGTTGCAGCACGCGTTCCAAATTCAGCAAAGCCTAGTTTGGAATGTCGAAAAAAAATTAATTGAAAATTGTATTCTTACTTCCAATCACTGACTATCAAAGTGTTTTGATTTGTTATCAACCTCAAATTGTTTTAGTTTTATCGTTTTAACTATAGTGTATTTAGAATTTTTTTTTTCTTTTTTAGGGTTTTTTTCTTAGCTCGGGTTTAACAAAAACAGGTAAAAAACTTTAGGTAAATTTCTCACTTCAAACAATCTTTAAGGATTTTCACTAACAACCTTATTTTACAAAATACTAATCATCAAATAATAAATCAGGTTAACGTTTGAAAATCTTGATAAATCACTAATAATTAATCTCTTTTACATTACCACTTCTTAATTTTTATAGCTTTTAATCATTCGCTTAATATGGAAGCTTCAACTCAAGCCAGAATAAGACAACAAATTCTAAGTGGTGAACAAGATATAGATGCATTAAGTGGATCAAATCAACCGCCACCACCACAAATGAATGGACAATTTCAAGGACAATTCCAACAAATCCCTAGAAATCCTAATTATACAAACTATGATGTTATGACACCCGTAAATGCCATTAATCCAAATTCAAGAAAAGCATCACTTACTTCACAATCAGTTAATAGATTTTTCAAAAGAAAAGGAAATGATGCAGCATTCGATGATAATGAAGGTGCAGATATCGGTGAATTAACAGATAATATGTCTTTTGATGAATTATCTCATATTAGAGATCGTGGTCCTTATGGATTAAGTGGAACTAAAACTCTTGATACAACTCCTTTTATTCCAACGATTGGTGCTCAAAGTGGAAGGGCTCCAGCAAATAACATCCAATATAGAAAACAACTCAATCATCAAAAGAAAATGGAGTTGGCAAATGGTGCAAGAGCAATGAGTTTAGCTGGTTCAAATCCAATGCAACAAGATCCTCATACAATGTCAATGACAGGTCCAAGAACCATGTCTTTGATGTCAAATCCTCGAACCATGTCTCTTAATAAACAAGTTCCGGCACAAATGGGGAATGCTCCAAGAACAATGTCTATGAGATCTGGAATGTCAGTTCCTCAAAATAGAGCAATGTCTCTTACAGGTCAAAATCAGATGGGAGGTCAGATGATGAATGGTCAGATGAATGGACAGATGAATGGACAGATGATGAATGGTCAGATGAATGGACAGATGAATGGACAGATGATGAACGGTCAGGTGATGAATGGACAGATGATGAATCCTCAAATGATGAATCCTCAAATGATGAATCCTCAAATGATGAATCCTCAAATGATGAACCCTCAAATGATGAATGGTCAAATGATGAATGGTCAAATGATGAATCCTCAAATGATGAACCCTCAAATGAACGGACAAATGAACCCTCAAATGATCAACGGTCAAATGATGAATGGTCAGATAAACCCTCAAATGAACGGCCAGATGAACCCTCAAATGAATCAAATGGGTCAGCCTAACGGAAATAGACAGTCAAATGGTCAAATGCAAAATCGTCAATACCCATACAATCGAAACTCCAACCCTAATCTTTATGGACCACCAGTACCTCAACAATCACAGCAAAATTCCAACGATTCTTTAATGAATGTAGTTGAAGAAGGAGATGAAGAAGGAGAAGAGAAAAAATCAGGACCAAGAAGAATTCCACCAACATCACCTGAAAAACCTCTTTCATCATCATCTCCATTAAGAGATGAAGAAGATGTAGTCTATAAATTCGATGAAGAAAACGTTGAAAGTCCATCAGTTTCAAGAAAATCAACATTGAAAAAATCAAATTCAATGAGATTACGTAAATTAGACCTTTTCAATGGAGAAACAACTTCTCCACAAAGACAAAATGATTCAGAAATGGATGTTTCACCATCTTTCAATTTAAATAAAACTTCAAATCAAAGAGAATCAATTATTAGAAATGATGATGAAGATATTAATTTATCACAAGATCATGAATCAAAATTAAAATCTCTTGGAGCTTCTGCAACTATGAATAGTTCTAATGGAACTAATGTATTTGTAACAGCATCTGATTTTAATACTCCTCATAAAACTCCTCATAGAGATAGAAATGATGATGGTGATTATGATCATACATTAAAAGGAAGAGGATCACCAGTTAAAAATGGTAATGGATCAAATCCCGGAAAACCAAGAATTAAATCATTAACTACCAATACAGCATTCAGTCAATTCAGATCAGCGTCTGATTATTCGATTCATTCAGATAATGAAGATCCTTCATCAAGAGGATCAAATTATAATTCTCATCAATCTTCTGATAAAAGTGATATGACAATTTCAAGAGAAAATATGGGTACACCACCAACTACTAATAATTCTAATGAACATAGTACGGAAAAGGCTAACATAACTGAAGAATTTAATGAAGATTCAACTCAAAGTATTTCAGTTTCAAGAAATGAAACTCTTGATAGTAAATCAGGATCATTATCAAAGAAAGATAGTAAAAATAGAAGAAGTTTTTCACTTTCTGGTAAATCAAAGAGTTTATTGAAAAGATTATCTAAATCAGGTAAAAGATCAAGTGTTACTAATGATGATTTCTTAGGTGACGAAAGTTTAGATGAAGTACCACAATCTCCAAATGTTCGTAGAAGATTATCATCAACTACATCATTAGCACAATCTTCTAAACCAGCAACTGTACCAATTAAATTCACTAAAGATGAATTAGCAGTAATGACATGTAATAATGATTTATTAAATGAATTACAATTAGTTACAGCAGAATTAGCATCTTCAATTAAAAGAGAACTTGCTTTAGAGAATCGATTTAAAAATCAAACTCCACCAAATATTCAAACTAATGAATTAGAGCAACAAATTATTGAAAAACTGAAAATAATTAGTGAATTACAAGATAAACTAAATAATGAAAGAAGATTAAGATTTATTAGTGAAGAACATGCTTTATTACTTGAAAATGGACAAAATCCAAGTCCAATGAAATTAAGTTATGAAAAAAATGAAATGTATAAACAACTTATTGCAAAAAATGATTTAGTTAATGAACTTCAAGATAAATTAGATGAATATCAAGAAAATCCAATACCTGTTTCAAAAGAAGGTGATGAAACACTTCTTGATAAATATCAAGAATTAGTTAAAGAAAATACTCATTTGAAATTTAATGTAATACCAAGTTTAGAAAAAGAAATGAAATCAATTACTTTTGCTGAAAGACCATCTGCTTCAAGAACTGCATCAAATAGACAATTATCATTAGTTAATAATGAAAATAGTGATGTTCAAACCATTCAATCAAAAGCTTCAAATGCAAGTGATCAAGCTGAAGAACAATACATGGAAATTGTTGCATTGAGAAATCAAAGAGATGAACTTCGAGAAGTTATCACAAAATTGACATCAGGTCAACAATATGAATCAAAGATTGCAAATGATAAGATCAAGAACCTCGAAAAGAAACTTAAGGAAGTGAAAAATATTAATGATAAATTAAGTAGAAGAACAAATCACGGAGATGAAAATTCTCAAGTTGGTAATGGTGGTAAGTTACAGGGATTATCAATTGTTGATTCAACAAAGAAATTTTTCGATTAATCGAACGTAAATATTAGAATATGAACTTGTATATTATTAATTCATACTATGAACACATGCGAGGAAGATGAGGAGACAGTAGAACGAAGGAAGTAGAAGGAAAGGAATCAGGCAATGGAGCGAAGGAGGTAAAAAGAGTCAAGGAAAGTAGAGGTGAGAGGAAAAGTTAGAGTATCAAAGAGTGTCTATAAATCTAGTCGAGGATTCCCGAATGTCATCTTCAGTACTTAGGTGTACGTTTTGATGAACTTATCAATAACTCTTCCAATTACAGGACCTTGATTATTTAAAATCTTAGTATTGTAAGTAGCTTTCTCAAGTATAGATTTCTCAACTCTAGTATTCTTAGCTAACATTTCTAATGCATGTTCAGTACTAAATTCAGGATGTCCTTGGAAAGTTAATAATTTAATAGGACCTGATTCTGTAATTAAACCTTGAATTGAACATTTTGCAGAAGATCCAATTGATTGAAATTTTGTCTTTATATTAGCCAAAGTTGAAGTTGGTGGTAAACCATAAACAATATCTTGATGAAATTCTACCAAATTTAAATGATCATTGATTTTACAAGTTTCAGTAGATTCACAAGTTAATGGTTTTATAAATGGAGAATTTTCAATTGTTAAAATTTCTTTATTTAAATTAATTGTTGTAGTTCCAACTTCCCAACCAACTTCTGAAAGATTTCTACCAACTTTACATCCAAGATTCTTACAAAGAATTTGATGACCAAAGCAAATCCCTAAAATTGGGAAATTTTCTAATTTATATAATGTATTTATAATAAATTCATCAAGTAATTTAATCCATGGATTTTGTGAATCGAATGAATCACTTCTTGATCCTGTAAGAAGTACACCTTTTATAATTCCAGACTCAATTTTTTGTTTAAGATCTTGATATTTCTCTTTCAATTCCGTTATATATGAACCAGGATCTCCTTCATAAGCAATGAAATACTTTTCCAAGGAATAAGTAGTACCGGTTTCCGAGATTGAATTGAGAAGTGACGAGGCATTATCTCCAAAATCACCATACTTCTCGGTGAATCCTTCAATGGCAGTATCACAAACAAGGATAGCTACTTGAGCAGCAAATTTATCGTCTTGAGTCATAAGATTCAAGTAATTAAATCCTTAAATCTTTATCGAATCGTACCTGGCAGCCTTAACCGGAGTCGTGGACGGTTCGAATCGGAAATACCTCATTTCACCCGGCACGTGACCTAATGAACAAAAGACCCAATTAACAGACCCCTAGAAAAAGACCCGTGCACCAACAATAACTACTTTAAAAAATTAATTTTCACCTAGTTATTGATATTTAGGCCAAAGAATTTAAATGGTGTAATCTAGGAACAATTATGGTATTTTTTACGTTTGTTTTATTGAATTTGCGTAATTTGTTCGAGATTCCTATGGCTTTTGTATGGCGTTTTTGACATTTTGGTGCGTTTTTTCTCATTCAAGAAAAAAACTACTTCCCCAATTACTCCTGCTAAAAATTAACTATTTGAAATTTCTTTGATATAAGTTATTGAAATGGATACAGACCAACAAGTCAATAATGATCCAAAGGATAATAACAGACAAACCATTTCAAGATTATCAGCAGGATTAAAATCAGTTAATTTAAGTGATCAACAACAAAATGAAGTAAATCTAAACCTTTTGCAACAGCAACTTCAAAATGAAGCAGTTTCTCAACAACAATCAAGAATTAGTCATTTTTTCCAAAATCAACCAACTGAAGGTTATACATTATTCTCTCATAGATCTGCACCCAATGGATTTAAAGTAGCTATAATATTATCTGAATTAAATTCACCATTTAATACAATTTTTTTAGATTTTAATAATGGTGAACAAAGAGCTCCTGAATTTGTAACAATAAATCCAAATGCAAGAGTTCCTGCATTGATTGATCATTATAATGAAAATACATCAATTTGGGAATCAGGTGCAATAATTTTGTATTTAGTTTCAAAATATTTAAAAGAACATGGTGAATGTGAATTATGGTCAGATAATTTAATTGAACAATCACAAATTTCAAGTTGGCTTTTTTTTCAAACTTCAGGTCATGCTCCAATGATTGGTCAAGCTTTGCATTTTAGATATTTTCATAGTTGCCCAGTTCCAAGTGCTGTAGATAGATATACTGATGAAGTTAGAAGAGTTTATGGCGTAATTGAAATGGCATTAGCTGAAAGAAGAGAAGCTCTTATTATGGAACTAGATGTTGAAAATGCTGCTGCTTATAGTGCAGGAACAACTCCTTTAAGTCAATCAAGATATTTTGATCATCCAGTTTGGCTAGTTGCTGATCGTGCAACTGTTGCTGATTTATCTTTTGTGCCATGGAATAATGTCGTTGATCGAATTGGTATTAATTTGAAAGTAGAATTTCCTGAAGTTTATAAATGGACAAAGTATATGATGAGAAGACCTGCAGTTATAAGAGCTTTAAGAGGTGATTAAAATATTTTGTTCAATTTGTAAGACAATTTACGGTTAATGAAATTAATTAAATAGTCACTGTATAGTAATGAATTCAGAATGAATATTAAACCATTAAAAGTTGCTCTATCTTTGTATCATTGAAGTAATATGAATCGGTACTTCATCTACTCTGGAAGCAAGTAGTATCAGTTAATATCGTAATCGATAATATCCTAATTACTTGATTTAAATTGTAGTACTTTTATTCGTCGACTCATGTCTACATCATATTTGAAACATTTCTATTAATATATTACACGATAGAACTAAATTAACGGCCAACAGCAGATTTGATAGAAGTAACAGCTTCTAAATTATGATCATCTCTGATAGCAGTTGGTCCAACATTTTCAATATCTTCTTCACCGTATTTTAAAACCTCTTGCTCCTTTTTACGGTCCAAGTTTTCTCTGATAATTCTTTCCTTTTCCATATCTTTATCTAAGTTCCAGAATTGCCAAAGGAAAAGTGGAGCTTCTACAAATCCAGCAATTCCAATAGCAGCGAAAGGCCAAATTAAGTGAGGATCAACTAAAGCAGCAGTTACAGCTTCACCAATAGCAGCAGAAATAGCAGAAGTAAATAAGAATAAAGCCATAACTAAACCTTTCATATGTGGAGGAGATCTAGTATAAGCTAATTCATAAGCAGTAGTCATAGCAAAACATTCACCAGCAGCTGATAAAATGTATAAAGTAACATCTTGCCAAGCAGAAAGTGGAGAAACTTCATCACAGGTAGTAGCATAATAACCACATGGAGAAGTTTGATAAACTCTGTATTGAATAATTGCACCAGCAACTTGAGACATAGCAGCAAGAACGAAACCAAAAGCAATTCTATAAATTGGTTTAAAATCAATCTTAAACTTACGTAAAGTTGGATAGATCAAATAATCTAAAATTGGGATAAGAATAATAATAGTTAAAGGATTAAAATTATTGAATAAATCATTTGGTACACCTTTAGTAGACATTGAACCAGCTTGAGATGTTTCAATTGAACCAATACCACCATCACATAAGTTAAAAATTGGATAATAAATGAAAATTTCACAAGATTTAATAGTTTGTTTAATATCTAAAACCCATTGATCATCCCAACTGATTGGAATTTGTTTTTTACTTTTATACCATTGTTCACCTCTTTCTAACATTTTAGAAGGTCTAGCATATTCCCATAATTGATTAGTTCTGTATCTTTTAACCCATCCAGATCTGAAAGTAACTCTAGTAACTCTCCAAGCATTACTAAGAACGGAACCTTGAGGTTTATCAAGAATTAATTTTGGAGCTAAAATGAATAAAACAGCTGGTAAAAGGAAGTAAATTGCCATCGGACAGAAATAAGCTAACCAGAACCCAACATCTCTTTCACAATAAGAGGTAGCTAATTGAAAGAAAGCACCAATATTAATAGCCCAGTAGAAAACTAAAGTCATTCTTTCTAAAGATTTTTGTCTATCGATAATGACTTTTTCACCTGAAGGTAAAGTTTTAACCATATCACATTGGTATGGGTATTGATCCATAAGTAAAGGTAATAAATTTGGTTTGATAAAACCAGTACCAAAAGCTAAAGTAATAATAGCAATAATTGTTGGAGCAATACCTGCACCTCCTTTAATAACCGAAGGAATAGAAGCGATAATGAATAAGACATGAGCAACAAATCCAGCAACAACACCAATCCAAATAGCTTTTAATTTACCAAGTTTAGTATCAGCAATGAACCCACCGTAAATTGGAACAACGTAAGCTAAGAAGGTAAGTAATAAACTTAAAGCAGTAGCAGTAGTTAAACCTTTATTTAAAGCACCAGGATTTTCACTGGAGGTTTTGGAAAGAGGTGCACCAGTTGTTGAACCTTCAGGTAAAGGACGTTGAATGAAGTTAGTTAAAACACCACTAACACCATAGTAAGAAGCACGTTCAGCTAATTCAACAAGACAAATTAAATAAACGGCATAACTAGCTCTACCTAAAACTCTTCTCAATGATTCTTTTTCTTCAGGAGTTGGCTTTCTAACACCTTTTGGATTGAATTCATCAACAAATTTAGTTGAATAATTTGATGGATCTTCATAATCGTATTCATCAGAGAAGCTTGAAGCTGAATGATGATCAACTACTTGTTCGTGTGACTTTTCAGCAACTGCTTTTTCGTCGTAACTCATTATATTTTACTACAGTCTACATAATTAACTACGATATATTGCTGCCTTTATATACTTGTTACTTTCGTCGCCCTTTTTTTGTCCCACTAATATTATAATATGATGCCGCATGCTATCTGAAAGCAGAGAAACTGCCTTAAAAAAAAAAAAAAGGAATGTAATGGCACTAGATTATGCACGTAGTAGATAAGTACAATAGATAAGTAGATACGAGGATGGAAATTAAGGTTGGATAACAGGCGAGGGTTCGGATATGCTAATAGGCTAGGATTACTTTGGTGATATCTTACGAGTGACTTAATGTTTCTGCCGTACTAAGAAGCAATAGTTTTGCTAGGCAATGCAGATGTAGCCATAGTTAATCCGATTTTGCTAGGCAAATGTACGGCGCTGATAAGGTGCTTTTCATTCAAAATTCGCAATCGGTCGCTGGTGCACGGACTCACGGCGTGTTAACGAACCATCTGATGTTACAATTGCTGTGATGTTCTGATGTTGCAAAAGGCGGTTGATCACTTGCTTTTCAAATTGAGTGCCTTATTGATATGTATCTGTAGTGTCCGATTACATTTTCTACTGTGTATTCTTACTGTACTGTGACTTATTTCTTTTGATTGTGTCATGGAGGCAGCGTACCAGAGTTCCGACAATCAGCGAGTCAACGTTCCGACACCAGCGTGTTAGTGTCCCGGCTTCAGACAACCAAAATCCTGACGAGTTTTCGCCTGACTCGTCCGCCTGTCAGTGTTGAAATCGAAATTGTCTGTCCTGACGATCTCGTAGTATCTCAATTATTTCCTCACTAGCCGGTGGGCGAATGGCTTGCCTTGGTGTGCCACAGTTATCGCTTCTCAGACGCCGTGAACAGTTGCCTCACGTTGTATTGTCCGGACTTCCTATACTACCTCTACATCATAACCATTAACTAACCACCACCTACACATCTAGTGTTCATCTAACCTCTCACCGTAAACCAGATAGCATCGAGGTTCGTTCCATTCATGTTATCGCTCGTCGCAAATGCCTCGGCATTTTGGAACCTCTTGCCCAATTTGGCTCAGTTTCTTCTCAAGATAAGGAACGGCTCCAGTGCATGGCTCGTCCTAATTTAATTATACGGTTGGAGAAAATACGATACAAATGCCTTAAATTCTGTCTTGTGTACAGGCGATCGATCAAATGCTATTGTGCTTTGCAGTACCCCACTGTTTTGTAATTCACAGTAATGTGGAAATTATAGAATTTCTATTTTGTGGCATTTGACAACTGTCTGATAAACTTTTGAACCATATATTTCGGCGTAAGCAATTTCTTTTGCCCCTGATTCGCCTATACCGTATCCGAGTACTGTATCCGAGTACCGATATCACGTCCCGTGTCCGACTTTTGTAGCCAAAGTATCAGAGTTTATGAAATTGAGCAGATTAATGCTAGATAATGATCTATATTCCTTAGAATTATTTGCTCTATATAACTTTGTCTATAATTCAAGAGGGGCAGTGTAGTTCTTTTCGGTATAGTCCCAGTAGAATGTTACTTCCGAGGAAACGTTAGAGGCAGGTTTACATTGTTCTTCATAGTCAACACCTTTGAGACGAGAATCTACGTAATCTTCGAAGTCATCTAATTGACAAGAGTAACCTGGACCACTTTGACAACTTTCGATTGGAATGACTGCATCATTGACAATGTATCTAACATAAGTATCATTTCCACAATTTAATTTCTCAGTATAGACTCTGGCACCTTGTGGTAAAATTCTAGCATGTTGGTAAACGGTACGGAAGTCGATTCTATCCAAAGGCAAGTCTTGTTCAGGGACGAATAACCCAAGAGCAGAATGGAAGATATCCCAATCAGTGTCATGGGCAAACGAAAGCCAGATCTTGTTATCGGTATTGTTTTCTTTCAACAATTTCAATGAAGCTTCTAAAATAACTGATCCAATAACTTTGGTCATGTTGTTACCTGCACTAGATGAATAGTAAGTATCGATGTTTTCATAGTATTCTTTCCATACGAATTCTTCGTTGGTAAAAATATCACAGAATTGAGAGTAACCTCTGACATTGAGCTCATAAGCACACATGTCAAACATACTCATAACATCGTCAGAGTCAATATCAAGAGAGTCGTCGTTTTCACTTTTTAATCTATCGACAATGCCGTCGACAACACCTGTAGGAAAGGAGTCGATCAAGTCCTTATTGGCGTCATCATCGTATGTTGTACAAGCATATCTTGGAGTTAAAGAGTTAGCACCTTCAGAACCATCTTCATTGAGAATAACCCAATCAACTAAATCGTCACTGTAGTCGACACCGAAGAAACCTCGGGCAAAAGCTTCAGCACTTACGTAAACTCTTTCTCCGTTAGATGTGAAAATTGGTAATGTTGCATTTTCATCGTATAAGTCATTATAACGGGCTCTGAAATAAGCACCATGATTTAACAAGTCAGTTGTTCCCGAGTAAACATTAGCAGCGTTTTTTGGAGTTGTTTCTCTCTCTAACCAATAGTCATCTTCAACAAAGTAGTCGTAGTCATTAAGGAATGCCAAAGAACCTTTTAAAGTACCGTTGTATTTAGCGGCATGTTTGAAAACTTTTTTGAACTTCTTGCTCTTACTTGTTGTTGGATATCTTTCTCCATGTCTTGACATCAATTGAACCTGTTCAACTGTACATGTATCAGGGACATCTGTAGAGATTCCAAAACCCGGATACTGGATGTAGGGACCTGCACCGCCAAGGAAGTTTAAAATATTGTATTGTTCAACGGCAGCTTGTTCTGGAGTAGCGAGATTTTGATAGGTAGCTTGGGATGTTAAAAGCAACCCGTTATTGACCAATTTAGAAACGGAAACCATCTGAAGTGTATTTGTTGGCTGAATGACAATAATTAACTTCACATTGGTTAATAACCTTACTATTTATACTTGATGCCTTTCCATTTTAACCTAGAAATAGCCAATTTGCATCCATTATGCACTTATTTTAGACCGCCAACAAAAAAGCTTGGTACTGTACGTCATTCCCTATTGGCTGGGCAAAATGTGGAATGAGATGCCCTGGGAACTCGGAAGCTACACACGAAGTGAAATAATCACAATAAGGGAATTTTTACATACTTAACATCATAAGAAAACGTGGGTTCATGTGCCGCCTTCCTGATTCGTCGCGGGCATTCTCTATTCGTTCAATTGGTCGCATTTTTGCAGCCTTTCCCACGTGAAAGAAGCAATAGTGAATTATCGAAACATTGATTTATCGGTCAGTTACGGATTCTTCTATTGTCTTGAGGTATTTGGGACATCAAACGAAGATCCTCGGGATCCAAAAACGGACCGAGTCCGAAGTGTTCTACGAATATTATTCTGGTATACGAACTTTTATTTAGAATACATACTAGGCTGTAATTCTAGGAGCAGAAGCATTATAGGTGGTATTTGTGTAATCCCAGTAGAAGGTTAAAGCTTGAGAAACGTTACTAGGAACACCACAGTCATTGACGAAATCAACATCACTGAATCTATCCTCGAGATAAGATTCGAAATCAGTGAGCTTACAGGAGAACCCTGGTCCATTAGAGCATTTTGGAACAGGAATAACGGCATCATTTACAATGAATCTGACATAGCTTTCATTACCGCAATTCAACTTCTCTGTAATGGTACGCCCTCCCATTGGGATGACATCAACATGATGATAGGTATCTTTGAATTCAACTCTGTCATTTGGTAATGTATTGGCGGTATCGAAAAGACCTAAACCAGAGTGGAAAAGTTCAATATCAGTGTCGTGTGTGAATGTCACCCAAATCTTTTGACTTGGGTTCAGTTGTTTCAATATCTGTAAGGTGGCATTAACTTGAACTGATCCAATGTCCTTGCTAAGGGCATTACCAGGTCCACTACTGAAGTAAAAGTTGAGATCTGATCCGTAGCCGTAGTTAACAAGTTCATCCTGGGTAAAAATTTCACAGAATGGAGAGTATCCGTTAACATTCAATTCGTATGCACAGATATTGACGTAGTTGGTTAAATCACTACTGGTGATATTAATTCCAGGATTTCCTTCTGAAAGCCTGGCGATAATTTTCTTGTACAAAGGAGTAGTGAAGGTAGAAACATAAGAGGCATTAAGACTACTGTTCCAGTTAGGACAAGCCCAACGAGGAGTCAAGGAATTGACTCCAGAGCTTTTGTCCTCACTGATTACGTTAGCTTCGAAAGAGTCGGGATCGGAGAATGCATCGCCTAAGAAACCTTCGGTAAAGAACAAAGCAGACTGTTTAACTCTGGCGGATCCTGCAATGAAGATAGGTAAAGTTTTATTTTCATCATACAAATCGTTGTATTTGGCTCTGAAGGCAGATCCAGCCTTGACCAAGGTATCGTATCCGGTGAATGGACCAGGAGAGTTGGCTGGAGTTGTTTCGTATTCATACAAGTCTTGATCTTCCACGAAGTAAGTATATCCTGGGATAAAAGATAAAGGACCGGTTATAGTTCCATTGTAGTCCTTGAGTTTTTTCACACTAGCTTCGAAAGTTAATCCTGCTGATAAACCTGGAAATCTTTCACCGTGACGAGAAATTACTTGAACCAGCTCAATTGAACAAGTCTCGGGAATAGCTGTATCAATTCCACTTCCAGGATTTTGGATGTAAGGACCAGCTGCACCCAAATATTTAACCACATTATATTGTTCTTTTGCTCCTAATTCTGGTGCATTGGTATCTCTAAATTGAGATTGAGAAGCAAATGTAAGCCCAGCTGCAAGAATCTTGGAGATGGAAACCATATTTGGAAGTGGATTAACAACTCAATTGATGATATGGTGGTAATCATCGCCAATTAATTCTCCTTTTATACCGACCCCGATAAACGTGGTTTGTATATTGTGCTGCTGTACCTTCCGAATCGATGCCAAAAATTGACGAAAATGGAATGTTCTCCGTTACTAAGTAAATTTAACTTTAACAATAAGCGAGAAACTTAGCGCAATTTTCTCGTAAAACACTCCAAATAAATCGGGGTAGGGTCTTTGTTTGATCCCAATATCGTATACAGGCCATAACTATCTCAATTATATACAATGTTTGAATAGGTTAAGTGAAAACTACTTGATGTCTCGGACACGTGCATTGTTTCTCCATTGGGAATAGTAATGTGTTGGTCCTGCAGATTACCGCCGAACAATGCAGATGACAGGAGTACATTCCGGGTTGCAAATGTCGAAGTCCAATTAAAGGAAGCACCATGGATGCAAGGGATGATCTTACAATTAGATATACGAGTACTTACGAACGAATATGTATAAATTCTATGTTTGAAAATCTACTTCTTCTTTTTAGAGGGCCCTTTCTTTCCCTTATCGGATCCTCCAGGAAGCACCAATTTTAATTTACTGACTGTGAAAACACCAACTAAATCATTAGCTTTTGCACTACTGATTAATTCATGCTCATTTGGCCAATCAACATCGGTGTCGGTACGCAGTTCATCTACTTTACGGTTCGTAAAATAATGCATGGTTTCACTCAAGGCTTTACCCTTTTTACCCATTCCAGGACTAATTTTAACTTTATACTTGAATTTGTTTAATGAATGCCATGGCGCAAATACTGGTACTAACGCAATAACCGAGTCGGTGGTATGGGGTTTGCTGATAAATCCATCCAAAATATCCAAGTAGTTAACCACGTGAGACTCATCATTATGTTCTTGCTCCATAATATACTTACGATATTCTCTCTCGTCTTGCTTTTTACGTCTCTCGGCAGCATGCACTTTAAATGATGCTTCTTTCTCTTTATTTTGATCCGATGACTCACTTTGAAGTTTTTCTGTTTGCTCTACCTGCTTCAAAGTTCCCAAAGCTTGCATTCTAAGTCTTCTCTCTTCTTCATCCTGTTCCCCGTATTTTTTAGCAATTTTCTTTAATTTAGCTTTCTTACCACGAACATTTGGAGGTTTCTGACTTGATTTGGGTTTATCTTCAACATCAAGCTTCTTCATGGCTTCTTGAATGGGATCAATAAACGTCTCTTCATCGTCAGAGTCGGGTGTTGGTGAAGTGGTTTTGCCTTTACGTAATTGTCTTCTTTCTTTGGCACTAATCTTCTTCTTTCCGGAAACTTCAGTAGCTGCAGGAACGTTACTTGGCTCGAGAGACTCGGAGGTATTTTGTTCTTCTGACTCTTCTAGTTCATCTTTGGCAATATCTGCCGTCTTCGTTTCGACCTTTTCAGATTGTAAGTTGTGCTTTACATCTTCAAGATCTTTCTTCGTATTGTCCATAACAATATTAAAGCCATGTTCCTGCTCTTTTTCGACTCTTGCATCTCTGTATTTCTTGGAGGTATCTTCATCTGCCAAGAAGTAGAATCCAAATCCCATGACTAGCTGACAAGGAGGTAAATATTCCTTATTTAGCTTATAAGTGAAATGACCTGGCCTGACAAGTGAACCATCAAAGTCTTTCTTGGAAATATCAGATCCATGAAGAACCCAAGCTGAAGTGGTGATTTTTCCATTCCAGGCACCGGACGCCGACATGGCAAACATACCTGCTTGCATCAACGTAGAAGGAGGGATTGATTCATTCTTGAATGGATTCTTGATAAAAACTTTGAGTGATCCTTCAATATCAGAAGAAACAAGAGTGTCATTGTCACTAAAGTGTCTATAGTAAATCATATCAATTTGAGAATCGTCCCTTCCTGCTAGACAAAGGTAACCTTCATTAGTTACAAACCAAAAGAATTTTTCAAACCAGTATTTCGGTCTAATGAAATTCAAAGTATCGTGCTCTTCCTTCAAGTTCTGAGCCAAATCCCGGTCGATTTTCTTTTGAGCATTTACTAAGGCCATTTTAGTACTTTTTTCAACCTTCTCCTGCTTAACTTCAGCTAACTTTTTAGTGCCGTAGTAGTTTCTTGCATTTGCAAACGGGGATAAATTCAAGTCGATAATCACTGGGAGTTTAGCGACTTCAGGAGCCTTTTGTTTCTTTTGAATCTTCTTCAGTTTTCTTGTGACGATTTCATCGTCACTATCGCTATCGCTATCACTTTCACTTTCGCTGCTTTCACTGTCTTCACTTTCACTCTCACTCTCAGAACCCTCTGGTGAAGGAGGAGCTGAATATTCGGCATCAAGATCCGGAAGCAACAACGTGATTTTGTTTTCTGTTAAATTGAGAGGTAATTTAATGGTTTGTGCAACAGCTACCTTTCTACCCTGTTCGTACTTTATGACAGTTTCGATATTGGTCCAGTCCATTTGCTGATCAACAAGGTCCCGAACGAATTCTTTACACTCATCAACAAGCTGGGCATGAAAAATGATTGTATCAGCTTTTTTAGCATTAAGTTCTTGTTGATTAACCAAAGACTGGATCTGTTTATCTCTTTCTGATTTGGCGTGGTTCAATCTTCTAGCGGCTTGGGCCTTTTGCTGCTCGATACGTAAGGCATACTTGGAATTTTCAATGGTAGAAAAGAATTTATCGAGAGTATTATTATAACCTTCAATTTTTTCAAATTTAAACAGGTCTAACTTTTCCTTATAAGGCATGAAAGGGTGGAACTCATCGAAAACGTATCTCAAGTCTTCATTGACATCTGTATCATCGGGCTGATATAGAGGGTTTTTCTTGGAAACAATAACTCCTGTTGGTGGTTCTGAAGTAGTAGTCATTTTTATATAAATATCTTCAGCGATATTCAATGCTTCAACCACCTTTAATAAGCTGGGTTCGTCATCGTGAAACTCTAATGCACTGGACGATCCACTAATTCCATTTTCGAAAAGACATTTTTGAATTAATTCACTGGATAAATGACTTGCATTGACAAATAATAGTTTGTGGATTGAAAATACTTTAATTTTCTTCTTGGAATCTGTAGTTTTGGCACGTTCTTCAAGCTTTTCACGATGGATGCCAATCCATGACTTGATCGACGCGGAGTCATAAGTTTTGCGTTTGTACTCGAATGGTTCCAGGAAAAGTGTCTCGTCAAACATCTTATACTGTTCATTGACAGCATAACGGTCATTTTCACCTTTATCATTGACCATACGTTGTAAAGATAAAATTTTACGGTCATTATCAAGAAGAAGAATGTTACCGGCACTGAAGAATTCCAATACCAAGTAGTATAATCCGTCACTAAATTGCATTACAAGCACACGATCATTACCAATTTGCTTAATCAGAGATAGTCTTCTAGTTTTCAAATGTTTCCGTAATTTGGTTACAAAATTAGAAGGAGCAGGAGCAGTAGGACGGTCAAATTCAGTAAGGTGAAGCTTGTTCCCACAATCAAGAACCAATACTTTTTTCGAATCGGGAATGGCAAATTTGAGTAAGTACTGACGGGATGATGTAGATATATTGTAGATATTCAGTAATCTATGATTGAGAATAGAGTCTACCAATTCAACAGTGAGGATCTGAAGATCCAATGCACTTATTCTTTGCTACGATGTTAGTTTTGAGTGGCCATGGAGTTGAAATTACATACCTTCATAAATTAGTAGTTTGTGAAATAGAAATGAAAAGTAGCTGAAAAGTAGGTGAAAAATGAGCCATTTGATCCGCAATTTCGCAACTGTACTTACACTATAAAACTTACATGTTTAATAAGCTATTTCTGTCATCAACAATTGCTAACGAATCAATGGACCTGAAACTTAAACTTCTTGTGGATGCTGTTGGTGCTAATAAAAAAATAACGTTTTTTTTAGGTGCTGGAATTTCAACGTCTTGCGGGATCCCCGATTTCAGATCTCCTAAAACTGGTCTCTATGCTAATTTGAAAAAACTTAATCTACCTTATCCTGAAGCTGTATTTGATATCGATTACTTTAGAGAAAGTCCTCAGGCTTTCTATGCTTTGGCTCGTGAATTGTATCCTGGTACTTTTCTTCCTTCTAAATTTCACTTTCTCATCAAGTTGGTTCAGGATAAGAAACTATTAAACAGAGTTTACACGCAGAACATCGATACTTTAGAGAGGTTGGCGGGCGTGGAGGACCGGTATATCGTAGAGGCCCATGGGTCGTTTGCTAAAAATCACTGTATCGATTGCCATCATGAGATGAGCAGTGATGACTTTAAATCTCATATGTTTAAATCTGACCCTGAACAAAGATTGGCCAAGTGTAGCGAGTGTGGTGGATTTGTTAAACCAGATATTGTGTTCTTCGGTGAATCACTTCCTCCTCGCTTCTTTGAGTTGTGGGATGAAGATGCTGATAATGTAGAAATCGCTATAGTTGCTGGTAGTTCTCTCACAGTATACCCATTTGCAGCACTTCCTTCAGAGGTGGGACGTAAAGCTATGAGAGTGTTGGTTAATAAAGAGGTGGTGGGTGACTTTGCGAGTGGTAAACGGAAAAATGATATATTAGCGTTGGGTGATTGTGATACTGTTGCTGAAACTATAGTAGATCTACTCGGTTGGAGAACAGAGTTCGATAATCTCATCGCTGATGCCCTGGCTAATTTCAAGCCTATAGACGCTGAATCGGAAGCTGTAGATGTGGCACAAAAGATAAAGAACGAGTTGAAACAAGAAGGTGAAGTTGTTGAGAATAAAGATTTAGGAAAAGAAGAAACTGAAAAGAGTGTTCCTAAGAAGAGTGAAACAAAAGATACAGAACAAGCGGAATCTCATGCTAAAGATTCCGGTAGCAGCGAAGAAAAAGAAGAATCTGAAGCAGCTACAGCTACGGGTTCTGATGTGGAAGGCTTGGATGAAACATTAGGTAAATTAAAGATTTAGAACTAAACTACTAGCACCTCTAATTTAAGGCCTGTTTGATGCATTGACTGACTTCTTGATTTGACTAGGCTTTTTTCCTTGACTATGCCCTGACTTTTGCCTACACTAGGCTTTCCTAGGCTTTCTTCCTATATAACCGGAAGAAGAATCTCATGTTTTCAAGCTTCATTTGATAGCTTACTACTTTCTGGTTAACCCGATACCAACAACTTTCACTTTGCTGAACAATTTCCCATGCACCGTCATCAGCTCCTGGTCTACCCGTAAGGATGGTATCTACGAGGAACTGAACTGGAAACTTTTTAGTTCCAATTGTAATGTGAGAGAATGAACCAGCACTTTCAGCAATCAAAAGAAGAGTCCCTGGTTGACAATGACTATTCAAAGATTGAAGAAACTTGATTGTCTCAACTCTTTTTTCACAAAATAATTCATTAGTTGTGAAAAGAAGAGTTATTAAATCTAGAGTATCGTAATGCATAGATAAAGGATCACATCCTAAAATATCTTTATGAATAAATGATGATGTAAGTTTAGATTGATCGTAAAGCCAATTTGTCTTCATGTAATTTGTCAAGTGTCCAACAACAGCTGACCAATCGGCGATATCTACAACCTCAATATGTAAATTAGAGCTAGAAGTTGCAGTTTCACGTTTTAATTTACAGAAAACTGAACCAAGTCCAACCACCTCAGAGGCAGCACCACCTCCCACACAAAGAACCTTATTTTGCCTTTCTGGATCCTGAAATAATTCTTTTACTGGCTCTAAGAATGCAAATAGTGATGAGTATGAAAGTGCTCTAGCTGGAGACCATCGACAAGCATAAGCAAATCTTTTATCGTCATTTGAAAATGCCTGTAAATAATCTCGATTAAATAAATCGGACTTCACCGACTGCACATAAGTGTCTAAATCAGGAGAATGTAATATTTGTTCGAAAGATTGAGAGAAAACTTCAATTATCTTTGCTGGTGGTTGCGAAAAATTACTTTCAGACGGTATAAAATCATTTACCGATTCAGAAACTTCTCTAGGTTCCAGTTGATTTTCTTTTCTATCGTGTCTAGCATATTTCTTACTCATAATGACAAATTATCAAATTAAAATCCAAATCGTATAAGTAGACTTTAAAATAATATAAGCTATCAGTAGTTAAATCGCGATGCCTGGGCGGGTAAGACCATTGAAAAACTATAAAAGCATCGCATTTCCCAATTTAAAAAAAACTTTTCTATAACATCAATCTGTGTTAAGGTGGGTTCTCAGTGAAATATGGCTAAATCTTCGGATTGTCATTGTCTTGCTGTAGATATTTTCCTTAGCAGTTCGGCGCTAGAGAAGCAAGTCCAATATCAAATCCCTGATTTTAATTTAACATTTCTATTTAATGAAAATTATTTAGAGTCATTAATTATCTGTTTTAACGATTTTTGTTAGTGCTGGTCCCCTTCGGGGTTGAGCAGTAATAATAAATTTCTAGGATGATTTTTGGCGTTGAATTAAAAATTATTATTTGATTTCACTTTGTGATTAGACAGAGTAGCTCCGTCGACAGATTGTAGAGTAAGCGAATCGATCTTGAGCTTGCCTTCGGGCTGAGCTCGGTCGTATGATTCGTAGCAACATATTCCTGGACTCTGCGAATGGTCATTAGGGCTCCTGATCGTCTGAGTAAAACCATGTTGCAAACATCTGTAATTGTAGTGTAGGTTTAATGTCAACCAGAAAATTCTTGTGGTGCACCAATTTGTGTCAAGATCATCTCAATTCTCTGACGTGGTGTACGGGTGTACTTATTTGTTACTTCTGTGGTAAAGTCGCACTACCACTGAATATTTGACTTAAGTTGGTCTTAAGGTCTAAATATTATTTATACTAAATTCGGTATCTTTGAATTTGCATTCACTTTCGGCAGATCCGATGTTGTGGACTGTAAATCTTTATTTTAAATTCTATATAAAGCTACGTAGAACTGCTGTATTTGATCTTCACCGACAATATAGCGAGTTTCTTATATCAGGTTAATTAATATATTTCTACAAGTAATCAAAGTACCGCCGCAATTAGTCCAATTGACGCCGAAGCACAGAGAAACCATTACCACTAGGATATCACATTATCTGGATTAAATCGATAAGCTAATAGAGTCAGTCACAAACACAACTTAACTTACATAATTGTAAAACAATCAACACTACACACAGTTACTGGAAAGGTAACAATCAACTTAAACCCCATACAAAACCAATCCTTAGTTCAGTTTCGTCTTAAGCTGAATCCAAATATAAAGAAAGATCGCTTTACTCTATAGTTTAGAGTGAAATACCTGAAGGTAGTACGCAAGGCTAACTTTGCGACACTTCGCATGTACGGGTCCTCATTCTGACGATAGTTGATTCATTAATGAAGAATGGACCCCAGCAATGAAAAATCGTCTTCAGACCTTTCGCTTGATCAAAGCATTGAGTTGTCACATGATGTGATAAGACCTTCGACATTCCGATCAAGAACTAGTGTTTCTCACCTTCCTAGCCTTCCATCTATACCCAGAGCAAAAACTCCAGATATTTCTGAAACTATTACTCCAGATGCCAGTTTTGTAGAGTTTGATTTGAGTAAAAAAGACCATAATGCCTCCTCCGATGACATTGTATTGGAAAGAGTCATTGGCGGTAAACCCAAAGCCATAATTCCTGAACCAATAGAAGAAGTCTCTGATTTACCTAAATCCGTTAAAGATATTGATGATTTCTTTGATGATGAATCGAATTGGAAATCGATGAAGAAAGTGTCAACGTTTGACTATTATAATGAAAGAGGAGAATTGGAATTTTCTGCTCATAATAAGTACGATGATTCAAATGATTTTAGAGCGTATACTAAAATAGATACAGAAGAACAACTTATAAAATACGCTGAACTAGATAAAAAAACCGACTTTTTGTTTCAAGTGAAAAGCGATAAACCACAAGAAAAAGCCCGGTATGCAGATGATGATAATATAGATAATGACTCTGATTATGATGATGAATTAGAGTCGGAAGAAACCCTTTCAGATATGAAACAAATGCTTACAGAATCACAGAAATTTGCTTATGTTGGTATTGTGAAACTTATCAGCGTGGAAATGGCTACTGATCTTGCAAAACTCCTGAAAAATTCGTCTTATAGACTAGCTAGAACATTGAATGTTGGTCAAAAGAATTTCGCTAATTGGACTATGTATATCATGTCCAAATTATACGATCATATGGCTATCAGTGCTGAAGAGAAACAAATGATTGAAAATCTCAGTATTCATGGTCTTGAAGTATCTGATTTGGTCAATAGTCTTATCGAATATAAAGCTCCTAAAAATACTCAATTCGGTCCTGATTTCGATATGAGATGGGTTATAATATGTGATTTATTCTTAGTGCTACTTAGTGATGGATACTACGATAGTAGATCACGAGCTTTATTCATTAAATTCTCAAGCTATTTACAAATAAGGAGTCTTGAAATTCTGCAATTCGAAAGAAGACTTATTGAATCATTGGAATTGGATACAAGTAACAAAACAATAGAAAATAAAGATGAATTGCTTAATGATCGTCTGTTCATTGAAAAGCATATCAAACAAAACAGCAAACGTAGAATGGCATTCATTGGTTTAGCTACAATTGGAGGATCATTAGCAATTGGATTATCAGCAGGATTATTAGCACCCGTTATAGGAGGAGGTTTAGCAGCAGGGTTAACAACAGTAGGAATTTCAGGGACTAGTGGATTTCTAGCTGGTTACGGTGGTGCTGCTGTTATTACAACAGGTGGTATTTTGACTGGTGCAAAAGTTGGAAATAAAGCCGGAGCAAGAAGAGTTGGTGATGTTAATACTTTTGAATTCAAACCATTGCATAATACAAAAAGAACAAATCTTATTGTTACAGTAAGTGGATGGATGAATGGGCAAATGGATGATGTTCGTTTACCGTTTTCAACTGTTGATCCCGTCATGGGAGATATGTTTTCATTACTTTGGGAACCCGAAATGTTAACTTCCATGGGTCAAACTATAGGAATTTTAGCATCTGAAGCTTTGAGTACATCGATTCAACAAATTTTAGGAGCGACAATTCTTACATCATTGATGGCAGCAATTCAACTTCCAATGGCATTATCAAAATTATCATATTTATTAGATAATCCATGGAATGTTTCTCTAGATAGAGCTTGGAAAGCTGGTAAAATTCTAGCAGACACTTTAATTTCTGGAAATTTAGGTGTTAGACCTATAACGCTCGTGGGGTTCTCATTAGGATCTAGACTTATTTATTCATGTTTGATTGAGCTTGCAAAAAGAGGAGGTTATGGATTAATTGAAAATGTCATTCTTTTAGGTAATCCGATTGCTGTTAAAACAGATCAAATTACATTGGCTCGTTCAGTAGTTAGTGGGAAATTCATAAATGGATATTCAAGAAAAGACTGGGTCTTGGGATATCTTTTCCGAGCAACTGGTGGAGGAATCCTGACAGTTGCGGGACTATCACCAATTGATAATATTGAAGGAGTTGAAAATATTGATGTAACAGAATTTGTTCAAGGACATATGCAATATAGAACAGCCGTTCCAAAGATATTAAAATCTTTAGATTGGGAAGTTTTAAGTGAAGAATTTGCCGAAATTGAAGAGCCCGATCCAGAGCAAGGTGAACGAACTAGAAAATTAATAAGTGAATTCGATGAAGCCAAACATAAAATGATGGAAGAGAAAGAAAATGAAACTAAAAAAGGTTGGAAAACTTGGTTTAGACCCAAACAAAAAGAATGGTGGGATTATGCTGGAGATGGTAGTAATAATCAAGAAAATTCAAATTCTTCAAATCCTTCCTTAGAAGAATATAATGAAGGACCAATATTCGATGTTAGTGCATTGATGCAAGAAGTAAATGAAATTCAAGAATTAGGAAATGAAGATCCAGAAAAATTACAACAAGTAAGAAAAGATGTTCAACCACAGCAAATTCAAATGACAGCTAATGAAGAGGTTGAAGAAATAGCTCCAAAGACAATTGTAGATGGAATTGGAGAAAAATTTCATAATCTCACTAAAAAAGGTGGTAATTAGTCAACCTTCCACCATTGAACACCTTCCATATAAGAATCTACAGTAATATAAAGCATTTAACAATTGGTGTAATGGTAATATTTATTGAAATATTTAGTATGTGTCGTCACGTGCACAGACCGATTTTTACTCATGAGTAAATTTGGTACCGGAGTTGATCAATTTTTTTCGTTTGTCTCAGTTACAAAATTTATCAAGACAATATAGATTCTACTGTAACTTAATAAAATGCCAACTATTCCAGTAGATAAAGCAGATCTTTATAAGTTATTAGGTAGAGAATATACTACCGAAGAATTTGACGAATTATGTTTTGATTTTGGTATTGAACTTGATGAAGATACTACAGATGAATGTCAAGGTGATGAAAGACCTCAATTAAAAATTGAAGTTCCAGCAAATAGATATGATATGTTATGTATTGAAGGAATTGCTCAAGCATTAAATGAATATTTAGGTAGAAGTAAAGCTGCCAATTTCCATTTAAATCCATCGACTCCCGAAATTACTTTAACAATTGATAAATCAGTTGAACAAATTCGTCCATATGCTGCATCAGCAATTTTAAGAAATATTGAATTTGATGAAAGACGTTATGAATCTTTTATTGCATTACAAGATAAATTACATACTAATTTATGTCGTAATAGAACTTTAGTTGCCATTGGTACTCATGATTTAGATACTTTAAAAGGTCCATTTACATATGAAGGATTAAAACCTGAAGAAATTAATTTTATTCCATTAAATCAGACAAAATCTCTTAATGGTAAAGATTTAATAGATTTTTACGAAAAGGATAAAAATTTAGGAAAATATTTACATATCATTAAAGATTCTCCTGTTTATCCAGTTATGCTTGATGCTAATAGAACTATTTGTTCTTTACCACCAATTATTAATTCTGATCATTCAAAAATTACTTTAAATACTAAAAATGTTTGGATTGATATTACTGGTACTGATAAAACAAAAACTGAAATTGTTATTAATCAAATTGTTGCAATGTTTTCATGTTATTGTAAAAAACCATTTGAAATTGAACCAATTAAAATTATTTCTGAACATAATAATGAAACAAGAGTAACTCCAATTGTTGAACCAAGAAAAACTGAAGCTGAAATTCCATATATAAATTCATGTTTAGGATTAGATTTAAGTGGAGAAGAAATTAGTAAATTATTAACTAAAATGAGTTTAGTTGCAAAACCATCAACTACAAAGAAAGATATATTAGATATTGGAATTCCAATTACAAGATCTGATATTTTACATCAATGTGATGTTATGGAAGATGCTGCTATTGCATATGGTTATAATAATTTAAAAAGAACTAGAAATAAAAGTGATTCACTTGTTGCTGCTCCATTACCAATTAATAAAGTTGGTGATATTTTAAGATTAGCTTCATCACAATCAGGATATTCTGAAGTATTACCATTAACGTTATGTTCACATGATGAAAATTTTAAATTTTTAAGAGTTAAAGATGATAATACTGTTGCAGTTAAATTAGAAAATCCAAAAACTTTTGAATATCAAGTTGTTAGAACAACTTTATTACCAGGGATTTTAAAAACAATTAAAGAAAATAGAAAACATTCATTACCAATTAAAGTTTTCGAATGTGGTGATATTGTTTTAAAAAATCCTGAATTAGAAAGAGGTGCTTTTAATCAAAGAAATTGGTGTGCAATTTATGCTGGTAAAACTTCAGGTTTTGAAATTGTTCAAGGTTTATTAGGTAAAATGATGCAAACTTTAAGAACTGATTGGTTAGAAGAACCTTCAAAACAAGATGGTAGAGGTTATTGGATTGAAGAAGATTTAAATAATCCAAGTTTCTTCCCTGGTAGAGGTGCTAAAGTTTTCTTCAGATCTGCTAAAGGTGAAAAAGATCAACATATTGGATTTATTGGAGCTTTACATCCAGAAGTTTTAAAATATTTCGATATTCCATACGCTGCTTCTTCTGTTGAAATTAATGTTGAAGTATTCTTATAGTAATTTACATTATATAATAAAGTGTTATAAAATTATGACTAAATCAAGCACTAAATCAAGCACTAAATCGAGTATTTAAGCACTAAATTAAGCGTTAATTATTGTCGCCGCGTACACGACCTCCCAAAAGGCGCCCCGTATAGAAACGATAAAGAGTGAATGATTTGTTAAAAAACTATAAACCCCGTCTGTTTTATAATTAACAAATCAACTAAATTGTATTAAAAGTAACCAAAATTAGGTTAATATAATTAACAATAATAATAATAGTAAAATAATTAATTAACAATATGAGTGGAAGAGCCCCTTCAAGATCATATGATATGATAATGAAATTATTACTTGTCGGAGATTCTGGAGTTGGAAAATCATGTTTATTATTAAGATTTGTTGAAGATAAATTTAATCCATCATTTATTACAACGATTGGAATTGATTTTAAAATTAGAACTATTGAAAGTAAAGGTAAAAAAATTAAATTACAAGTTTGGGATACTGCTGGACAAGAAAGATTTAGAACAATTACAACTGCTTATTACAGAGGTGCAATGGGGATTGTTTTAATTTATGATGTAACTGATTCAAGAACTTTTGAAAATGTAGAAAATTGGTTTCAAACTGTTACACAACATGCAAATGAAGATGCACAAATTTTTTTAGTCGGTAATAAATCTGATGATGAGGAAAGTAGACAAGTTTCAAAAGAGCAAGGTCAAGAATTAGCTTCAAAATTAAATATCCCATTTTTAGAAGCAAGTGCTAAAACTAATGAAAATGTTGAATCAATTTTTTATGAATTAGCCGGTATTATTCAAGATAAACATGCTGATTCTGAACAACAAACTTCATCAGGAAATGGTATTGATGTTTCACAATCTGGTTCAGGTGCTAAAAATAATTGTTGTTAAATCTTTGATGTTTCTATATTACATTAATATGATGTGAGTTATAAAATATAAACTGTAGATGATAATTTTTTTAAAAAAATCAATTTGATTTAGTTAAATTTAAATTTGATTTGTATAATTTTAATTTAAAATTAATTAAATTTTCTTTCCAAAATAAACCCATTGATCTTCTAATGGTTTTTCTTCTAATTCTTCCCAACACTTTAATTCAGCTAATTCATTTGCTAAATTTAATTCTTCATGAGCTTGAACAATAACTTCTTCAATTAAACCACCACCAATTTTATTTTCAATATTTTCAGTAATTTCATTGGATTCAACAACTGATAATCTATTCTTAGTTAATGCTTCAACTGATTGTCTGTAAACAGAATTTGATGGGAATTTATTATCTAATACTTTTAAAGTATGGTTATATAATGCTATTAATGCAGGTCTTGGATTTGGATGTTGGTATAATCCAGCTAAACCAGTAGGATTACCTGGACCAGCCTTAACAAGGACTTCTTGGGCTTGTTTTAAAACTCTGGAAAATCTCATAAGGAATAATGTTTAATGTAGTTGGAGTTTTTCCATCATTAGAAATTCTCACTCGTTGGTTGGTTGAAAAAAAATCAGGTCGGGTCACGTGCCAGACCCAGATAATATTACTACAGAATTAACTCTTTATAATTACCTTATATTAGGATATATATGAAATGGAGTAGTCGAAACAATAATTGAGGCTATTTGTAACCTTGACATGCCTGCAAGCCATGGCAATAAGTAAGTTTATCATATGAAAGAGAATGTCTTGACGATATCTAAAAGTTTTGAAATTGCTATATAAGTTTATGATGAAAATCATTTGAATAGTGAATTTAAAAGTCTCCACCACCAAAATCTCCACCACCGAAATCTCCACCTCCACCGTAGTCACCACCTCCACCGTAGTCACCACCTCCACCGTAGTCACCACCATATCCGTCACCACCGTATCCACCTCCATAATCGTCATGACTGAACATTTCACCCAATGCCATACCACCTAAAAGACCGGCACCGGCACCCATAGCCATACCACCACCCATACCCATTCCTCCAAATCTTGAAGGTTTCTGCTGTTGAGCATACTGTTGTTGAGCATATTGTTGTGGTGGGTACTGTTGTGGTGGATATTGTTGTTGATAACCTCCATATGGAGCACCTCCACCATAACCACCATATTGAGGTTGTGCTTGATTATATTGAGGGCGTGAATTTAATCCGAACATTCTTTGACCGGTGGTTTGACTAGCGGCATTTGGTACAGGGGAACTTTGACTAGCATTGCCCTGATTAGGTGAGTAAGGTGGTGGTTGAGCTCCACCAGATTTAAATGTAGTCCCAGATGGTGCTTCCCATTGAGATTTTTTAGAATCTAAATGAACGTAAAACCAAGTATTATATTTTTCATCGAATTTAGCTGACCACCCGTCAGGAACGGTGGGTTGAGCATTTGGATCATTTTCAGGAGCCATTTTATCAGCAAAATTTTAAATTAATTGATTGATTTAATGATATGATGGAATTTATCGTCATTTAAATTATCAGGATTTCTGGGCTCAGTTCCAATCGCTGAGTGACTGTGCTTATGTAATCGATCATTAATCATCGGATTTATGTATCGATGTGTTACACGCGCACGTGACCGTTCCTCGGATGGAATACTTGCTAGTGGTGATGATAGTCGCTAATTGCTTAATGTATGTAGTAGTAAGGTACGGTTAAAAAGCGTGCTGATTTCGTATATGTGATTACTTTCAGGCAATTATAGAAATTTGGATATGGTCTTTCATTGAAAAATTTTGATGGTGCTCAAGCGAAATACTTGGTTGCAAATTCTGTGAACAAAGCCTCCTATTGAAATTTGTAAACTCTGAAATTCTCACAATTGTTGCAAAATTGAATAAACTTCAAAAATTCAACAAAATCAAAATCTGACTTATGGTTTCATTTCATAACCGGTATAAAGCAAAGTGTGACAGATGTGTAACCTCTGCATGTTTAGGGTTATTTACTGTGGCCACAGGGGTGTTTTTATATTATGCAATTATATCTGAATTGATATTTAAAGCGAACTGGAGACCTTATCGATTATCAGAGTCTAGTACTTTTCAAAAAATTGTACTGTGTAACGATAGGAGCGACGGATTAAGTTGCTATTTCAAGTACAGAAAACCACTTCTAACAGGGATGAAATCCAAGTTGGGTAGTGATACTTATTCACAATTAGAATCGTAAGTTATTAGAATACATTCTTTGAATCAACTTATTAACATTCAAGTTGCCTCGATAGTTCTTCCAAAACCACTGACGACGTATATCTCTTACTAGCTATTCAAGCTTGCTTTCACAGAGCAGAAATATTGGATAGAGCATTGGAACCACACCAAGCCTCCAGTAGCATCAGTTGGTTTATTATAATGGGTATCATTTTCAGTACATTCATACAGCTATTAATCAATTTCTATTCTATCTTAAAAGTGCAAATTCATAACAGACAAATCAAACATATTGGGTCCAATATGAAATTACTTGGAAATAGTTCTGAAACTCTTGATGATAAGCACATAAAAATCGGTGAAGAGTTATCTGATTTAACAGCGTGTACAAAGAAAGAAACAGAGTTACTTCGAAGATATCTGAAGAGAGAAGGTGATATAAAAAAGCTCATTGATATCAACATGCATTGTACGAACAACATTATTGATGAGGTTAATACGTTGAAACGTTACGTATATACAAATTTTCTTTCAAAAGAGTCTATTATTGCTGGTATTCCATCCAAAGCACTACAAAGAGAACTATCAGATCGTCCGAATATTGCGGAATCTATAGTAAACGAAAATCCTACAGCTTGTAATAGCAAAACTGAAAGTCCCTCTATAGCATCAGGTGTTAAATACACTCCAGTATCTAGTCAAATACCCGAAAAAGGATTCAATATATTGAGTCCAGAAGGAAGACAAGAATGGAAACAATTTCTTCAACTGAAGTCCTCCAATGAAATTATCTTACCTACGAAAGCAGAACTGACACAAGCTGTATAATACAAGCTCACGGCAAGTTTTCGCTCAAGATTGAACTTGGGGTTCTAGGATGAGTGAATTAAAATGAGCTAATTAAGTAGTTAAGTAAAGTATAGTTACAACTTATTTACCATACTTTCACGAGATTTACAGAACCCCTCGTTGTAGATTAGACATTGACCAGTCAACAGAATCTAAAATGAAGGGACTTGAGTGCTCGACTAGGGTAAATTTTACATCGATGGTTTTACGATTTTCAGTAGTATATACAATGAGTACAGAACACCCTGACGACAGTAACCTTCAGGCTTAAAAATGTTACACGTATTTACAACTTGATCTAACCTTCACTATGTGGGGAGTAGTAAGAGGGGACAGTATATATCCGCATAATTAACGATGTTCCATATTTAGTCTGGAGCTGCAAAATCACATGTCATGCACGGCCTTCGCAATTTTTTTCTTGTGATAACTAGTATTTAATCACAAAGGATCTTATGATACTTGAAGTTTATCAAATCATAACCTCAGATAATTTTCAATATGACGGAACATTCAGTTAAGCGAAAGATATCTGATCTTAATCTGTCATCATCGGCCGACTATTCTACTTATAGGAATTCTACAAATTCTGTTGTCAAGCCATCAGCGCATCCCATATTACTACCTACTCTTAAAGCCCCCATTGCACAATCACCTCCATCATATGACTCAATAGTTCAAAATTCAACAACGCAGGTGGCTAAGGAGAATATTTCAAAAGATTCATCAGAAAGTGAAGACCTTGTTTCAGCAGCTGAAGCTCTCACTCAATTAACTAAAATTAATGCAACACCGCCACTACCTACTGGAAGACCTCATTTACCTATGAGAATGTCATCATCAAATATTACCCCTTCTTTATCTACAGTGACATCTCCAGTATCTGCCTTATCGCTAGATGAAAATATCAATCCTCCATCAAATTTAGTTCATCAACATCCTTTAGTCACTAAGGTTAATAAAGTTTCAAAACATCCAATTGTGACAAATGCTGTTAAATACTATGAATCTTCTAAAAGAAATTACGGGGCATTCAATTATGCAGCAGGTATAGTGGAAAAAGCTGCTATTCCTGTAGTTAATAGAATTGAATTAAATCTTAATAATCGTCATCAAGCTAGACAATTAAAACGCCAACAGAAACGGAAAAGAAGACGGATTAGTAAGAGAAATAAACACGTTAGTATTGAAACAAAAAGACGTCTTCAATTTTGCCTACACATATTGAAACTAGCAAATGATCATATAAATAATAAAGTCAGTTTCTTGCAACAAAAGATGATTGATAAAGAAAATGAGAAAAAATCAAGAATTCAAAAGCTAACCGATGAAAAACATTCATTATCAAATCATGATGATGGAGAAATGAAAAAACTTTCTACTGATACCCTTGTTGGTGATAGCGGTCAAAAAAATGATGAAATAAATAAAACTGAAAATTTATCAACACCACCTTCACCAGGAAATTTTGGTAATGATACTCAACAAACAAAAACAGAAATCATTGCAACTGTTAAGAAAATCATTCACGTTATATCAAATTTCAAACCATCTTCATTAAACGGCGCAGAAAGTCTTGACGTTAGTGACGATGAAGCAGTATCGGCATCCGCTATTCATCAAGGAGGAGGAGAAGAAGACGAAGAAGACGAAGAAGAAGAAGAAGATGATATGGTGATAGATAGCGATTCAAGTAGACGTGACCTGGAATTGAAAAGCACAATTAGAGATATTATTTTAAAACTACCTGCTACAATTCAACAAGCAGGTGTAGCAAATAATTCATCTACACAAACTAATGATAGAATATTTGTTTTGGCTAAAGAATCTTTAGACATGATTGGGAAACTTACAGGGGTATTTAATGAGCAATTAGAGAAAGCAGAACATTGGGTGGTCGGAGATAGTGAAAATGATGTTGATATGGTTTCTTCATCAGTATCAGTAAAGTCAAAGTCACAAACTCCTGAAACGGATAATATTGTAGAGACTAAAACTTTAAAAGATTCAGCTGCTGAGCCATCAACTTCAATAACTCCTTCCTAAATAAGTAAATTAGATTATGTAATGAGTTAAATGTATTATTTTGGAGATTATTATATCAAATCTGATATTAACTTTGTTGGCAAACGCTCACCACATGTATAATTACGCTTTACGGTAATGTCTTTTAAGGGGCTTGATAAATTCCTATAGTTTCAACAACGACCTCGATAGAGAAATGTTCGCGTGCGTTTTCTGCCGCTGAAACTTCCTAATCCGGTAAACAATTTAAAGTGCAATTTAGCTTAATCACTAGAAACGACTGACTATGTGCAGTCCCACATAATTACATTTCTTAATTAGGAAGTTTTACAGTATGAATATCTTTTTTTCATTATAATTCTCCACTATACTATGCTTAAAGAATTAAATGATGATTACCAAGATAAGTAAAAGGTCAATTTAGAGAAACTGGAATATAAATGATTTTCGAATCCTCGTCAAAAATTTTCTTTCCTTACAGAAATTATCTTTTCAAAACTATCTGTCTGTCTTTATAATAGTAAATTTATAATGTCATCTCTTATATTAAGTGAAGATAATATTAAACAAGTTAAACAGTCTTGGACTGATTTACAAGCAAATAACAGATATCATAAAGATGAATTTGTTTCAAGATTATTCGGTAATTTACTTGCTGCTAATCCAATTTTAAAGCAAGTTTTATCAAATGATTTAATTATTCGTCAACAATCAAAATTATTTAATGATATGTTAAGTTTTACTCTTATGTATCTTGATGATCTTAAATCTTTAGATGATTGTATGATGGAATTCATACATGAAAATCCATCAGTGGTTGAAGTTGGTGTTCAATACCTTGAACCAATGGGTTCTGCTTTAATTACAACTTTCCGTCAATGGTTAGGAAAAGGTAAATTCCATGCTGGCCTTGAAACCTTGTGGATTAAAATTTACATTTACTTGGCTAATTCTATCTTACAACATGATGATTCAAGTGATTTTGAATCTATAAGGAGTCATGAATCTTTCAAAGAATGCTCAGAAAGTGAATTAGATGAACCAATTCAACCATTACAACCAAAGACTCCTTTGGGTGAAAAAGAATTACCTTCAACTCCTGAACCAGTTGAACAAGAAGTTTCTCAAACTGAAGAACAATTGTCTTCTCCTCCAGTTGATCTTTTAAGATCTCCTGCTCCTTCAAGTATATTATCAAAACTGAATACTTTACTGATTTCTCTTGCTTCTAATGAAAAATATAAAGGTTTTAGAAGAAGCAAAAATTGTGAAGTTGAACCAGTTCAAATTGAAATTCCTTCAAGCTTGTCAACTTCAGCTTTTGTTTCTTCATTATCTGCTCCTGCTACTCCAACCGAACCATTCGATCCACGTAGATCTAGAAGAGGTTCTCCTTCACCATATTCAATCAAAGAAGAATCAGAAGAGCAAGAAGAAGATTTCGATCCTCGCCCTATCAGAAGAAGACCTTCCACTCTTGAAGAACCAGTTATTACACCTCGTTCATCAAGAAGAAATTCAACAATAAGTGCACCTTCAACTCCAGTTAGTGCTATTGACCCACGTAAACTTCAATTCTCAAAACCATCGAAACTTATTGAGGATGATTCAGATGACGAATTTGATAGTGAGAGATCTAAAGGATTCGGATTCGATCCACGTCGTAAAGCTACCAAGTCTTTAGAGAATAACTACGAATTAACTTCCACAAGATCTTCTGAAGATTCAACTAGTGAAGTAGAAGATGTCTACCACTTGAATGATACCACTAATGATGAAACAGATGATCTGATTGATTTCTCTCAAGCAGAAACCATTAGTAAACCTCAAGTATTCGATTCTAACAGCTTTGGAATTCAAGGATTAACTC
The DNA here is from genome assembly GCA_030578455.1 of Metschnikowia sp. yHQL527. Lineage (NCBI taxonomy): Eukaryota > Fungi > Ascomycota > Pichiomycetes > Serinales > Metschnikowiaceae > Metschnikowia > Metschnikowia sp. yHQL527. The sequence goes on along the minus strand of JAJMRR010000010.1, from coordinate 279,215 downwards.
CAATTGTTGAAGATTCCGATGATGGCTCATCTCATTATGAATCTGATAATGCTTCTTCTGAATATGATGGCGGTGAATCTAACACTGACAAATCATCATCTGATGAAGTTAGTACATTGTCTTTACATAATAGTGATTATAAATCATCTATTAGTTCGGGTACTGAAACTGCTGGAAACTCGCCATACATGAATAAATTTCAAATGGGTCATCAATACAAGCCTTCACAATCTAGTGAAATTAGTTATATCAAGCCATTACCAACTGCCGCTGCCGCTGCTGCTGCACCTTCCATTATCAGTTCACCAACCGGATCTAATGGAATATACAATAAAACTTATGCTAGTTCTACTCCATCATTCTCAGGACAGTCTCAACAAAGAGCATCTTTAGGATTCATGAGAAGTAGTTTTGTTTTAAAGAAAGAACTTGAAGTTCTTGGCTATAACCAACCAGAAAATGTACTTTCTAAACCACCAACTATTCCTGCTGCTATGAATTCAAACGTTTCAGTCAATAAAAAGTCAAGTTCAACATCTTTAGCAACCAGTAAGGAAGAAAATTCATCCGCTGGATCTAGCTGCTTTGACTTGATTAACTCATTTGCTCCAGAAACAAAAAATGGTAAACCAGCCATGACTAAGAAGTATTCTCAATCGACTTCTAATTTAATGGATGCCCAATATAAACCATTACCAATAGCAGGTTCAAAGAAGGAAAAGATATCATTAAGAAAGAAGATAAGTTCTTTATTCTCTTCCAAACCATCCTCTCCAACACTTCCTGTATCTAACAAGCCAATCACTTCAAGTGTAGCTGCTCCACCAACTTCTGAAAAATTTAGCTCATTTTCAGCTACAAGTTATAAATCAACCACTGCATCATTAGCTCCAACTTTAGGAGAAACAAGTGGTAAAGCACCTTCTATTAGAACAAAACGTTCTTCTACAAGAGTTTCTAGAAAATCTTCAATGGCTGGTCCTCTGGTTAGCGACTTGGCTTCTGTTAGAACTGTTGAAACTTCTAAAACTTCAATTTCTGGATTTTCTTTCTTTAGTAAAAGAAAGAACCTGGTTGACAATAGAGCTACAACTTATGCAAACAGAAGACGTAGTGGTAGCAAATATCACATCAATTCTGTCCCATACGATATTTTCGCTAAGAGTTAAAAGCTCTTGTTTCGCAAATGATAACCTTTTGTTAATCTTTAATGGAGGTCTAACAAGATCGCTACTAGGCTAAAGATTGTGGGCTTTTAAAGCTACATCGACATAGACTGGCCTAGTATTGGTGTTGGGAAGAGCTCTGTATTTGATACCCCCTTTATGTCTATACGGTCTATTTATAGTAATCTAATTTGGTTTTAAGTAATGTGTAAGAAGTTGCAATGAGATTGTGAATGTAGTTGAAGTGTCAAAATTATGATTAATTTACATGTAATGATACTTAATTAACTATGATTTAGTGATTTCAAATGATTAAATTGTAAAATAATTGAATGTGAAGTAATTTAGGGCTTTTTCTTCACTTTAATATCATGAAATAATATCAATAGTCAGTTGTCCCCGATGCATTTACTTGTTTGCTACAACTACCGTCCTCTACAAGCGTCAAAATAAGGCGTTCCGACACAACCGTTGAAGTTGAGGTTAGTACCGGCATTTGGGACAACGTTCTCCGATTTGGACATGTAATTGAGGTATGCTAGAAACAGACGTTCTTTGGTGAGAATGTCTCATTGTATGTGAAAAATGTAGATACTACTTAACTATATTGGGTAATTCAATTAAATATACTTTATTTTCCATGAAAATGTTCGTAACTGAAGATGTTTTAAATTGCTCCATAAGTAGTATGGACTATGATAACCCATTGATAAATAAGTTCAAACGTTTAACAAAGACATCATTCTAAGCTCAACATTATCATTAATTGTTAATACAATAACAAACGGAATCTAAACACCAAATCGCTTACAATGTTTGACGTAACCGTGCCTTCAATACAAGTAAAGGCAAAAATTTAAATTTTGAAACGGTTTATCACCTTCACAACTTGATATTGATTTTCATTCACCGTAAATTCAGGTGTTGCAAAAGCATTATTTCTTGGGAAACCAAGATTGTACCACAGGTACGTGCATGGCATGAATTTAGCAGGGGGTGAAATAATTTATAACATTTTTGTACCGAAAAGTTTAGGTTATCGACGTTTCTCTTAAACACACCAAAAATTGAAAGAATATGACTTAATTAGGATTGATGAGTTTATTGTATTTCTTTTAAGCTTATAATTTTCACCCGATATACCAAATTGCTATAACTAATTATAGCTAAATTAGGTGTTTAATCGTAGGCACAACCCATCCATTTACCCTTTTTGGCATAAACTCCCCTTTCGGTATAAATTGCAACAATAGACAGAAAAAAACACAAAAATCATTACCGTGTAAGTGAATCGAGGGAAGAGCCTAGTTCGCAAGGTACAGCATTCAAAATAGTTTATAATTATAAGTCAAAGTAATTATAATAAACTTTTAGGTTATTAACCATTCATTCAAAGTCGATGGCCAAATTATAAAAGCTTATTACTGACTTACTGAATTCTGACAAAAAAAATTCCCGATTGAGGATTAATGTTGGCATGGGCGACGTTTTAATTCAGTATTTTTGCGTGAATTGCGCACCCGCACAAGTAGGATGTCGTAGGACATACATGTTAAAATTCGCCTGATAATTCGCCTGAATTATCTATGTTGGTTTAAATCTCATAGTATGCGATGTTTAAAGTCGGCCAGTACAATTAGTAAGATCGTGTGAATTTAAGTGATTTCAAACGAGTTACCGTGACTTTGTAAAGTCAGATCTTGTAATTTTTTGGTTTGTGTAGTATTTTGGATCGGAAGCTTGTTCCTTCTGTCAAGGTTGAGGGTAGTCAAATCCTCTGACATCACGACCGGTAAGGTTGATATAACAAGAAAATCTAATTTCAAGCTATAGTTAAATGATGAACGTAAACCTTGCCCGGAACCGTAGCTGATACCAACGATGCGACATTTTTAGAGGCCCGATGGGTGAAGATCATGATCGACACACAAACTCGTTGGATTTGTAAGGTGGAATCTGGCAGTATTCATCAACCAACTCCCATGACAGACGGTTATAACGATGTTGTGACAAATTTGCAGCATTTGTATACAACAATTAACTACCGTGTCCCGATACCGAGGGGACTCTGCGACATTCAGTGTGAAAACAGTAGCTGATAATGAATTCTCCAGCGTAAAAATATCAATAGATTTGAAAAAAAAAAATAATGCAATGCAATGTACATCTGTTCCAATGCCTAAATCTGGACTTTTAGTAAAAAAATGGCTTGGTCGATCCTATTGCTAATACGCGATTTTCATACTAGAACTTATTTAAATTGGAGGTAATTGTTGGGGGTTTTAAAATGGTCCTTACATCCACTAAGTTTTAGAATAAAAATAACGAATAGTATTTATTAAATTTTAAGATAATTACATATTAATTGGATTATGATTAAAACTTTCCATGTAGAGCTGGTCTCTACACCACTTAAATTACCAGTTAATAATCCACCATCATTTTCATTTTCATCTTATGAAGTTTCAATAATTCGTAAAATATGGGATAAATTAGATATAACGGTTCATAAAATGACGAAAAATGAAAAACCAGAAAAACCTGTTAAAAGTGAAAGAAGGTCTTCGGTGAGTGAAAGACGCTCATCAATTTCCGAAAGAAGACTTTCAACATCAAGTAAAACTCCGGTAGTTGAAAGAAATTATGAAAAATCTGAAAGAATGGAAATTACCGTAAGAAATGCTGGTAAACTTCATCAATTTCAATATACGTTATGTGGAGTTATATTAAATTATGAATTTAATTTTAGACATCAACTAATGCAAAATTCTTACCTTGATTATGATAATCAAAATATGCTTGGACTTGATTCAGATATTCAAGATTCAGAAGTTACACAAGTTAAAGCCAATTATCAAATTGATTCGTTTATTCAACTTTTAACGTTTACAATTAATAACTTGACGAAATTTTCTGATGCTGTAACTTCAATCATAATCAAATTAACTAAAATTAATTCGAGAATTTGGGATATAAATCAACTTCAATTTTCAATTTTAGGTGAAGGTTTAATATTGACATTAATTGAATTATTAGGTCGTAATTTTTTCACTCCTGAATTAGAAATTATTTGGATTAAATTTTACAATAAACTTTGTAATCTTTTAATGTATCATTGTCGTGAACCAGTCATTGATATTCCAATAATTAATACAGCAAATACTCAACAATTAAACCCTATTCAAAATTTAAAAAATAGTTCATCATTTTCCCATGGTCTTAATAAAGTTCTGTCCAATACTAATAAATTATCCACAAAGAATCATTCAAGAAATTTATCAACAACTTCTATTGATACATTCAAAACAAATTCATTTGATTCATATTCTCTTGGGAATAGAACAAGTTATGGAGATGATTCAACAAAATCAGTTTTATCTCTTCATAATAATGATGATACTTCTTCTATTTCAACAATTGAACAATCACCTAAAAATTATAATGAAAAAGAAGGCGTTGATGAAGTTATGAATAATATAGAAGAAGAAAGTCAAAGTTCTTCAACCGATGATGATTGTTTTGATTTACTTAATTCTTTTGAATCAAACCCTAATTCTAAAAAGCAAAAAACTTTAAAAAAATCAAAATCTGATAAATCTTTAATTACTCCTACAAAATCTAGATTATTAAGGCGACAATCTATTGATTTTAATGCATCTAGGCAATCTACAATTGCATCATCAAATAGATTGTCAAGAATAATCACCAACGGCCAGTCCGATCTGAAGAAATCTTCAAAAGGAGATTGTATTATAATGTAGTTTAGCTAGTGTTTATAAATGTATGTTATGTGATGAGTCAATGTTAAGTGTACTCGAGTCGGTATAATTATTATTAACAATATTTATTTATTTGCATTGGTCAGAATCACAGCCGGAAACATCATCAACGGCACAAGTTTGTTTATTAGTAGCACCATAGGCACTTGATTTCTTTGATAATACACCACTTGGAGTAGTATCAATAAATTTAGATGGGAATTCAGGTTGAATAGTTGCACTATGAATATCAAATCTATGAAGAATTTCTCTAACTTGTCTTACAGCCAGAACAAATGCAGCACGATCAATAGTAGCATTATCTAAAGAATCCTGTTCTTTATCAATAAGCTCAATATGAAGAGAAGCGATAAGAATATCTTCATTTAAATTCCAAATATGAAAATCATGAATTGACTTGATTCCTGGTAATTGAACAATTTCATCAATGATTTTATTTGGATCAACATTTGGAGGTGTAGCTTGTAAAAGAATTTTTGAAGCTTTTTGACATAAAGGTAATGCTGAAGAAAAAATAATAATAGTAATAACAAGAGATACTAAAGGATCAGTAAGAAATCTCCAAGAATAATCGGTTTTCCAAATAATTAAAGCAGTTATAATAACACCAACATTACCTAAAGCATCACCTAAAACATGAAGAAAAACACCTTCCATATTCATTGATTTTGATTTTTTCTTATGTTGATGATCATCATCATGTTTATTTACCAAAGGAGTTTGTTCATTCGAAGTATTATATCTTTCAACAATATTTTCAGGGAAATATTGTGATAAATCAGATGATGAAACATTATTTGAAGAATCAAGTACATTTGTAACAGGTTCATGATCATGAGATTCTTCATCACCATGAGAATGCGAATGACCTCCACCATGAGAATGGGAATGACCATGTTCATGAAATAAAACCAATCCTAAAAAGTTTGAAAATAATCCTGCTATACCAACAACTAAAACCAAACCAGGTTGAGAAATTTGAGCTGGTTCAAAAAATCTTTGAATAGCTTCAATAACAATCGTAAAACATAAAGCAAGTAAGAAAACGGCATTAATCAAAGCCCCTAAGATTTCAGCTCTTTGCCACCCATAAGTATATTTCCCATCAGCAGGTTTTGTATTCTTAACTTTAACCGCCCAAAGAGCTATGAATAAAGAGATTATATCATTAAGCATGTGAAACGAATCGGCTACTAATGCTAAAGAATGAACACTGTAACCAATGATGGCTTCAAGAAGGAAGAACGCCGTGTCCAACGACAATAGAGCGATAATACGAAGCTCTTTATTAGTTGGCATTAAGGAAGAAATAGTAGTTGGAAAAAAAGCCTATTACTAAGTTACAAAATTGAGAGGGTTTATGAAAATTGCGCTAATTCTAAATAAACCTCAAACAATTAATTTCCACACTTTAAATTATCATGTCCGGTACCGGGCCGAATATCGTAAGTTATTCCGATTAAATAGTGTGAACGGACATGGGTAAGCGATTGGATTTCTACTGAAAATCTACTGGAAATCTAACAAAGTTTAAAATTGGGTCCGGATTGAAGTAAAATTTCATCCGATAACCACTACAACTAGTATCCGTAGTATATATTGGATAAATAAAGAAAAAAGAAAAAAAGAAAAAAGTCCAAAAACCAGGGGAAAGATAAACCCTTAAAAAGGACGATAAAGTAATATAAGATTATTCGCTCATTTGAGTAAGTAATAAATTTTAAGTTGTGAAATTATGTCATTATTCAAAATGTCATTATTCAAAACTTAAAATGGTTCCAAATCAAGGACTCGATTACGACAGTGATGAGCCAAGTAACTCATTGAATGTAATTTTTTGACCTTGTTGAGGTTGTTGTTGTGGTACAGGAGCCTGAGCAACAGGAAAAGGTTGAGGTTGATGGAATCCGGGAAGTCCAGGAAGTCCAGGAGGTCCAGGAGGTCCGTAGAATCCAAAATTAGCTTGTGGTGGATACTGATAATGAATGTATCCTTGACTATTAACCTGGTACGAGAATCCTGGTTGCCCCGGATGTCCTGGTTGCCCCGGATGTCCTGGTTGTCCTGGTTGCCCTGGATGTCCTGGATGTCCAAATGGAGGAACTCCATGATACATTGTCACAGGATACTGAGGAGCAGCGTGATGTAGTTGAGGCGAAGGACCAGGATGGAAACCAAGAGGACTAACACCTGCAGCGCCAGGATGAGGAGCAGCATGATTTTGACCTGGAGTTGTAGAATTAATTTGACCATTATTAGCATTACTAACATTAGCAATAGGTGAAGCAGTTACAACTGGAGTTGCATCAGGAGATGTTTTAAATGAAGGCTTTGGTAAATTAAGAGCAGCAGGAGAAGAATGAAATGATGAACCAGCATACGTATCTTCTATTTTACTCTTATGGGATTTAGAAGTTTTTGTTGCATGACCAAAACTTGGTTTTTCACCATTTGGAAGACTTTGAGTCTTTTTGGAATTTGAAGTTGTTTTTTTATGACCTTTATTTGATTCATCAAAAACTGGTTTTGATCCATCTGGTAATGAAGGTTGTGAAACTTGTTCATTACTTTTACGTGAACTTTTCTTTGAATTTCCAAAATCAACTTTAGCTCCATTTGGTAATTTCCGATCATTAGTTTTCTGTGATTTTTTATGGCTTTTTTCACTGGGCGGTACCTTGGTTGGTACAGGTTGTGGAGCTTGCGTCATCATATTTAATCGTTATAGTTGATACATAAAATTTATTTAAATAAAATACTATTAGAAAAAGTAGTAGGTAGGTAATCCCTTGGTCGACATTGTCAGTTTGAGGAAGTCATCAGCGGCAGACAAAAATTACGCTTGCGCAAAGTAAAAATGGGCATGGTGTCATTTCTTTTGTCGGATGAAACACCCGTACAACATGAATCTGTGGTGTACGGGCTCTACATCACGTTCAACATCTGTACATCGATTTATTGCAAATGACTATTTAAATATGGTCTATAACTAACTATGATATTAATATTTATGATTTAACTAGCTAAAACTAAACTATGATCTAGTCGTAGTTGACAATGGACAGAAGAGCAATTATACACATGCCTACAAGACACCAAGACATGACAAAATTCAGAGAACCAGCATTGAATGAAATAGCAGTAGAGTAAATTGAAAGACCAATAACTGACAAAAATCCACTAGTTATGGCAAGGGTAATACCAAATATATAATCAAGTTGACCTAAATCAACTTTTTTATTCCATTTTAAGAAAAAAAGACCTGCTAATGCACCTAATGGTTGAGATAATCCTCCTAATATTGCTGTTATACCCATTGCCTTAAATTTGGCACGAGTTTCACTCTTGGAAGTACCAGAAAACAGGTAGAAAAGCGGGAGACACATCAGGAACCCTTCTGTAAGATTATGGAAAACTAAACTAATAAAAATCAGAAGTCCAAGCTCAGGATCTGTCTCAGATGTAATGTAAGTAATGAAACCTTCTGGAAGTTTATGAAGTGTAATTGCAAATGTAGTTTGTACTCCTATCAATAATAATTTAGATATTGGTGAGTTTATATGGTGATGATGGTCAAGAGTATGATGACTTTTCATACTATGATTTGAAAAAGCACCATACCCATGATTATGGCCATGACCAGAATGATTTGAATGGACAGATTGTAAAGAATTATCTGTAGGCCTAGTTAAGTCTTTGGAGATTGTAGGAATTTCACAATAGTGAAGAGCTTCAGGATAAGAATCCATATCATGAACTGATTCTGGTCTTTGTTCATGTAAACTTTTATAAACACATAATTCGGCAGATGAATAACCTTTGCATTCCCCAATAGAAATATCTTTTCTGGATTTAGGCGTAATGAAATGAAGTAAAGTTTTCTTCAAAGTAGGACCTTCAGTTGGAATTAATTCTGAAGTTTCACACTGCACTTCAAGGTCATCTAGTTCTTCTTGATGCGAATGTTGATGTGAGTGACCGCCATGATCATCATCGTGATGAACAAGGGATTCACTGGTTAAGAGATGAAGTACTAAATCAAATCCCATACAGATCATTATCCCAGCAATATAAGCAAAGATTAAATGATTATTATATTCATCAGGGTCCTGGTCTGATTCGATCCCCGATAAGTACTCTTTTGCTTCAGGAAGAAGACGGAAAAGTGAAGTAAATATCAAACATCCAGCACTGAATGCTAATGAAGCATTTAAAAAATCATAATTTGATTTGAGCTTGAAGGGATATTTGCTAGTAATTATTCGTGGGAGTAGAATTTGATATATATCATCTGAAAAGATTATAAAAGTTCCAAACACGCAGATAACTGAAGAAAGTGTAGTAAGAAGCCAACCTTGACTCCAGGATATCATGTCTATAAGAAAAAGATTCAGTTTTAGAAATAGTAGATATAGTGAAATATGAGATTTTGGCACCTTATACTCATGGCTGCTACCCCAGTAGTTATTGAGGGCGCACGACTTTGCAGCAATAGTTGCATTGGCAATACTTGGCCTAAAACAACAGCAGAATAGAGAAGGGCAATTGGAGCTAGAAAGCGGTGAAAGAGTGGGTTTGAGGGTTAGGGAAGAGGAGGTGGCAAGTATATATTGGGAAGGAGAAGGTTCGAGAAATTTTTGGTGATTTTTGGTGGGATGGTCAACGATTAAAATTGGCCATGTGCACCAAGACAAAGAAGACGTTTGGTCACAAAGACAGACGGTGAAGAGGAAATTAAAGTGAGGGACGAGAGGTTGGGATAGTGGTGTTTGAGTAGAAGGTGGTCGAGGGAAGTTAAGAGTTGAGAGAAGAGTCGAAGGAAGAGTTGAGAGAAGAGTCGAGGAAAAGTCGAGATGAGAGTAGATAGTGAAGAGTCGTGAGAAGAGAAGCTAGTAGAATTAAGCTCAAACATAGTGTAGCTGTGCCAACTTGGCTGCTTTACCTTCCATGTGCTTATTTTGTAAGTCTAGGTCAATATGAGCTGAAAAATTGGTTTAGCTCATGTTAGTCAAATCAAGAACCGTTCATAGGGCTAGGGTGTGTAAAATCTGGTCAATTCCTCTAAGTTCGTCTAAAAGCTACAGTTTGGTGATATAAATATGAGTTACTATGTAAACTAGGTGCTAATCGTGTTTGGTAAGTTCAATATCATTTTTGAACTGAGGTAAAGCTGTATAATCCTTCTTCTTAAGAGGAATCTTCTTACGAGAAGTATTTCCTCTTGCAAATTTTCTTTTCTTCAAAAAACTCAAATCAGTATTCTTCTTATTGATGAATACGAAAAAGTACATTCCAAGTCCAGCAAGTGCTACACACATTGGCATTGCAAGAATTGCAATATATTTCTCGTAATCAAGACCTTCTTCAATTTCATCAATACCTTCACTAAGCATTTTTTGTCTTAATTTTTCTTCTTGTTTCTTTAAGTCAAGATTAGTTCCCTTGGATACTTTTGCACCTTTAGCAATTTGAATAACAATAAATCTTTCCATTAAATCAAATTCTTCATCACTTACAGAATCTGGCTGGATAGAGATCAAAACTTTCTTGAAGTAATCTTTTCCTAACCATTCTTCTTGGATTTCAACAGGCAAGTACCCTTGATCATTAGAAACCCAATCTGAAACCCAGAATGAAGCTTCATCAATTCTACCACCTTTATCAATAACAGCAGATCTCTTTTCAGTACCATTGTTTAACACTTCACTCTTCTCAATTCCAGCTTCTTCGTCTCTTTTGGTACCTTTATGCATTGCCGTTTCACGAATGTGAGATAAGTGAATTCTGACATTTTCTGCATCTTTAAAGTATCTAGAAAACCATGTAATAAAGTAGGTTTTATCCATTTTTAATTCTGCATTATCTCTTGGGAAACAAAATGGTTCAGAAGAAGTATCTTTGGCCACTCCTTTCATGTTGTAATTATCTGGAGTACATCTAATCAAAGGATTTAAAGAATGATAAGTTTGATCTTCAGGAATATATTCTACGTGTACATACTCTTCATCCTCATCCATATTATGAGCTTTTAGTTCTTGTTTATTGTAAACCTTGGTGGTTGGAGTAGCGAACCATGTTCCATAAGTAGGAGAAGCTTTCTTTGTATGTCCATTTTTCATTTGTGGTTTAATGGTTTTAGGAGAACCATTCTTGTCAAGAGATATCCATGGTTCGAGTCCGTTAGTAACTTCTGGAGGTTGGGCGCTGAAAGTTACACCGGCAATGACTGTGGGTCTAACTATTTCAACTTGAGTCTCATAAATTGTACGAAGCCAGTTCTTTGGACCTTCACTTGTTTCTAATTCTTCTCCATTAGCTATCTTAGCCTTTAATTCTTGTTCTTTTTTATACTCTTTATTTACCACTACATTTCTATATCTTTTTTGAATTTCAACCGGTGTAGGAACTTCGGTGATCAAAGGATCATCAACCACTGCCACAGCTTGAGCACTAACGGCGACTGCCAACCAGAGGTAAGAAAACTTCATGTTATTGGTGAAAAAGTGTCGCGTTGAAAATTAAATCACCGAAATTACCGGAAAAACACCGATTCAAGCGTAAGTCAATGGCCACGGGTCGGAAAAACTTCTACTTGTTTAAATGATTGACATGGGTTCGGTGCATAGAACATGCGTCAAGTTCATGTGATTCAACCGTTTGTTGCATTACTTGCAATTCTATGCATATACATCTACATTTGTCTAGGCGCTGAGTTACAGTAAGTCCAAATCCAATGCTAGGATTCAGATGCAACTAGTACCGCTTTTTGATCTGTGGCATACATTTCCATCACAGGATACATGGAATCGTATCTAGTGAAACTATACTGCCAATCTACACATATTAAAAATGAAATATTGTTTATTAAAGAGTAGTTAGAAATTTATGGGAAGAGCGAAAAATCTCCGGAAAATATTCATTGGTGCTTATGTAAGCGACTTGGCCAAAGTTACAGAAGATTAATTGAATTGTCCTAATCTCTTGATTTCGTTCCAAAGACTTGGTACTTCATCGCCCTGAGGCTTTCTGATTTCAGTTGTCAGTAGTTTTTTGTTTAAATCGGTGATTTGTGCTTGTACATAAGTGTAGAAATCAGGAAACCTTTTCTCTAAGTAGCTGGCAACAAATCGATTTGGAAGCTGTTCAAAAGTAAGTGAATTAAGGTATGCAAAAAGAAGAAGTTCGGCTGGATCTGAAGATTCAAAAATCTGGCCATAATTCCCAGAATCAGGATGAAGTTCGGTGAAAAGCTTACAAATATGATCAATATAATTCCCCGTCAATGTCAAGCACTTTAGAGAGTTTCTGGACTCTCTAATCAATGATTTCTTCTTGGATTTGGATATCAACTGCTTCTCGTGTAACGCACTCATGGCCACCGAGTCTTCGTTGTCTGAGTCCGAATCTAGTTGTGGAGTTTCCTCCAGGTAATTCCCCGATACGCTAAAGAATCCCACTTTATTCTGGTTGAGGCCAATGGTTCGAACCTGGTCCTGGGCCGTGTGATAAAACTTCAATGGTTGGTTGTACATCATAGGAAATGGGAAGTAATGTTGAAAGAGCTTTCTGGTGTATTTTTCGTAGTTATCGGTATTGATATAGAGATTGTACTGATTTATAAATCTAATGGTAGTATTTATGTAGCTTACCAAGGCATCGCTGGCCAACAGACTATTTGGCTTTAGAAATCTGGCTATGGCAACGAATCCTTCGTATTTGGTGTCGTTGGCGATGAGTAGTGGAAGTTTCTGGGTCTGTGAGAGATTGGTGTTGCATGAAGTGACTATAGTAAAGTCCTGTGATTGGGCAGATAAGAGCCAGGCCGCAGCCAAACTGTCGGGCGAAATCACCGAGATGGACTCAGAGCCCCAAACGTGAAGTTCCATGAAGGAGAGTGATGTGGAGAATTAGGTTGATTGAAGTGAAAAATGTGAAAAGTGTGAAGAATCAAGATCTTTCAGCTAATTTTTCAAATTGGATTTGCTCTGGTGCTCTGATACTCTGGTATAAGTACAATGTGTTTGGCAACAGCGTCTAGAAGATGGTGTTAAAGTTGGAGATTTCTGGGGTACAATATACTTTTCAAATTAGTAGTGAAGGTGTCGCATAGAAAATTTTACCATTTGCAACTCATTTACTGCAACATGTCGCTTATAAATCCCACCATAGCCGCTACCTTCGGTAAGGAAGCGCTTCCCAGCTTCTCTTACGGATTCCGCCACATCCTCTCCGCCGAACTGTGCAAACTTATCGTCGACAGACTCGACCTTCGCCAGAAGTACCCTCATAACTTGGATATAATAGATGTAAATCCTGGGATGGGGACATTTTCAGCTGTTTTAAACGAAAGCGTAAGTCCTCGCAAACATATCCTCTTGGAGAGCAACAAAGCGTTCCACCAACTCTGGAGGTCTCGAGTGGAGAAATTTGGCCTGGAATCTCCGTTCACATTATCGAAATTTGATGGTTATAACTGGAGTTCGTACACCAAGATTATAAACGATAAACTCATTGAACCGGTCAAACAATCCCGAGACCACGTCCACGATGAGCTTCTCATTGTGGGGAACTTGTCGTCGTCCATCGGAGAACCTCTTCTTGCCCAGTGGATCATGTGTAGTGCCTATCGCAATTGGATGCAAAAATATGGTAGAGTTAGAATGATTTGTATGATTCCTGAAACCACCGCCATTCGATTCTTGGCCGAGCCTGGGTTCCGGAAACGAAACAAGTCGGCTATAAAACGTGAGTTGTTCACAGATACCAAATTGTTGGCGATATCTGAGGCAACTACAGATAATTCACTTTCTGGATCTGGACTGGGGTATGATCCCAGACTTCTCTACCGTGACCAACCACTAGTCATTCCTCAGTCACAAGTGGCTCCCAATCAGGGCACTTTTGCAATAGTGGAATTTATTCCACGAGTGATTCCGCTGTTTGACATCTCGCTTCTTGAATTCATGCTTCATTCATTAATAGTAAGACGTGGATACCCAGTATCAGAAGCATTCCCGGCAATCTACCACGGAGCTGACTCGCTAATTCCTCTGATTCCATCGCATTTACAACTGAAACTCGTCAAGAACTTGACCGGTGAAGATGTGCTTATTCTTTTAGATATCTTGGATAAGTGGCCGTTCAAACCGCTAGAAGAGGACAGATTGATCATTGAAGCCCAAGATGGCAACGATATGTAGACATATATAACTTACTTGTACATAAAGCATTCGTGGGATAGTCACCTGACTGTCTTACTCTTATAGATTTCATATTTTCTACTTATAACTCGAAAGTTGTACACATGTATTAATAAGTTGTATCGAAGAACTACTCTATTGAACTACTATACCCTGAATTACCCGACCTAAAGGCTCTATCTTCTACTCTTTCGACTTTTAGTGTCTCCTTTTACTCCATTTGTTCTTGGAAGATGGACTAGTACGTCGGTACTTCCTCTGTTGCAGCCAACTCGGGAGCTGTAGAGTTCTGAAAAGGAATTTCAATTGGACGTGTAACTGTCTCCTCTTTGGCAGACTGACACTGGCGGGTCTTCACAGGACTAATGGTTTGGATCTGTTCCGGAAGCCTCGTATCATCTGGTTCTTGGCCAGAGTATTGGCTGGAGACTTCTGATGGTTCAAAAGAAGATACTAGCTTACTCATTTGACGGCCATCTTTGAACAATCTGTTTCTTTGAACGAAGTTCCTACTGAAGAGAATCAAAAATATGACACTGGTAATCACTTGAGTGAAAACAACTATATTCACCACCAAAAACCGGGTACTGGGAAACCTCAAGTAAATCCATAGAGAAACAAGCTGTTTGAAAACTGAAAACGACAAAACGGCAACTTGTGAAGCCACAAACAAGCCAAAATTAATTACATTGAGTTTCCATTGATTCTTATTACCAACATAGAGCTCCTTTACGAATAAGAGACAAATAGTGCTAGCGGACAGTGCTAAATTACCCAAATTACATATTCTGGATAACACAAACGGAGTAAGTACTGTATCAACGGCATATGAAGCCTCTTTCACTGTAGTGATGTAATACAAGGTATGGACAAACTGCTTGATGAGGTGTTGTAGTCTTTCATCTGCCGGAGAGAAAGGAAAGTCAAAGGAAGTTCCTGAATCACTGATTCTTCTGGTTATGGTATGTCCCACCGTTGTTGCTTCCAAGTACACTTTATTATCGGAAAAATTGAAGAACCCTTCTCTGTAGGTGACAGTCCCAGCAAATTGATCCCATTTTACTTCTGGTTGGATTATAATTGTGGTATCTTGGCCATCTTCCTTGTACTGTTGTTCGTTTCTAACGTAAGTATACCTTAAAAGCCCTAAAAGAAGAGAATTATCAAACTGAAAGGTTCTGTCGGAAGCCAAGTCAACGAAATATGAAGGAATAGACTCGAATCTTGAAAGAACATCCACTACGTCCACCACATCTAATTTGTACTCAAATTGGCTGGTGTATGTGTAATTGAATAGATTGAATACAACAAAGGTAAGAATAGGAATTAATAAGAAGTAAAAATCCATATACTTTGATTTATGAATCCAACTATTTTGATACTTGTAATGGTTTGTCCATATGTCTGTATTTGTAACTTTCAAAAGTCGTTGCAAGAAAGAAGTCATTAATATGTGTATTTGTGTATTTAAATATTTGTAATAATTTTGCAGCCATTCGCAGCCATTATAAATCGGGGAGATCAGGTAAATTTCCAAACAACTCCACCAACTTGGCAGTATTGAAAACGTGTTCTGATGGTGGTCCAAAGTACCCAGCATTGGGCAAAAGACGTAGTAAACTGTACATAGTGTCGCCAATAAACCCATTTTGATTTTCCGGAACTGATGGTGTTGATTTATGATTTATTTCTTCAATTTCTGGAGTATAATCGTCTGATTTAAGCACTTTTCTTTTCTTTACTACTTTAACTTCCTCCTCTTCGGGTTCAACAGCAAGATCGTACTCGTTGATTATATTAAAATTAAAGCTGGTGTATCTATCAGCGAAAAGAGCAATAGCATCATCTTGTGGAAAGTACTGTTCATAACGTGATTCCAAAGATCTTACTGTATCTATATCAAGGTAATTTATGGCGAACTTTATATAAGTCTTGATGAATTTCTTGATATGACTTTCATTAACAGTGACAGTTTTGGTGTTGATTTTCCTTCTATAAGAATCCAACTCTGGTCTCACAAGAAGTTCTTTACTATTAGTGACTTCCTTAAGAAGACTTGTTATAGCACTTTCAAAAAACACCTTAATACTTTCAACAGCATTAGTTAGAATCAAAAAATCAAGATATGATTGTAAAAAATCACCGTCCTTACTAAAAACTTTCATTCCTAATTTGAAGACTTTTTCAGCAGTTTTCTGTTTATCAGAGTAGTATTCCATTAAAGCATTTTCAGTATATATTTGCCAACCAACTCTTTCGAAATTATCACGAGCTTGCTTGAAGATATTACGAGCTTCTTTAATTCCCTGTGATCTTTTACTTAACATCATAAGCTTAACATAAACCACGGTGATTATTTTAATGAGTTCAGCCTGGTTTTCCTTTAATTCTGATAATCTGTTAGCTTCTTGTTCAGATATATTAAAAGCATTTAATGGAGTTGGACTTTTTGTTTCTTCATTACTTTCATCATCATCATCTTGAACCTGAATTTTTGGTTTAACATCAGTTAATTTTGTAATTTCTAAAATTTCCAGATGAATAACTGATTCTTCTTTAATAAATACATTTATAATTTTATTTAGCACTTCGCTAGCACGATTATAATTATTATCTTTTTCATAAAGTTCAGAAAGTTGAAAAGAAATGAGGAAACTTTTAGGATTTAAACTAAAAGCATCTTCACCAATTTCAATACATTTACTTAAATTTGAATCTTCGTTACTCACCAATAAAAATTTGCTAAATTTAAACCAAATTTCACATACGAAAGGTAAAGTTGTAGTAGCTTGTCTATATACATATTCTAATCTAGACTGAACTTCTGAATCTTGTTTTAAATTTAAACTATTTTTACGTTCTAATTCTATCCAATTATACCAAAGTTCAAGTTGTTCAGATACAAGAGTATTATAAGAACCATTCAATTGAAATGGAATAATTTGACGTTTTAATTGACGTTTTGTTACATTATGCCATTCAGTATTCCAAGATCTTGCCTCCATAAATTCTCCAGAAATTTCTGCTATAAATTTACTTGCAGCACTTGAATTATTATCATTTTCCCATTTCGTATAAGCTGACCACATTGATTCAATTTTTTCAGTTGGAATAATTAAACATTTTTTATAAACTTTTCTAATTAAATCAACTTTTTGTTGTTGTTCCCATGAAGCAGCTGGAGTCCATGATT
Source organism: Metschnikowia sp. yHQL527 (assembly GCA_030578455.1). Lineage (NCBI taxonomy): Eukaryota > Fungi > Ascomycota > Pichiomycetes > Serinales > Metschnikowiaceae > Metschnikowia > Metschnikowia sp. yHQL527. The sequence continues at coordinate 261,877 of JAJMRR010000010.1, read as the reverse complement.
TTAAAAATTCTAAATAATCATTCCATAAATCACTACTTGTAACATCAATCCCAACTTTATTAACAGCAAATTCAAATGCTTGAATCACAGTTCCTCTGGCTTTTTCTCCTCCTGTAATTACATCATTTATACGACGAACGTATGATACATACAATCGACAAAGTTCGACATGAGTAGTTAATGGAAGACATTTAGCGAAAAGTTGTTGAACTCTTTTGAATTCACCTCTATTAAGTTCATAGTTTATATAATTACACCATTGAGTTCCCTGATTGTTAGTAAAAAATTCCCCATGATTTTCAACGGTTTTAACCAAGCTTAAACCGGATTTTTCAATACATACATCTAATTTAAATATTGATAGATACTTATCGAAAACAGAACGAACTTGCTCTTCTTTATCTTTAGAAAGAACCTGCTTAGTAAGTCGAGTCCACTTAGTATAATCTAGTGGATCAGCCTTGAGCTCGTCCTCTAATTGGCCGATTACGTCTAAGGATTTTTTGGACATGAAGTTGATAGCCAGCGAAAAATGGAGGTTAAATTTAATGGCGCTTTGGGCCCGTGCACCAGGCAAATGTATGGCGATGGCGGTTTATGTCGTGTGCTTGCGACATCGCCGGAATGTCGCCCCTTCTTTATGTCTATAAATTTAATATCCATTAAAACGCCAATATCACCCGGTTCTACGGTCCCGTTTGACCTCGATGTGGGCGAGACGGTTGTTTTCAGGACCCCAACCGCAAGACAGGTTCTTGAAATTAATCTGGTGCTGGGTCCTAATGTTCATATAAGGTGCAAGGATGGATACGTTTATTTAACATCACGTAGGTTAATTTTCGTTACGGCAACTGGAGGAGACATTGAACTGTTTGTAGTTGACTTGAGAGTTCCAAAATCACTTCAATTATCGCATAGTGTCAAGAGTCCGTGGTTTGGACCTAATTATTGGCAATTTTCAATATTTTCAAGTTCTGTAAGTAATGGATTTCCACCAAATCAATGGATTAAAGGTCTGATTACGTTTAGTGATGGAGGATTGTTTGATTTTGTCGCCGGGTTTGACCGAGTGCTTAATGATGTTGTGAATAATGGTGAAATCGACGAAGAGTTGCCACGGTACGAGGGATGAGGGAGGTGAGAGGTGAGGTGAGAGGAGAGGAAGAGAGGAAGGGGAGAAGAGGAAGAGAGAAGACATCAGAGGAGGAAGAGAGAACACATGAAAAACTGTCGGATGCCGCTCTTACTGTCAAGCTGAATTTCCTGGGTTAATTCGGCTTTGAGCTTCCCTGTATCTTTCCATAGCCATTCTTATACCCATTCTTACAGCGCTCTACAACCATGCCTTTTGTCTTTCTATAGGCTTATGGTCTGATTTATAGTCAATATACTTCATTAAGATGTTAGACCTGTTATAACTGTAGAATATAAGCATAGAACAGACTGCTGACCAGACGCCGGAGGAGGAAGTGTTACTAGCTGAGAATACAGTCGCCTCAACTATAAACTCAAGAGTATCAGTCGGTCGTCTTTAAACGATTCCAGCTCATGACGGAAACCCCCTCTCTAAGAGCATTCAATGGCACGTTCTGCTATTTGTGGTACAACGGTGACAATGACCTTCAACTCTCCTTCTCTCCTTCTCTTCTTCTCTCCTTCCCTCCTTCTCCAATTCTCCTTCAGCTCTTCTCCAACTTTCCTCCTTCTCTTCTCTCATTCTCTCCTTCACCTCCTCTCATCTGCTCTACACATTTTAGTCTATTATATTCAATATTTATACACCTATTCCTTACATTGGCGTTGAATCTTCAGTAACAACATTACTCACCAATGGACTATCTAAAACTTCTCCATTATCAAGTTTCTCCAATTTAAGTTCAAGTGGCTTTTTAACAGCTGTTGGAACCAATGGCTTTAAACTATAAGTTTCATCAAATTCTTTAAAATCTAAATTTTTTTCCCAATCTCCTCCAATTTCAAATTCTAATTCTTTATACTTCATAATTGCTAAATTTTCAAGCACTGATGCATCTTGATAAACAATTGATCCTTCTTCATTGAAAATTCTTGCATTACTAAACATTAAATGAATATCTTCAAGAAATTCTCTCATATTAGTATATGTTTTAGTTGATACTCTTTTTTTGACAGTATCTAATGCTAATGGATTCTTTATAAGTACATAATAATCAGGATATGCTTTTTTGGATGGTTTAACAAGGAATAAATCACTGAGTCGACGTCCATGTTCATTGGTATAATTTATAATTAAATTATAAATTGTATCTTGAGCAAGTTGTAATCTTTCCCTTTCTTCAGTTGAAAGTGGATCAATACTTGGTGCAACTCTCAGTCCTAATTTCCGTCCTCTACCTTTCTTTTGAATTCTCTTTCCACCAGTTGCTCTTGGTGTTGCAGATTTCTGTCTTTTGGCTTGTGAAAGTGATAATTCATCTTCATCATATAAAGCTTTTCTCTTGACTGAAGAAGCAGATCCTGATTCTCCTCCATCACTGTCTACATCAATTTTCTTGGTCCGAGGTCTTCCACGACTTCTTTTAGGTTTAACTTCAGTTTCATCATCACTTTCTGAAACCACTCCCTCGATTTTCTTAAGCCATTGCTCTTCTGTCAAGTGATCATCATAAGAAGCAGCTTTCCTCTCTCTTGTTCCACGTCCATAATCACTAGCAAGCTTGGAATCATTTTGAATAAATGTCTGAGGGTCTCGCTTGTACACGTCAGGTAATTCAACTTCACTGAAGATTCTACTTGGATACTGTGAGTTCCTGATATCTTCAGCTCTTTGAGAGTCCAAAGCTCGGAAAACATCAAGTTCTGAATCATCTCTAGCAATAATTTGATTAAGTTCATCATCGTCCAAATCTTCCTCTTCATCACTGAATCCTTTCTGTCTACGTTCTTCGTCTTTTTCAAGTAATGCCCTTAAAAGTGCTTCTTGCTCCTCGGCCGTTGATTTATTATCGAATTTACCTGCTTGAATAACTTTACCATCAATTTCAAGTTTAGCATGAGCTCTTTCTAGGATCATTTCTTCAATACTATCTTCTGTAATTAACCTTAAGATTCTCACCTCGTTCTTCTGTCCGATTCTATGGGCTCTATCTTGAGCCTGAAGATCTTGATGTGGATTCCAATCGGTGTCAAAGATAATAACCGTATCAGCAGTTTGAAGATTAAGTCCCAACCCACCAGCACGTGTGGAAAGTAAGAAACAGAAGTAGTCAGAATTTGGAGCATTGAATTTTTTCAATAATCCAGTTCTATCATCAGATTTAGTTCCTCCATCAAGTCTCATATACTTTAAGTTTCGAAGACGAAGAAAATCCTCCATGATATCCATAACTTGAGTCATTTGAAAGAAAATCAACACTCTATGACCAGTTTCTTTAAATTTAGGTAAGATTTTATCAAGTAATTCGAATTTCCCAGCAACTCTCCAAATTTGATCGTTTGTTTCTGTTGAAGGACTCACGAGATTTTCAACCTCCTCGTACACAAACGGATGATTACAGATCTTTCTCAATTGCATAAGTTGATTGTTGGCGTTCTTGATGGTGGTTGGATTATCACCAGTTCCTGCAAACATAACATTATACTTCAACATTTGCTGGTAAAGTTTCAGTTGTAAAGCCAGCATTTTACATTTAACCACTTTTTCAACTTTGCTGGGTAAATCCTTCTCTACGTCTTTCTTCAATCTACGTAAAAGGAATGGACGAAGAACCTTGTGCAATCTTCTAATCACCAAAAGCGTTTCTTCTTCACTTAATTCAATTTTATCTTGACCTCCGGTGTTAGCGAACGGAGTGTTAAACCATTCGTCAAAAGATTTGACAGAATTGAAGATTTTGGGTAATGCAAAATTCAATAACGCCCAAAGTTCAGGTAAATTGTTTTGCAATGGAGTTCCTGTCAAGATAAGTCTATAGTCCAGGTGATAATGATGAGTCAATGTTTCCGATAACTTCGACTGAGCATTCTTCATACGATGACCTTCATCGATGATCATGTGAACCCATCGCACCTTCAGAAGAAGATTTCTATCTTTAATGATGTATTCGAAAGTGGTTAAAAGAATCTGGAAATTCCCCAGCTTCACTTCATACTGAAGGGCTTTACGTTGATTTGGAGTTCCCTTGTAAGTGATTTTCTTCACGGTAGGAGACCATTTTTCAAACTCCAAGTTCCAATTTGTCAATGTCGAGAGAGGGACAATGACTAAAAACGGACCTGGAACTCTTTTAGCTTCAATTAAATAAGTAATGAGAGAAATAGTTTGAATGGTTTTACCCAATCCCATTTCATCGGCAAGAATCCCATTAAGGTGATTATTATAAAGAGAAACCATCCATTCAAGACCTTTAATTTGATACTCTTTCAAAGTTCCACCCACTAAAATCAGTGGTTGTTTGGTAACTTCTTCCTTTACACGATGAGCCACGTTATAGTAATCGATTTTCTCTCTTTTCTCTTCATCGCCAACTTCTGGACGTCCCATTTTTTCACTTGCTTCTTTTTGTTGTGACTCGACGGCTTGTGCCAAAGAATCCAAAAATTGATTGGTTTGATTTAATAAATGAGTAATTCTGGTATCTTTAGTATGATCAAGTAATTTCAAGTAAGCTTCTTCATCATTCAGTTTCAATGCTTGCAATCTTTGTTTTGCCATTCTTTCAATCTTTTTCTGTTCTTCTTTAGCAATTTGATTATGGAAACTGGTGATTTTACTTGCAAACTTATCGATTTTTTCTCTTCTGGCTATAAACTTATCATGTTTAGCACCTTGATGGCTCATAATTCTGGCAATTGAAGTTTGATGCTTCTTATTTTTAGCTTGAACCAACAGAAACAACTGTTGTTGATATAATGCCTGAGTTGCCGTAATACTTTCCATTGAAAGAGAGCTAAATTTAGCAAGGAAGTTTGGATGCAGATTTGGAAGAAGTGATTTACTAAACCAAATTTGCAGAAGAATTTTCCCCTTTAAGTTCTTTTGATACGGTAATAATTCAAGTTTAGCTAATTCGGCCTTTACAGTTTTGTACTCATCATCAGACTCATTAAGATGTTGAAGTTTTTCCCGCAATGCATCCGATGCTTGTTCAATCTTTACAATCATTAAAATTTCTTTATTATTCCAGATTTCATCCATGCTTAAACCTTCAGGTGATAATGCCGGGTAGTGAATACGAGATTGAGGCATATAAAGAGCACTAAATGGAATTTTCTTGATCAGATCACCAACTAAATCAGGTACTTCATAAGTATTAACTTGAAATGTTGGTTTTGAAATGGGGATAATCATCTTCTTACTATTCTTTTTATCCGGCACCAAATCCAGAAGCACCACCGGTGGTTCTTCCTTCATCACCACCGCCGCCGGTTTCAGACGAGGAGGTTTCACTGACGGAGTCGAAGGGACTCGAGACCGAGGTTTCTTGGGTCCTGAAGTTTCAACTGAACTTTTAGCTACTGGAACCGGTCCTGGAACCACCGGAGTTGGAACTGGACCTGACGGAGTTGGAACTGGACCTGGCTGAACGTTCATTACCGGAGAATGAGATGGTTGAGAAGGAGGTTGAGAGAATGGAGCATCTGGATACGCGAGACGTTCATTCATAGCAATTTCAATGATATTAGTAGGAATTGGACCAAAAGACCCGTTATTTTTAAAAAGGTATTTAACCGCCAGATTTTGAGCTTTCAAAAGTTGGATTTGTTGTGTTGAAAATGGTGATTCTGTTGGTGGAACATAATTAAAATTACTATTTGGAGTTGAACCTGAAGTCAGACCCGGACCTGAATTTACATTGGGTTGACCAGCATTAAATGATTGGTTTTGAAACTGGGGCGGGTAATTGATCTGGGGAGATTGGTGGGGGGGCAGAGATTGATTTATAGGAGGAGGAATTTGACTTAAATTTTGATTAGCCGCTGAATTTTGAAGATTAACCATATTAACATTTTGTTGTAAAGAAAATTGATGTTGACCTTGATGGGGGGTATTTTGAGTTGGTGGCGGGTGTTGCTGAGGGGTTGGTTGAGGATTTGCTTGGTGAGAAGGTTGTGATTGATTTGATGATTGATAATTTTGTTGTTGAAGTTGTTTGAGTTGATTTTGAAATGCTTTAATAAATTTAGTTAATTGAGCATATTCTGGTACATTAACTGCTTGGTCTCCATATTGAGCTCGAAGTTGTTGCCAACGATGAAGATACTTTTGAATTTCCTCTTTCAGTGGCATACCATTCATAATGTAGTAGTTGTTTTCAAACGAGGAGAGTTGAACGAAATTTTGAGAATTATCACGTCCTGCATACAAACACAGAGAATATTAGTTATAAAACTAAAATGGTAGACATATATATTATATACAGGTTTTTTTTTAAAAAATCAAAAAATCAATTTTTTAAAAGTTGTATACAGGAATCTTTCTTGTACAACCTCAAATATTCTCATCTCATCGCTTTACTATCAATACTATAGCTTTACTATTTCTATACCAATATGAGACAAAAAAGGGCTAAAGCTTATAAAAAGCAAATGGGTGTGTACATACACACATTCAAGTTCCGTGAACCATTTCAAACTATTGTTGACGATGAAATTGTTACTACTTGTGTTAAATCATCTTATGATTTAGTTCGTGGAATTAATAGAACTATTCTGTCTGAATGTAAACCAATGATAACTCAATGTTGTATGCAGGCTCTTTATACAACAAATGATCAAAAAGTTATTGAAGTTGCTAAAACTTTTGAACGTCGTCGTTGTAATCATCCTCCAAAAGATCCAAAACCTGTTGCTGAATGTATTGAATCAATTACAAATATAAATGGTATAAATAAACATAAATATGTGGTTGCAACTCAAAATATTGATCTTCGTAGAAAATTACGTCAAGTTCCTGGAGTTCCTCTTATTTTTATGAATAGATCAGTTATGGTAATGGAACCATTATCTAAATCAAGTACAAGAAAAGTTAATGAAGTTGAAGCAGGGAAATTAACTGGTGGACTTAATGGAGTTAAAACAGGTTATGTCGGTTCAGAGACACAAGAGAAAACTGATGGTGAAGTTAGTAAAAAACGTAAAGGTCCAAAAGCTCCAAATCCACTAAGTATCAAGAAGAAGAAGGTTGAAAATGAACATCCTGAATCAGTTAAATCAGAGAAGAAAAGACGTAGAAAGCATAAGAAAAGTGAAGAGAAGGACAATCACAGTGGTGAAGGGGAACGCAAAGAATCTGACTCTGAAACTGTGGACTCCAAGTCTGAAACCACTGACTCTAAACCTGAACCTGTGGAGTCCAATCCTGAAACTGCTCAACTTGTGGAGTCCAATCCTGAAACTGTTCAACCTGTTGACTCTAAGTCTGAAGTTGACGCTTCTGAACCATCTCCAGATGATACCGTGTATCACGACGCCCAAGACAGTACATAGCATAGCATAACTGATCATGTATATTAAGTTGATATATTGTAGATTGTACTATAAATAAGTCTAAACTATGAATCTGCAGTTTGACCGTTTTCTGTCAATTCTCCAGATTCTATGCTTTCTATGCGTCCTTCTGCACCGTTATCTTTTACATTTGCACCTTTTGCTTCTCCCTCTGCTTTTGCTTCGGCTTCGGCTTCGGCTTCTGCATCTTCACCCTCTTCCGCCTCTCCTAAAGCTTCAAATGCATTCTTAACCTTCTTCGGTTGCTCTACTGTCTTCCTCACAAATTCCAGTTTTTCAACCTTCAATATTTTCTTATCGTTATCAATCAAACATAATTTACAGTCAAAAGCTATAAGATCATCACGAAGTTGTGATTTCATTGATTTCATTAGCAAATAGAGTTTATTTTCAAGCTCCGTCGTAATAGACATGAACTCTGTAGGGTAACAGATATAGTTTGATTCTGATACCCATTCAATTTGAGGATTAGTTAAGTCAGTTGATTTTGACCAAATTCCTAAAGTTTTTGCAATAACATCTTCTATGCTGACGCCAAAGAAAACATCTCTTATAAGAACAGCATTATATATGGCCAGGTCAAGTAAAGCTTGTTGTTGCTCGAGTTTTTGAGCTGCAATTGCCTTTAATCTATCTTGTTCTTCAGATGCTTGACTAAGAGTATCCACCGGAACTTTGGTGGCGGCAGTAACCATCACGAAAACCGATCTCTGTGGCTCTGGGTCTTGTGACTCGGAGTAAAGTCCGTATGATTTAGCAAGTGAATGAATCCATGCCCGTTGAGGTTTAAGCATAGGTTGAAGATGAAGAGATGTTTTGGTGGGGGCTCCAGCCGCTTTTGTATCTTGCCAATCACTTATAAAGTCTCTAATTAAAGATTCATGACGTAAACACCATGGTTTTTGACGATTAAATACCGATAAAACTTCTTCAGGATAAGTACTTTCAGCCGAAGTATCAAATGCTTGACGTAATTTTAAATCTCTTTGATGGGGGGTACATGCATCGGTACATTCAAGTATAGTACCAATTGCAGTGAATGACAGCGCCGACGCCAGGCACGGAACCGTCTTTGACCGGGCACCACAGGCACAAGTGACGGTGATTGGTTCGGGACATGGCTTGGAATCACACGATACTTTCAGTGCTTGGTGACACCGACGATTACATCGGTGGGGGCATTGAGTTCGTAATTGATTACATATTGACGTACACTTTTCCACCGGAGCATGGACTCCTTTGGCACATCCCGGAGAGCAAACAGCACCACACGTATGATCACAAGATTTCTTTTCTGTACAAATATGACCACATGAAACTCTGGTTTGACAGCATACTACACCTTTTACAGTACCACGGCCACAGTCACAAGAACGAGTCTCGCGAGCCGTACATTTAGGACATGCCACCAGGTCATCATGACAAGGATGAGGAGGCGGTGTATGGCCACAAGAACCAATTCTTTGGCATGGATGACGGCAATTAACTTTAGTTCCACATCGTACCGGAGCTGGTACTACGGTGCGGCCACATGGACATATAAGATCATCACTCAGTGATTCAAGACAATCGGTACACGGACCGGTGTGACACATGGCGTCACACGTATGAATCCCACACTTTCTGACTCGTCCACATGTTCTTGTACAAACATGTTGAGATTCTATATTCATAATATCAGGTGCTGGTAATGGCACCCCACCAGCACGAGCAGCCTTTTTAGCACGACGTTCACGATCGCGACCCGCTGGTTCAGCACCACAACATCGCTCTCGATGAACATGACGTCGACAAGAAAGCATTACATCACATTTGTGAGTACATTTAGGAACTTGACCCAGTGTAGCAAACAGACATGGAACCAAAAATGTTGATTGTTGACACGAACAAGTAACTTCTTTGAAACTAGTACATTGGCACGGTCCCGAATGACACTGGGCCCGACAAACGCATCCGCACGAGAGCTGGCGGCCGCACATTTGGTCGCACGACGGCACGGGGTCGGTACATTTTGTTCTTGACGCCAGTACTGCTGTCTTACCACAATGACAGTGAGTGACGGTATTTGGACTAGTGGGACAAGGTGGGGGCACAGCCGATCGTGGAGTACAAGGAAGGTCAATTGAATGCTTTCCACAATCGTACCATACGGTAGAAATTCGATCACAAGCAGCGACTCCGGTATAGTCACCTTTATCTTGAGAAAAACATGATTTGGGATCAAGATCTCCACAAGGCACCGAGATTTCGTGGCCACAGTAACATGTAGATTGGACTTGGTGGCGACAAGGACCACACCAGCCTCCATGACACGGCTGTTGGCATTCATGACCTAAAGCACATATTTCCGTCCCGCAAACATCGTCACAGTGCCATGCCTTATGGTAGGGAGTAATTATACAAGGAACTTGTCGCCGGTGGCGGGTACATTCGCACGCCAATGGCGGTCCCATGGCTCCACATACCGGGTGAGCTCCCGGATGGCACGGCGTGGTGCACTGATGAACACAGGAAGCGTAACGACTTCTACATGGTTGACCACATGAAAATGGAGCCATTTGATTGGCAGCCGGATTGGAAACCCGTCCACACCAACATGTGAATTTTGAAGGAACTTTCTGGTGACTTTCAGCACAAGCAGGACATCTCCAAGTTTTATTAGCTTTATCTGTCGATGATCCTCTTATTGCCCAATCTCTTATACATTCCAAGTCATATACTCTATAGCAGTGATGACACGACCATACTTCGGAGTCGCAGTCGATGTCTCCGGTGCATACAAGGCAAGTATATAGACCATCTTGAATTTCTTGAAGAATAGTTGTAGATAGGGTTTCATTTTGATCAGAATCTGATTCGGACTCTGACTCTGTTTCTGACTCTGTTTCGGCGTCAGATTGTAGTTGAGGAGATTTAGGAATCTCAAACGAAGGAGGAGTCTCTGGAGATGAAGACTCAGAAGCTGGCGAACCAGCGGGTATCGGGGAGTGTTGAAGATTCATGAGTAATAGTGAAAAATAGCATCGCGAAATTTATTATATGATATGATTACATAAACAATCATAATTTATGCATTAATTATGTAATAAATTAATTACATATTACATACATACATTTATGCATTGCATTAGTTTAAAATTATTTATGCATTATTAAACCTTATATTATTAATTATCTAATCTTTGTTTCTCTTAACCAATTCTAATACTTCGTCTTTTGAAGAAATCCATTACTTTTCGTGCAGCACTAGCTTCTTTGCCATTAACAGTTGAACTAGTGGATCCATTTCCAGATCTCTTCGACGCCAGCGACGAATTTGACTGAATTCTCTTCTTACCATCACTTCGTATAACATTAGCTTCAGTTGATGGTTCTAAAACCTTCTTTTGATAACTTTCTTGTGAAACATTTGAATTTGATGTATTATAATTACTGTATAACGACAATAAACTAAATCTATTGCGTTTTTTACGATTTTCTTTATCTGAATCTTTAAATGAATCCTTCATTGAATCTTTAACTGAAACTGAAGCAGATCTTGAAATTTTTTCTGATTTTTTATTCTTCTTTTCTTCCTTCTCATTTGTTTCCACCACCGGTGATGAAGTTTTATCAAATGCCGGTTGTTGATTAATTTGTGGTGTTTCAATGACTTCCTTAAGTTCACCACCTACTTCTTCTTTGGCCCCTTCTTTGGCGTCTTCTTTGGCGTCTTCATTTTCACCACCATCACGAATATTAAGACTTTCAATCTTATCTTCCAAGTAACTTAACACAGAATTACGTTTATTCTCATGACTGTTCAAATCACTTATAACTCCATTTACATGAACATGAGTAACCACAGAGTTTCTGCGAGATGTCAGTGAATTAACTCCCAGTCCTGGACTTCCATTATGACTATTAACTGAGCTTATACTACCAGAATTACTTCCAGTACTTTGAGCAGTGGTGGAATCCATTGGAATTGGTTTAGGAGGAGAGTTGGATAAGAATTGTGGGTATGGCAAAGCCATTGGCAGTGGCATCTTGATATATTCAAGTAATGCTGCCGTAGAAGTCTCATTGTTATTTGCAAGCGTTGAAGACATCGACAGTGGATGGTAAGATGTTGGTCTAGGTTTTTTATTAGCATGAGGTAATCTGGCGGCTTCTTTAACTGGAGACATGATAGGTTTAGGAGTTGAAGGTTTAGATGGACTCTCTACAATGGTAGATATCGTACCAGTATAAGTAGTTGAGCGAGGAATATGAACAGGTAATCCTTTAGTTGGTTGAGGAGATAATTGTAAGTTAATAATTGATAAATCAAGAGAAGAAACTGAGTTTCTTTTATTTTCAGAAACAACCGCTTTTAATGCATTACTAGCAGGTGAATAAGTATTTGAAATAGATGCTGCTTTACTGTGGCCTCTTACAAACACTGGTTTTGGAGGTGAATCGGCTGGTGGTAATGGTGTAGATGTAGATGTAGATGATTCACGAGTTGGACTATCTTCAGGACGAGCCATAACATTAGCCAAACTGGATGAAGTAGTAGCCACCGTTGGATTATTGTAAACGATATTGGTAGATGAATACAGACGTCCATGGCCATTACCGTGACCATTACTGTAACCATGACCGTTCATTACGAGGCTTGAAGAATGAGTTCTTTCATTCACCATAGAGAATCTCTTATTCTTATTTGGAACCATGGTATTACCAACTTTTGATTCTTTATTAATCTTATCCCATTCTGGTTGTCTGATAGAGAGTAAGTTGGCATACGGACTGAGCCAAGGATGATTTCTTATAGCGTCAATTCCGATTCTTTTCTTTGGATCAGGAACAATGATCTTACGAAGTAAATCTCTTGCTAAAGGACTTACATATTCTGGGAACGTAAGCGGAGTTTTACAAATGTAATGATATAATTTTACGATATCAGAACCATCTTCATTTTCTGGATCATCATCAAAAGGAAGGTAACCTGATAACATGGCGTAAAGAATTACTCCCAAAGACCAAATATCTACTTTCTTACCTTCATAAGGAGATTGAGTTAATACTAATTCAGGAGCAGCATAACATGGAGACCCACAAGAAGTTTTCATTAAGTCATTTTTTTCACGATTATAAGAATTAACAAAACCAAAGTCAGAAATAATGACATTTTTATGTTTATCCAATAGTAAATTTTCTAATTTTAAGTCTCGATGAATTAATCCTTTCGAATGCATGTAATCCACTCCGCTTACAAGTTGAGCAAAGAGTTTTTTGGCGATGTTTTCCTTAAGATATTTATGGTTTAAGATATAATCAAACAATTCACCACCTGAAGCGTACTCCAACACAATGCCAATATATTTCCCACTTTTCATTACTTCCACCAAATTAACGATATTTGGATGGTTTAAAAGCTTTAATGAATTGATCTCTCTATGGATTTTAATCTCCAGTTCCAGATCCTTTAAAATAGTATCTCTTTTGATTAATTTTATAGCTACTTGACTTGGTTGTTTGCCATCTTTCCTCCAACCAAGTTTAACTTTACCGAATTCTCCTTCACCAAGAGTCGAACCCAAGATGTACGACCCGAATCTTACTTCTCTATGAACTCTTTTACCATTTAAATAACCCGATTGTCTTTTATCAGATTTTTCCATTGAATAAGTTTCAGGAATTGAATATGACTGAATTACTTGAGATGCCATGATTGGCAGATGATTTTAATTATATTTAGATTAAATGAGTGACTAAATTAAGATCAAGTTATAAAAAGTTATGAAAAGTGATGTATCAAGTTTTTATTATTTGTAGTTGTTTGTAGTTGTTTTAGTTTTGATATTAAACTTACATAGTTAGTTACAACCGTCATGCTGTAATTGGCAACCAATTGATCCCGATTAGGATAAATTGAAAACATTGGTGTGCGATATTTATAAATTTCCCTAAACCGGAATTTGCCGGTGAATACCTGGTAACGAAAATGTGATTTAATTTATGTGTAGGAATTATACTTGAATAATGTGCAGGTTTTATCCAAATAATGTGCAGGTCATCCAGAGAATGTGCAGGTTTTATCCAAATAATGTGCAGGTCATCCAGAGAATGTGCAGGTTTTATCCATGTTTTAAATATATGTGTTTACTTTTTAATTTTTATTCTTCGATTTATGTGGAGTACAATGGTTAATTAAATGCGGCATCTAAGTTTATGTAAATAACCTTCACTACAATCTATCCGTCTAATTAACGGCTTCTATGCCGTTGCTTATGTAAGAGAAATATACAAACAGACAGAAATATAAAGAACAGACAGAAATATAAAGAACAGACAGAAATATAAAGAACAGACAGAAATATAAAGAACAGACAGAAATATAAAGAACAGACAGAAATATAAAGAACAGACAGAAATATAAAGAACAGACAGAAATATAAAGAACAGACAGAAATATAAAGAACAGACAGAAATATAAAGAACAGACAGAACAGAACAGACCAACAAAAAAACCCAGACCTCAATTCTCTCACTCACTACGAGTCTCTCACTCACTCACTGCTGAGTCTCTCACTCACTACTTACTCTGTCTGTACTCACACCCTACTCTCACTCTCACCCTTCTCTGTCCGTACTCCCCACTCTGTCTGTCCCTCTGTCTGTCTCTGTCCCTCGCTCCGTCTGTTTTCTCCCTCTCCCTCTCTTCATTTTGTTTTTTGCTCTCAAATTATGGGCGCGAGACCTAATCACCGTACCGATCTACTCTTCTACACCCCTACACCTCTACATCTCTACTTCCACTTCTCCCTCCTCCTCTTCCTCTTCTCCTTTCCCTGCTCCCCTTCCTATCTCTCTTCCCCTCTTCCCTCTCTTCCCTCTCTTCCCTCTCTTCCCTCTCTTCCCTTTCTAGACCCTCCCACGACCACGCGTTGTTTATAAACGCCAAATTCTCATCTAAATCTTCATCATGACTCAAGCAGAAATAGAAGATGAATCTATTGGAGGTCCTCTCCTCATCGATCAACTTGAAGGTAATGGGATCTCGTCAGGTGATATCAAGAAATTAAAATCTGAAGGTTATCACACCATCGAAAGTATTGCTTATACTTCAAAGAAAAATCTCTTATTAGTTAAAGGTATTTCTGAAGCAAAGGCTGATAAAATTTCGATGGAAGCAGCAAAATTAGTTCCTTTAGGTTTTACAACTGCTTCAGAATTTCATTCAAGAAGATCAGAACTTATTTGTATAACAACTGGTTCAAAACAATTAGATACACTTTTAGGTGGTGGAATTGAAACAGGTTCAATTACTGAAGCATTTGGAGAATTTAGAACTGGTAAATCTCAATTATGTCATACTTTAGCAGTAACTTGTCAACTTCCAATTGATATGGGTGGTGGGGAAGGTAAATGTTTATATATTGATACTGAAGGAACTTTTCGTCCTGTAAGATTAGTTAGTATTGCTCAACGTTATGGATTAAATCCTGATGATTGTCTTGATAATGTTGCTTATGCTCGTGCTTATAATGCAGAACATCAATTTCAATTATTAAATCATGCAGCTCAAATGATGGCAGAATCAAGATTTTCTCTTTTAATTGTTGATTCAATTATGTCTCTTTATAGAACTGATTATTCTGGTAGAGGTGAATTATCTGCTCGTCAAGCTCATGTTGCAAAATATATGAGACAACTTCAAAGATTAGCTGATGAATTTGGTATTGCTGTTGTTATTACAAATCAAGTCGTTGCTCAAGTTGATGGTGGTGCTTTATATAATCCTGATCCAAAAAAACCAATTGGTGGTAATATTATTGCTCATAGTTCAACAACAAGATTATCTTTTAAAAAGGGTAGAGGAGAACAAAGAATTTGTAAAATTTATGATAGTCCATGTTTACCAGAAAGTGAATGTGTATTTGCAATTTATGAAGATGGTATTGGTGATCCAAGAACTGAAGATGATGAGTAATCACAACTGACTGAATGTTTGTTAAATCAGATCAATCATTAATCCACGCGTTATGAAGGTGTTTAGCCTGGGCAAATGGGACTTAGGTGTTTAATTCTCTAGCTATTTATTTAATCTACGGGTAGCAATGTAATGTAGGTAAGAATCACAGAAGGAAACGATACGATAACATCAAGGTGGTTTCACATTCGAAGCGAGGGTTTCATACTTGACACGAGGGTTTCATACTTGACACGAGGGTTTCATACTTGACACGAGGGTTTCATACTTGAGGCGAAGATTGCATACTTGAAAGAAATGGCACAGGTTTAGTGATAATGACACTCCTCCTTTTTAAACATAGTAGAACAAACAAAATCAAGTATATCGATACTTTTCAATAAGTACAGGTCTTTTCCTTGGATACTGACTATTCAGTCGTCTTTCCCTCTGCGCTTGCCTGATTCTTCTGTTGCAAAATGTTTGTGTATGAGATTGTTTTAGTTTCTGCATTTTGCAGCATTTGTGCAAAATAGTAAATTTTGCGAAAATATTTCTTATAATTATATACTTTATCTGTAAAATGTCAAACATCTGAATATTCAACAAAATTAACTTACTTTGAACTCCCCAACACAAGCTGGACTTTGGTCAATTTTAAGCACTTGAGATACTACCTCTCAACACATTTGCATCTTTAATTACAAAATGGTTGCAAATTTCAACCAAAACCACCACGCAACAGCCAAAAAGTACTGTGACTGTTCCATGCCAAATACTCCAGGATCCACCTGTCAATGGGTGGTTCACAAAAGAATTGGTATATTTGTAATACCAAAACTTAATCATGAGCTGCTTATATATAATCTTAAATGTCATTACAGTGACATTCTCAAGTTGGCACGTCCTTTCTGTAGCATGCCAAAGATTCTACAGTGTCCTTCAATCTGGCCCAAGCAAAAGTAGCGTTTACCATGGCGTTCACCATGGCATTTACCATGGCATTTTCAATAGCTTTCACCATGGCATTTTCAATGGCTTTTACTTAAGCTCTCTATGCCATCATCTCATCTTCTCTACACGCTCTTACTCTCTTTTCATAGCTTCATTCAATCACATCTCACTCAATCCTCACACCATACATTGAGTCATCAAGCCACGGTCGTGAGGCACCGGCGGAACTGAGCGTCATGGTATACACGTCTATTGTGCGCCTGCAGATATTTCGCAACGGACGGCATATGAAGCGCTCAGATTTAGAAGCAAAGTTATCTAAGCGATCAGTGGGGTGGATAATTCTTAATATTCAAAAAATTAATACCACAAAATCCTACAAAAGGTAATAAACAACAATACATACAAAAATCACACAAAAATTTCCTAAGGCAAAATAAGTTTAAACGTAAAATAGAGCTGAAAGTAAGTGAAATCCGGTCTTAACGGAAAATAACGGCCGGAATGATGCAAGAAAATTTTTATCTTTTCCATCGGTGGCGGGTAACCACACGCCAGGTTTAATTCCGGAAGAGTTCCGGTACCGCCAATTTAACTATAAGATTCACCACTTTTACTCTCATAATTATGTTAAAGCTTAGTCATAGTACCTACCAAGTATTTCTTGTAAAAAATCTACATCTTTCCCGAAAGAAACGAAGTTTGTACGTCTAATAAATCTTCACTAATTATGCAGTACATTTTTTGGATGTGAGACACCGAGCCTCAATTTAATTTTTCCCTCTCAATTTGGGTTGAATTTTTTAACTCTCTTTTTTATCTATTTCATCAACGTCAAGTAAATCAAATCGTTTATAATTTGGAGTAGTCTTATGAACTTAGTGTATATAGTAAATCCGTACTACTAGAGTATATTTAAAAAAAATCAAAATAAATCTCTAAAGTTATATACGCAAAGATTTCAAAATGGACAAAGCCAAAGTTAAATCTATTCTTCCAAAACCCTCTCCCCTGATGGCGCCTCAAACTCCATCTCCTACCATTGCCACAGCCAAGAGAAAATCACTCCCTAACAATCCATCTGATTTTAATGTGGCTAAAAAGCAGAGATCAAAATCAACTGCCTCTGTTCCCATGAAAAAAATTCCTTCAAGAAAGATTCCTGATATTGATTCGGATTGTGAGGATGCTTTATCTGATAATATGTCTCTGTCAATGGGAAGAGGAGGAAGTGATAAGCTGAAACAAGGTCATAGACCTGTTACTTCTTGTACTTTTTGTCGTCAACATAAAATTAAATGTAATGCCTCGGAAAATTACCCAAATCCATGTCAAAGATGTGATCGCATGGGATTAAAATGTGAAATTGATCCTCAATTTAGACCAAAGAAAGGGTCTCAAATCCAGTCATTGAAAAGTGATGTTGATGAATTAAAGGCTAAAATTGAAATGTTAACTAAAAATGAATCTTTATTAACGCAAGCTTTAAATCAGCATAATCTTAATTTCTTGCAACAACAACAGCAACAACCTCAGTTTTCAAGTCATACTCCTCATCAACAACAACTTTATAATACAACTCCAATTCAAAGACCTTCATTGGCAGGTTCAGTATCAAATTATTCGTCAACAGGTCATAATACTCCAACTCATTTCCAATTAGATAGATCTTCTCCACAAAATATGATTGGAAATAATTTATCTCCAACAACAACACTTTCCCAACACATGTTGAATGATTCTGCTCCATCTCATATTAATTCAAACCTTTCTCATGTATTGAAACAAGAATCATCTGATAATTCTCCTTCTACAATTAATGATAAGCGACTTGAAAATGAACCATATGTAAAAACAGAAAATAACGAAGAAATGTCAATTTCAGAATTTATTCTTGGTGATGTTAGATTAACTCTTGATAAAGCAAATCAACTTCATGATAGATTTATGGAAAAATTCTTACCTTTCCTCCCAATAATTAGCTCGTCTTCTGCATCAGAGTTATATCAAAAATCTCAATTACTTTTCTGGTCTGTCATGTTGACAGCTGCATTAGCTGAACCTGAACCTACTTTGTATATGACATTAGCTTCATTAATCAAACAATTAGCAATTGAAACATGTTGGATTAGAACTCCTAGATCAACTCATGTTATTCAAGCCCTTATTATCTTATCTATATGGCCATTGCCAAATGAAAAAGTTTTAGACGATTGCTCTTATCGATTTATTGGACTCGCCAAAAATTTATCATTGCAATTGGGTTTACATAGAGGAGGTGAATTCATTCAAGAATTTAGTAGAACCCAAGTTAGTTTGGGTCCTGACGCAGAATTATGGAGAACAAGATCTTGGCTTGCAGTATTTTTCTGTGAACAATTTTGGTCTTCTGTTCTAGGATTACCACCTTCAATTAATACTACTGACTATTTACTTGAAAATGCTAGAGTCGATAATACTCTTCCTAAGAACTTCAGATGTTTAATTTCATTGTCTATATTCCAGTGTAAATTAGTGAATGTTATGGGGATTTCAGTTACAAGATCTGATGGGTTATTAGAGCCTCTGAATCGGGCTGGATCTTTAAGTATATTGGATCGTGAATTGGAAAGATTAAAGTTCAAATTACCAATCGAAGAAGGTTCAGTAATTGAAGTTTACTATTTATACGTGAAGCTTATGATTTGCTGTTTTGCATTCTTACCAGGTACTCCAATTGAAGATCAAGTAAAGTATGTTAGCTCAGCGTATCTTGCAGCTACAAGAATTGTTACTATCACGTCTAAGATGATTAGTTCAAATACTGTCTTATTGATTGAACTTCCAATCTATGTTAGACAAGCAATAACTTATTCTGTTCTATTATTATTCAAATTACATTTGTCCCGTTACCTTATTGATAAATACGTCGACAGTGCAAGACAGTCTATTGTTACGGTTCATAGATTGTTGAGAAATACATTATCATCGTGGAAAGATCTACAGAATGATATACTGAGAACTGCTAAGGTATTGGAGAATTTGAATATCGTCCTTTATACATATCCTGAAATATTTACCGGTGATGATGATGCTAATAAAAGACTGGTTGTAGGAGGAGGAAGTATCATTACTAGAATGCGTTCTCATCTTACAGCATCTTTATTCTACGATTTGGTATGGTGTGTTCATGAAGCCAGAAGAAGAACTTTGGTCGATAAAAATAATCCAAATGTCAATAAGGAGAGATTGGAAAATAATAAGGAAGGAGGTAGAAGACCTGCACCATTACCTTTTTACAATCAAATCACTAAGGATGATTTCAAAACTATAACCACAACAACACCAAATGGTACTACTATAACTACATTAGTCCCAACTGATCAAGCCATGACTCAAGCTAGAAGTAATGCTAGTGCCAACGGATTAAAGCAACCATTAGAGATCAATGGAATTCCTTTGGCCATGTTAGAAGCTACTGGAAGTATTAAGGAAATGGGCGTTAAATCAGAAACAATTGCTGCTCCTATGAACACTTTGGATGGTAGCGGACCTGCTAATATCCAATTAGAAGAAAGAGCAGCCGTTGATCTACCACCTTCAAGTGCATTGACGGGCAATTTTGCAAATGCTCCATTATTACCTCAGCAGGCATCACCAGTTTATAGTGGTATTAATCAACAAATTGATGCCGGTACCCCAGTTACTTTCCAATACGGGGTTAATGGACAACAA
Source organism: Metschnikowia sp. yHQL527 (assembly GCA_030578455.1). Taxonomy (NCBI): domain Eukaryota; kingdom Fungi; phylum Ascomycota; class Pichiomycetes; order Serinales; family Metschnikowiaceae; genus Metschnikowia; species Metschnikowia sp. yHQL527. The sequence goes on along the minus strand of JAJMRR010000010.1, from coordinate 241,782 downwards.
CCTCCAATTGAATCAGTCAATGGAGTTGCAGACCAAATGGATAATTTCTTTCAGCAACAATCGAATGGATGGCTTAATAATGATAATTATCAGGATGACGATTTCCTTGGGTGGTTCGATATGAATGTTATCCCAGAAAAGTAAATTTTACGACAATCAATGATAAACCAAAATTTAATGTACATAATGAATTGACAGTGTTTAAACGAGTGTAAAGTATGTAGATTAATACCAAATTGATTCACATAATGTTAGACATTGAAAAGATATATTTCGCAGCCAATATTTCAACCATGTAATTTTTGCAGCAGTATTCCCAAAACAGCATTGCTATACTTATTCGTCTTCTATTCTAACATTGGTTGCCATCAGATCCCCTACTTTACTCAATTGCTATTTCTTTGTCTTGCAAGTTTCGGTTTTAATCTCTGGTAAAATAGATCCCGATCTCATCACGTGCTCTTGGGTGATTGCTGCGATGATAGTGAAAAATGGTTATCTATACCTTTATAGTGAGTATTTCAACTAGATTCTTTATTCTTAATTTACAATGTTATCGTTATTTAAAGCCATTCCAAGAGTAGGTGTCACTCAAGTTATCAGACCACTCACCAGCGTTAGATTTTCATCTTTTGATTCAGCTAGTCAACCAAGAATTAGAATTGGTTCAAAAGCTCCAAATTTTCAAGCTGAAACTACTAATGGACCAATTGATTTCCATGAATGGATTGGTGATAATTGGGTTGTATTTTTCTCACATCCAGCTGATTTTACTCCAGTTTGTACTACCGAATTAGGTGCATTTGCCAGATTAAAACCTGAATTTGATCAAAGAAATACCAAATTAATTGGATTATCTACTGAAGGTATTGATAGCCATCAAAAATGGATTAAAGACATTGAAGATACCACCACCGGAGGTGCTAAATTCACCTATCCAATCATTGGAGATGAAGGTAAAGAAGTTGCGTATAAATACGATATGCTTTCTGAAGATGATTTCAAAAAAATTGATTCTGGTATGGTCCCTACTGTTAGATCAGTTTTCGTCATTGACCCAGCTAAAACTGTTAGATTAATCATGACATACCCTGCATCTACTGGTAGAAACTCTGCTGAAGTTTTAAGAGTTGTTGATGCTTTACAATTGGCTGACAAGAAAGGTATTGCTACTCCTATTGACTGGGAAGTTGGTAAAGATGTGATTATCCCACCATCTGTCACCGACAGCGAAGCCAAGGCCAAATTCGGTGAATTCACCAGCTTGAAGTCTTACTTGAGAACCACCAACGTTTCCGAATAAATATTTAAATGTAAGTATTAAATAAGATGCAATTACTTGGATCAAGGATGTAATTGAACCGTAGATCAGGAGTTAATTAAACTCATGAGCTGATTGACTTAGGACTCAATTAGCCCAGTACTCATTTGGCGTTGATAAACTTCATATTTCCACTTCCATTCGTTCTCCAGGTGCTGTAAAAATTTACTAGTAATCGAATCTAATTCTTTACGTACTTAGTGTCTATATACAGATCATCTCTTATCTATCATCTGCTGCTCTGTATATCATCTGACTGTGGCATTGGTAAGGGGGCAACTACACTCATCATTCCCGTTTGTAAGTACATGTTCCATTTCATCGACGTAAACCACCTTTCCATGTTCATTAGTTGTGAGTTTCTGCTGAATCTCGGCCCATGCTTTTGATTTGAGTCGAGAAACCGGCTCTATAGGCTTATAGGACCTAAACCAAAGAGAATCACCAACTGAAGCCGTTTTCGGAGGGTCTATAAGCTCGACTTTGGTCTCGCCATCGATTTCCTTTTCAGCAGCAAGAACCATGGCCTGAGAAACTTCACCTCTCATTTTCGATGGTTTCAAATTGGCAACCAAAGCCACTCTGCGGCCTGGCATGGAGTCTAGCGGCACATATCGGACGAGTCCTGAACAGATCTGGATTGAACCAGTACCGATATCTACCTGAGAAACATAGAGAGAGTCAGCATTTTCGTGATATTTACAAGAGGTGATTTTTCCCACGAGAAGTTTGACCTGACTGGGCAAGGCAGTGGGCGAGACAGATGCGGCCGTTGAGTTGACCCGAGTTAATTGAACTGACCGGACTCGGGAAACGGTACTGGATCTGAAGATGGACCGAAACATGGAGGTAGAAATTGCGATGAGTTTAAGATTGAGGTATCAACCGAAAATGTCCGAGAAAAAGCCCGCCAACACCAAGGAGCAAAGACATAGAAACCAGACGATAAACATAACGAGCGCCACCAATTGTCAGTCTGGGTAAAGTAACTTAGAAGTAACTTAAAAGTCACTTAAAATTAATTGAAATATCTACCTGGTGTACGGGCCTTTCACCATACAAAGTATGGTAAATGCACGCCACGAATAGCATATCTTTAATACTAAATATCAATTACAGTAGTGTCTACATGGGCAATATTCATAAAGATTGAATCCAGAAAGGAGCAGGGGCGCTCACTCTAGAGTTTATGAAAATTACCGCTATACTAAACAGTGAAGAATTCATTAAGAACAAACCTTTACACTTGATAGCCGTTTGGGAAGCCTATTATGAGCGAGTTAACAAGGTCAGATGAATACCTCAGACTAAGCCTATGTCGTGGATGCTCTTTACACCTTCAAAATCAAATTGCCTACCTAAACCTCAATAGTCACGTCTTAGTCGAATACAAATGTAACCTTAGTTTTACTCTACATATCAAATACCTAAAGGTAGCATATTTGCAGCCAAATGTACGGGCCTTTTCTCATTTTTTTCAAATTTCAATTTAACCCAATGCGGAATACTAAGTGAACGCGTAATTTTTCACCTCAATATATTTCTAGATTATCTACTACTCTTTTTATAACCCAAAATGTCCCATTTTGTTTCGTCGCCTGGACGTATCCCGTCCGATGCGGCCCAATTACTCCACTCATCACAACCTCCTTCTTCTCTTGGTAGAGCTGGAACTCCACTGTCTCAACAGCCACTTTTCAGTGATGCAATGAGCCAGGGAACTCCAGCACCATCTCAGTTCCAACCACAGCCTATTGCCGGCCGAGGTGGTCGAACAGAGGCTCCGGTGCCAAAAGTCGTTGACGTCACAGGAGAGAAGGTGAGAGAAAGTTTTGAACTGTTCATTGAAGAATTCATTGATCCTGAAGCTAATGAATCAGATAATCATATTTACTTAGCTCAACTTGATGCCATGAAAACTTATGAATACTCAACGCTTTACGTGGACTACCAACACCTTATAGGACGGGAAAACGGAGTTCTTGCTACTGCTATTTTGGAACAATACTATAGATTTAATCCTTTTCTTTTAAAAGGTTTGAGAAATCTTATTAAGAAATATGCTCCAAGTCTTCTTTATATGAGTTTACTTGGATCAAGTGAAGATGAAAACTCCGATTCTTTGGCCACGGCTAACTCTAATGAAAGAGTGTTCCAACTCTCGTTTTTTAATCTTCCTTCTGTCAATAGAATTAGAGATATTCGTACGGAGAAAATTGGTTCACTTATGTCAATTCTGGGGACCGTTACAAGATCTTCAGAGGTTAGACCTGAATTATACCGGGCCAGTTTCACGTGTGACTTGTGTTCAGCCATGGTTGAAGGTGTTGAACAGGTTTTCAAATATACTGAACCTACATCTTGTCCTTCATGTACCAATCAATCATATTGGACATTAAATGTTGCTAAATCTCAATTTGTTGATTGGCAAAAAGTCAGAATTCAAGAAAATTCCAATGAAATTCCAACTGGTTCAATGCCTCGTACATTAGATGTTATTTTAAGAGGAGAAACTGTCGAAAGAGCAAAGCCTGGTGATAAATGTAAATTTACAGGTACAGAGATTGTAATTCCCGATGTTTCACAACTTGGATTACCAGGAGTCAAACCTCAAAGTTTAAGAGAAAATAGAGGTTCATCAGAGTTGAATTCAGGAGTCTCAGGATTGAAAGCTTTGGGTGTAAGAGATCTTACATATAAAATTGGATTTTTCGCCTGTCACGTCTCTTCATTGATCAATAAAAATGGTGGGAATGATAAAGAAGTCGATTATCAAGGTTCAGAAGATCAAGAAGTGTTTTTAAATTCTTTACTGGATGCAGAAGTTGGTGAATTGAAAGATATGGTTAAAGATGAACATATTTATAATAAATTAGTTCAATCAATTGCACCAGCTGTTTTCGGTCATGATGTAGTTAAAAAGGGACTTCTTCTTCAAATGCTTGGAGGTGTTCATAAACAAACAGTTGATGGAATCAATTTAAGAGGAGATATCAATATTTGTATTGTTGGAGATCCATCAACCTCCAAATCACAATTCTTAAAGTATGTTTGTGGATTTTCTCCAAGAGCCGTTTACACTTCCGGTAAGGCGTCATCGGCTGCAGGTTTAACGGCTGCTGTAGTTAAAGATGAAGAAAGTGGTGAATTTACCATTGAAGCAGGTGCTCTTATGTTGGCAGATAATGGAATTTGTGCTATTGATGAATTTGATAAGATGGATATAAGTGATCAAGTTGCAATTCATGAAGCCATGGAACAACAAACGATTTCAATTGCCAAAGCTGGGATTCAAGCAACTTTAAATGCTCGTACTTCAATTTTAGCAGCTGCCAATCCAATTGGTGGGAGATATAATCGTAAAATTGGATTAAGAGCTAATTTAACCATGACAGCACCAATTATGTCAAGATTTGATTTATTCTTTGTGGTTTTAGATGATTGTAATGAAAGAATTGATACTCAATTAGCTTCTCATATAGTTGATCTTCATATGTTAAGAGATGCTGCAATTGAACCTCCATATTCAGCAGAACAATTATCAAGATATATCAAATATGCTAAAACTTTCAAACCCAAAATGACAAAAGAAGCTCGTGATTTCTTGGTTTCTAGATATAAAGAATTAAGAAATGATGACGCTCAAGGATTGGGAAGATCTTCATATAGAATTACGGTAAGACAATTAGAATCAATGATTAGATTGTCTGAAGCAATTGCTAGAGCTAATTGTACTGAGGAAATTACTCCAAGTTTTGTTGCTGAAGCTTATGATTTATTAAGACAATCAATTATAAGAGTTGAAATGGATGATATTGAAATCGATGAAGAGGAACCTTCAAGAATTGAAGAAGAAATTGAACCAATTGAACATGTTGAAATTCCTCATGAAGAACAAGATCAATCTCGTGCAAAGATAACTTATGATAAATATGTTGCCATGATGAATCTATTGGTTAAAAGAGTTTCTGATGATGATACTGAAGGTGGTGAAGGATTATCAAAAGAAGAATTGGTGGATTGGTATTTAACTCAAAAAGAAGATGATATTCAAACAGAAGCAGAGTATCGTATGGAAAGAACACTTGCTTTCAAGGTTTTAAGAAGATTAGTTAAAGATAGAATTTTAATGAGTGTTACACATAGTGTGAATGAAGACTTTCCTGAAGAAATGGGTGAAACAAAGACGGTGTATATTTTACATCCAAATTGTGCTATATTGGATTTCTTTGATCAGACAAGGACTGAAGCTGATCAGGAATTGGAAGAATAGTTGTATATTAAGGTAATGTAATGTAATTGTGAGATAGAAGGTGTAGAAGACCAGGAAAGATTGAGAGATCTTAAGATCGTAGAGACAAGCTATGAAGACTTAAGAATCTAAAGCTTGGCGGATGATCTTCAAGTAGAGAGTGTAATAAAGCGATGGTAAGAATGTGTTAGAATGCTTAAAGTAGAAACAACGTTTGAATGAGAAAGTGCTGTCAAAGTTTGACATGATGCACAGAAGAACGTCCAAATAGCATGAAGAACACCAATATGCATAGAATGTCAGATTTCGGCATATTCGTACAGAGTACATGCATCTACAATCCTACCAATTATAGAGCCAAAAACTAGACATAAACCCCGTAGTTGAAAGGTGACGCCAACTTACGACTCTTTCATGCGTTGACATGACTTCTCTTGCATGTATAGTATCATCAAAGGTGTATTTAGCTTAAGGACCTCAACGTTACGTGGAGAAGCTCACAATACTCTACTTCAAACTAGACCAAATTCAGTCATCGTTTTGTATCGCCAGTTGGATTACTATAAATACATTATACAATACTAAAAACTCTACAGTTCATTACCTTCCTTATCACCTTTATATGTTGTAACTTTCCATTCCGCTACTGGAGTCTTTTGAGCACATTCTGCACAATGCTGAATGAAAGCCTTAGAAGATGGAAACATCTTCTGGCACGAACGACACCATCCAGGGTCATAAATTGAAATAACCAGACCTTTCTCAAGAACATAATGAACTAATCGTAAATGACGTTTTAAAACATCAAGTCTATTAAAAGCTCCTCCATTTCGATGACATGTAGGATCATTCTTATAGTACGGACAGTGATATTTGGGTTCACTATGAGACTTGGTATGACGTCTAAGATCTGATTGTCTAGAAAACGACCATGAACACTTGGGAAACTTACAAGCGTAAGGTCTATCACCTGGATTTAAGGGAGGTTTATGAGAAGTTTTCGTTACTTTAGAAGGAGGAATTCTATTTTCAACAACAGGTCGACGAATTACGGGAGCTGGAGTCCCAGTAAAATTATAAAATGTAGTATTAGGCCCGGGTCCATTAGGTACTGGATAAGTATATGGTGTAAATTGATAAGATTTCTTTTGTGATTGACCCGGCAGCGGAGATTTCGGAGCCGGCACCGAAACAACAGGATGTCCGTAGCCCTGGAAGTAAACTGGATAAGGAAGGTCGCTGTACTGCAGACGAAGATTCACGTAGTAGTTATGGTATGGGTCTTGATTTTCAAAGCCCGGCGGTATGTGATGGTGTACGGGATAATTTGTGGTTTGAGGAGGTTGTTGTAGCTGTATGGAAGCCTGTACAGGATGGAGACGTTGAGGTTGGCCGGTGTTCTGTTGCAGCTTTTCTTCAGGTGTATTGGAATCAGGCATGATCTATCAAAGTTGATGCAAATATATCAATGCAAATGAGCCGCTCGGGGTGAGGATTAATTTTCACCACATGGTGGCCGCACGCCGATTCGATAATCTAGTTAGTCAAACTTATGCTTGATCAGGTAATTTAATGACTTTATAAGGTTAATAGACTAGATCGATTGACTTTGAATTTAACTTTGGTTTTATGCGTGATGCTGCAAAGACCTGTGAAGACGATCGTTAATGCATGGAAGCTGGGCATTAGATCTTGTGCTCACTAAAGCCCCGCCGCATTATCCGAATGAGTAATCCATAAGTTAATCAAAGTGATTTGCGTTTATGATTACTAAAATTGTAAAAAATAAGTATTAATTCTTCCTAAGCAGGGATTTTACTTGCTATAAGCTTCTATTAAGTCTGTGCACTTTACTGTACTAATTATAGATATTAATTGATTATACACCGTATTTACCATGAGGATGGACCGAATGATTCACCTTCCTTAAGAACATAATTAACAGCAGTACCTAAAGTGTCGGAAGTGTTGATGACATTATTACCCCACCAAGAAAGGGATTGATTTGTTAATCCTAAACATAAGAAAATAATTAATGATGACCAAGCTAAACCAATATCCATACCGGCAGATAAACTATAGTTATATTTTGACCACCAATGGAAATACTTTCTCTTGATAAACCATCCAAAAACTAAACCAACCATACAGTAAGAACTATAATTGAATGGAGTAGCTGGAGGAATATATCCAGTACCAGAAAAGAATACTGGCCAGTTAAGCCATCTAATTGGACTCTTTGGATATTTCTTTAAGATTAACCAAGAAATAACTGGAGTAATGAATCCAACAATAAAGAAAAATAATAACCCATAGTAAATTTGACCAGCAGAATATTGTCTTTGAGGACCAATAACACCCCAAATAATTGAAGCGTTAAAGAAAACAGTTCCATTAGGACAAGTATATTTATTTGCTTGATCAGAATCACAAAGATTTTCAATAGATCCATATGCCCATCTAAGAACACCAATTTGAACTAAACTTGCCCAAACAGTACCAACAGTTTGAACCCAGAAGGTAGTTCTTGGATCACACTTTAAGTAATGACCTAATTTCATATCTTGAGCGAAATAAATAGCTTGACTATTAGTGATATAACCATAAGTTTTGAAAAACATCATGGCAATTGGTTTACCAGGTAACATATAACCAATAATGAATTCAGTAACAACATTTAAACCAACAGCAATATTGGTTTGAGCGTAAATAACACCAACTGGAAGTAAGAATACAAGAGAGATTAAAATACCAACAATCAAGGCCCAAACTGGCATTTCGGTATTCCAAACACGAATTGTAACAATACTTAAAGCAAATGAGATTAAGAATAAAATTAAGTACCACCATTCTGGAACTTTCTTATAATTTTGGGCCATTAATCTTTGATGAACGTCAGGTTTTTCTTTGTTAGTAACTTGTCTTACGATATCTCTACCATGGAATAAAATGGTATGCATAATAGTAGAAGTCATAGATGCAAAAGATAAACCGTAACACATAGCAAAAGTTGTTGATAAAAATAAAGGAGAATATTTTTCATATTCATCTTTTTTGAAGGTTAAAGTAGAAGGATCAATAACTTTACTAACATTGTAAACTTCACCATATCTATCATAAGAACTAGAACTTGAAAATGGTAAATATTTACCATACCAAGTATTAGTATAATGAAGAGCAGGAGCAACAACCCAATAAAGAATAACAATAGAAGCAAAAATCGTCCAAATAGTGTTAGAATTTGGAATTAAAGGAGATCCAATATAACCAGCGATTTGATACCAATCTAATGAAAATCCAATACCCATACCAGTTGAAGCACCGAAAACTTGATTAACGATTGCATTATTTGGAGCAATCCATGTTGGCCAAGCAAAATAACTTAAAGCTTCAAAAATGAAACCAGGGAACCAATACCAACAGAATGAACCAATAAATACAACACAGAAGAATTTTAATCTTGAGATAGTCCAACCATTAGCAGCATGATTTTCATTAACATGCATATTAGTTAAAAAAGTAGTACTAACTAAACATTGAGGCCAAATAGCAGAAGGAGCTTCAACAAGAACTTTTCTTGCTAAACCACCTAAACCTAAACCAATTAATTGAGTACTAATCATGGCACATATAGCGAAACCAATACCGAAATCAGAGCCATAAAATCTATTTTGAGCAACCAAAATATCAGTAGCGTAAGCAGCACCTCCAGCTAAAGAGACATTACCCATAATCGTAATTAAAGCATGTTCTTTAAGAGTGAAAGGACCAGGATTAAGTCTAATACCTAAAATTTTCCAATCCGGGAAATATTTTGCCCAAAAATTACCAATTGGCCAAGCTAAAATAGATGTAACATAAGTTGTAATACTGAAAGAAGGAGAATGTAAAGAGAAAAGAATATTCATACCAGTTCCAATAGTTGTTAAAATGAAAGAAAGAACCCACATTCTGAAAGTATTTTGAAGAACTGTTGGATCATCAGTATATGGAACAGCAGAACGAACTTCAGGATATGGACTATCATCTTCAACATGAGCAGCAGCATATTCATCTTCATTAATTATATTATCAATAGCATTTTGATCAGAATGTGAAGTAACTGGGTCAAATTCTTGTGACCTACTGACAGAAAGCTGATTTTTTTCAACCAGATTAATTTCAACTCCAATATCTTGAACTTTCTCCTCCTCAATAGGAGTATCTTTATTAAAAGCTTCTCTAAGCTTATTCATGATGTGTTTAAGAGCTAGTACCTACAAATTTCTACATGCTATCTGCGGATATTCCATCCTATTATACTATTGTATGGGGTTATCACGATAAGCTGTTTTAGGAAACAAAAGATGCCGGTCTGTCAACGGCACGCAATACGGCCCTTTTCAAAGCCTGTCGCCAACACACGCCAACCAGTTTTATTTACCTAATTAAATCTTGGATGCTACGGCATCGTATTGGATCTGGACCGATGGTACTGTAGGTTTAAGATGTCTTACTTTAAGCTAAGATTCAGTAAAGTGAAGTTAGTTCTTTAATAGTTTCTATTTTTGTGCTGCATTAAAGCCTCAAATGGGAAGGCGTGAAATTGTGATGTCCACAACTCCCGTGAAAATACATCAGATGTTTCCGTTCCATGTTGTGGATGGGAGAAATTACAGATAAACTTCTCAACTTTCACCTCAGGAGATAACCGGGTTTATGTGATTAAAATTCATCTAATTACGTTGCCAAGTATGTGTAGGCTTAATTAGGATATAGCTACGAATATCGGCACGGCTGCAAGCAGTAATTCGAACCGTGATGAATTTAACACGGAAATTACATCGGGTGCTTTAAAATTTTTTTACGAGATGCAATAGCCTGTCCCTGTTATCTTTACTTGAGCTATTTTGATTCGCTGAACATGACAAGCGGATTTTTCATGAGTTTGTATTATTTTTTTATAGGTACCTGTCAACTCATCGGCCCTACACCCGTGCACCGCCATGCCACTCGGTACCGGACCGTACGCCCTTCCCCGACTTGAGCCTTTCACGACTAGCGCTCTACGGCCGCCTTACGATGCTTACTATCGTTGGGGGAGGGCGTGATCATCGATAAGTTTACCTCTTTGTCTTCCGCTGGGATTCCGTCTAAAATGCCAAGAAATGCCGCGTGTACTAGCGAAGGTAGTTGAATCATTGACACGAATTACAACATCGGAAAAGTGCAAACATATCCGAGTCCTTGCTATATAGTTAAATGCAGATTTTTTGACCGCTGACGTAACCACAACGAACGGCGGGATCCATAACGTAAAGATAATGGTTAATACCAAGATATTCTGCTTTAAAGAAAACTAGTGAATTTACTAAAGATAGCCGTAATTACATGACGCAAAAAATCAGTAAATCTTATCGTGCTTAGAACAATACTTATGCCAAATTTATAGACAGGTTTAGAGCACTAACGTCAGTATGGTGAGTATTGTAAGAAACAGTACGGTACTTTGGTAAGTGTATAGTGTAAGTTTGCGAGCAAGTTTACTACCCCAATAAGCCAAGTATCATGATAAGTAAAATTAGCTAGAACCAGCAAGTATCGCAAGTATTAAGTGGCACAAATGTATAAATACGTCATAATACCACACCACTCTACACGACACCACAGCAAACCGCATAACAGCACATCCCAATCCACCCAGCCCAATCCACCCAGCCTAAAACACCGGAGTATCTCAAAAACGTTCGTGATGTATATAATCTAGGTTTCTGCTTCGATGCGTCTGCGGCTGCACGGAACATGTCAAATGGTTCTCTAGGTTTCCCTACGCTTACATTGTAAATTACCTGATCGAATTTACCTGGTGACAAAACGTTGCCCCAACTCTCTACCCATTCTCCACCCATGTACTGATTCTGGTCTCTTACATATCACCAGGTGATTCCAGCAACCATTTAGCGTGCCTTCCCAAAGCGCCTCAACAAGTTGGACCCGTCGTGGGACGATGACATCAAACTGGACCCAGAATTGGCCCCAGACGCCAGCGTGGCCCCAGCGCGGACCTAGCTCGTCAAGACCTACCGTGTCGCACCGCGGTATCGACGGCGGTCTAGGCGGATCGTGTGTCGTAGGATTCGCGTATTCCTGGCAGTGCTTCGGTGATTGCTAGAGGCTTGACATTCACAATCGATACCTGATATAAAAATCACTTATCAAGCCGTTAGGTGTTTAGAGCGCTATTCCAGCAACTACGACCATATTCAGGTTGATAGAAAAGTTAAAAAAATCTTTACTCCCCTCAATCTTCACTGAAAAATTTCACTGCATCAGGTACCTTGCAACATCTGCAACTTTCCAGCCAATTTTTGAAACTTCCACTGTATTTAGGAGATACATTCGCTCGCTTAAATGTCATCTTCTGAAGACGAGTACGCATCGACATTCAAGTCGAATCTTCATCTCCCTCATGTTGAGCGGAAACCAAAATCCTCTAAATCAATTGTTAAAACAGGTAAGAAATTAACTGGAAAATCAGTCCGTTTTCCTGACCTGTACCTGAATCCCGCTCCTGAAGTGCCCAGTGATCTGGATTCAAACTCAGATGCTGAAACCCCGGCTCAATTGCCTAGCTTCAAGTTTGAAGCATCTCAGCTAAATGCCAGCGATGACGATGAAGATGAACCTGAACCTCCAGTGGCCGATACCGCTACATTTTCCGATTCTTCCGATAGCGAAAATGACGTTACCGGTAACCACTCCCAGCACGTGGATACTGATGATCAGACCACTGATATCACCGATCAATTGAAAAAATCTACATCAACATCTTCCAGCCACTCAGAAAAGAAACCATCGCTTCGAAGCCTCATAAGAAAAGTGGCGTTGGTGGACAAGGCGTTCACAGGCCCGGAGTACGCCTACGACGACGACATGTCGGCTTCCGATCGGTTCTTGGGCCGAATCCTCAACTCTTCCAACGGAGGGTTGAGCGGAGGTGGATTGATTCCTGGTGCCAACTCCATTCCTGAACAGCGCCAGGATGAAGAGCAAAGGATCGGAATCAATGAAGATATTGAGATGAAAAAGGTAGATGTATCGAATGCCAGCGACGAGGCAAAACATCTCATTTCGCTTCATGTCCCTGATGCCGCTAGGCTTCTCTCGGAAGAACACCAGGGATCAAGTCGAGACTACGAAACAGGACTGTCGGCTAACCTCGTTCACGAACTGTCGTCGGAAAACCTTCGTAGCCATCTGCTTTACCAGCCCAACTCAGAGTATAACGTTCATGATGAAATCGCCAATGATCTCCAGGAGGACGACTATCTCATGTTGGACGACGATGAGGACGGAATTTACGTAGCCCCACCACGCAGAGTTCATGCTGGAGTATTGCTGTCGTTAATGAAATTGTACCAGAATCCACAGGAAGCTAAATCTTCAACCAGCGTGTCTTCTGGGCCCACGACTCTCGCCGAAGAAAACCTTTGGGACGAAGGAATGTATGGATCGAAAAATACCAGTACCGTTGATTTCACCAAACTCAAAAGCGGCATTAAAAAAGGTGGTAAGATGATGTCTGGAATTCCTGGAAGACTTACGAGTCATGGACACAGTAAAAAACCTTCAACGGACGATGAAATTGATGAGAAAGAAGATTATGACGGCGAACCGGCTGATCCTTCACTTCCTTCGTTTCAAAATGCTAAACCCAAAGCTCCTAAAAAGACAGCAAGTGGAAACAGAGTTCCACAAATTGGGAAGAAATTGAAACAACATAAGCGACAACAGAAAGAGCAGCTCCGAATCACAGTGCATATTGCCGATATTCTTCAACGTCAACGATTTATTATGCGTTTATGTCGAGCATTCATGTTGTTTGGTGCACCTACTCATAGGTTGGAAGACTACATGGTGATGACAAGTCGAGTACTCGAAATTGATGGTCAATTTATGTATTTTCCAGGGTGTATGATTGTTTCATTTGGTGATGCTGCCACCAGAACATCCGAAGTGCATTTAGTCCGATGCCTGCAAGGATTAAATCTTTCAAAGCTCTCAGACTCTCATCAAATATATAAGAATGTTATTCATGATTTGACTGGCGTTGAAGATGCAGCTGCTAAATTAGAGGAACTACTTAAAGCTAAGAATAAGTATTCTCCATGGGTTTGTGTGCTTTTGTATGGATTGGGATCAGCATGTGTTACACCATTTGCATTCAGTGGGAATTGGTATGATGTACCTATTTCTTTCGGGATTGGATTGTGTGTAGGATACTTACAATTCTTCGTATCTTCTATGTCAAATTTATACTCTTCAGTATTTGAAGTGACAGCCTCTATTGTTGTGTCATTTATTGCCAGAGCCATTGGTTCGATCCGAGGTGGTGAACTTTTTTGCTTTGGTGCCATTGCTCAAGGGTCATTAGCATTAATCTTACCGGGTTACATTATTCTTTGTGGATCACTTGAGCTTCAATCGAAGAATTTGGTTGCAGGATCAGTCAGAATGTTCTACGCTATTATCTACTCATTATTCCTTGGGTTTGGTATTACTTTAGGTGCTGCATTATATGGATGGGTAGATTCAAATGCTACTGATCTGGCTACTTGTGATGCAAGTCACGTAGTTGATGATAAATGGAGAATCTTATTTGTTCCACTTTTCTCTTGTTGTCTTGCACTTATTAATCAAGCTCGTTGGCGTCAACTTCCAGTAATGGTATTTATTTCATGTGTTGGATACATTGGGAATTATTTTGCAGCCAAACATTTCCTGCTGGTGACAGAATTTACAGCAGCTATTGGGGCATTTATCATTGGAATTTTGGGGAATATGTACTCCCGAGTTTGGAAAGGAATGGCAGTTAGTGCCATGTTACCTGCAATTTTCGTACAAGTTCCATCAGGTATTGCATCTAAAAGTACGTTATTAGCAGGAATTGAATCTGCTAATCAAATTGTTAATAGTACAACCACTACTACCCTGAGTACCGATGTAAGCTCATTGAGTTTTGGGGCCACCATGGTTGAAGTTTCTATTGGGATTAGTGTTGGATTATTTGCTGCAGCATTAATTGTTTATCCGTTTGGAAAGAGAAAGACTAGTTTGTTCACATTGTGAGTTATAGAATAATATGAATATAGTGATTAGTGTAGGGCGGTAGAAGTAGAAGCGGGGGCAGAGAGTCAGACTGAGAGACAGGCGGCAGGGACAGAGGAAGAAGAGGCATGGATAGAAGAAGAGGGGCAGAGACAGAGGTGGAGACGCTGGAGTTGGCTTACGTCGAGGGGTCGGACAGAGATTGTTTGAGTTTAACTCAGCTTAATCCTCGCCTCATCTTCGACCCAAGTCCGCCCCAGCCCGTCGGTATCCGCCTTATTTTCAACTCATCTACGCTTCGTGTGATTGAGGCCATTACTTCCTCCTCTACTTCACCACCTCTACTCATCTACACTTGTATGAAAAGATTTTTATTAGTCATGTCAATTACAATTGCACCACAGGCACAATTTGGAGCTGCTCGTTGCTATCGTCTTTAATTATCATCTTGCACTTTGTAAATTCCTCTACATAATAGTACAACACTTATTTTTTGGTTTACCATCAGTTTTTTCAGTTTGAACAGACTGTCTACCTCTTTTCTTTGTCAGATCTGAATCACCAGAATCAGTTGTAACATTTTGTTGTTTTTGTAATTCTTTTTGTTGTTTCTTTTCAGCACTAATTTGAGCTTCTTTCCTCATAATTTGTCTTACAACATCAACAAATGCTTCATCAACATTTGTTTTATACATTGCACTTGTTTCATAAAATGGAACCATCCCCCATTCTTGTGAAACTTTAATACCATCATCTATACTTAAAACTCGATCATCTTCTAAATCACATTTATTACCAATTAAAACCATTGGTACATTATCTGAATCTTTAATTCTTAAAACTTGCTCTCTTAAAGCTAAAAGTTCTTTCAATGAATTTTCATCAGTAACTGAATAAACAAGAAGGAATCCTTTTCCTGATTTAATATATAATTCTCTCATGGCAGTAAATTGGGCTACACCTGCAGTATCTAAGATTTCTAAATCACAAGCTCGTCCATCAATTTCAATTTGTTTTCTATATGAATCTTCAATGGTTGGATCATAACTTTCAACATAAACACCTTGAACAAATTGAACTGTAACAGAAGATTTACCAACCCCACCTGCTCCAAGAACAACCACTTTATAGTCTATTCATTAGTATCTTAATGATATATCCACATATTTAAACGTACCTCTCATAGTTAATGTAGTAAAGAATAGTTGGCGATAACATTTTTTCTACTTTGGGTGAGGCTCGTCTAAAAGACGGGAAACCTGCAGCATTTGAAAGCTGCAAAAACTAAAGACGCATAGAATAAAAAGTGGGAAAAATGAAAAGAATGGCTTTAAGTGATTTTGGAGTAACAAGTTGTTGCTGTAGGCCATGCGGTGAAACGGTGCAACGGTTTGGTGTCAAGCGGGCAATTATGTCAAGGGTCTGGAGGTCGCCGCTTACGGTTTCTATTAGCAGTTAAGGTTTGACCTGAGCACTAACTCACCGAGTTCTACTCTACCAACCGAGCCACTCTACCAATAGAGTCTTACTCTACCAACTGAGAGTTCTGCTCTGTAAGCTGCTCTAGCCGAGTGTTTTACCCTCTTTGACTCTTCCTAATTGAATCTTGTTCTACTCTCTTCTACACTTCTTCACATATCTAACTTCAACTATAAACTATAAAGGAAGGATATTAGGAACTGGTCCCAATGGAGTAATTTGATTAGGATTGATCTTGATATGACTTCTTGTATAGTGCTTTTTAATATGATCAAAATCCGTAGTCTCACTGAATCCAGGAATCTTCCAGTAAAGCAACCTGAGCCAATGGTGGATATACGGATAATCGTGACGAATCATTTTTAAATTACACTTGAAATGTTGATGATAGACAGCATCAAATCGAATCAAAGTGGTATAAAGACGAATATCCGCTTCCGTTAATTGGTTTCCCAATAAGAAATTATGACTGGTAGTATCATTAGCCTTGAGAATTTCTTCTACTTTATCCAAATGTTCAAATACACCAGTGACTTCCAGCTCGTAAATCTCTTGTTTGGTAGAGAATCCCGTCTTATAAACACCATTATTGATCTTGTCGTAAACCCATTCATTGATTTCATCAATTTTTGGTCTCAATGACTCGGGGTAAAGATCAATTTCAGCGTACTCTCCTGGGATCAAATGATTAAACTCGGTATTCAACATTCGAAGAATTTCACTCAGTTCGTTGTTCACTACAGTCTGCAATTCCTTGTCCCACAACACCGGCACCGTAAACCTCCCAGAATAATCTTTATCAGCCTTGAAATACAATTCTCTAATTCGTTCAGCTCCGTATAAATGATCTTCTGTTCCATTTGAAAAATCAGAACTTCTACTACGTTCAGCCTTCTCTTCTTCGCTGATAAATCTCCATCCTTTCTCGTCCATGTGCCAATGGACTACAGAGAGTCCAATTATGGCAGTAAGACCTTTCAAGGCTCTGGTAATTAATACCCGGTGAGCCCATGGACAGGCATAAGAAACGTAAAGATGATACCGATTTGCTTCAGCTGCAAATTTGGCACCGGAATCGCTTGAAATAAACGACCGGAATTGACTGACCTGACGCTTGTAAGCACCCGATTTGTCTGCAAAAGTAAGAATATCAAGTTTCGACATGTTGATAATTTTAAATTGTAGAATTGAAATTGCTATAGGGAGTCCGGGGAAACCTGTACATTAGTAAAAATGACAAATTACAAATAAACCACCCGTACACCAGCCAACGTCATTAAAAATTGGGTAACGTGAAAACTGACAAATTAGCTTGAAATATGCCATAATTTCGTGAGTAGGTTAAGAACCATGAAAGAAGTAGAACCTGTGAGTTTGGTATGTGTAGCTGCCCTAGGGAACTTATTGCCGTAGGTTGAAATAGCACTCATGACCTGGAGCAAACTCGTCCGTGGCGCGGGCCGGTTTTCTTTTCTCGCCCCCATACTCGGTCCAAATTTCGCGGCGCTGGTCCCACGGCGGTCGAGGCTACCGAAGATCGTCACAATTCCCACCGCCGCTTATGTAAGCACAAAATTTTCAGGTCTTCAACTTTTCACTCACCGAGTGGCCACAATAATCAACTACAATATGTTGCAAAGAGTTTTATATAACGCTGTCAGAGCCCCAGTGGCTCGTCCTGCTATGGTCAGAGCGCTTCCAATGATGAAGCCCGTACATCTTTCCATGAGATTTAACTCACAAAAAGCTCAAGATGCTAAATCTGAAGAATCAGCTCCAGTTGATGGAGCTGAAGCTGCAAATGAAGCAGCCGATGATATTGCTTCTAAACATGAAACTAGTGAATCTGCCGATCCTGTTGCCGAACTTAACCAAAAGTTAACTCAAAAAGACAAAGAGTTAGCCGATATGAAAAATCATTACGCTAGAGCCATTGCTGATTTCAGAAACTTACAAGAATCTACTAAGAAAGAAGTTGGTAAAGCCAAAGATTTTGCTTTACAAAAATTCGCTAAAGATTTATTAGAATCGTTAGATAATTTTAGTTTGGCTTTGAACGCCGTTAAAGAAGAAACTTTGAAGACAAACGAAGAAGTGAAAAATTTATACGAAGGTGTTAATATGACAAGAAATGTTTTTGAAAAAACTTTAACTAAACATGGAATTGAAAAAATCGATCCTTTAGGCGAACAATTCGATCCAAATCAACATGAAGCTACTTTTGAACTTGCACAACCTGATAAAGAACCAGGTACTGTTTTCCATGTTCAACAACCAGGTTACACTCTTAATTCTAGAGTCTTAAGACCTGCTAAAGTTGGCCTTGTTAAAGATCCAAACTAGAGCCACTAAAATGACCTCACGATGATGTTCAATTCATTAATTGTTTAGGAATCACCGTGTCAACCCTAATGATAGCATCCTGTCTTGTATATACAATTGATGTTCCTGTACCACTAAACCGTACCTATTTGGGATGATTGCAACCCAATGTAGAATTGGCCCAATGTAGAATTAGTGTTAAATGCAAGCAAATGCATAAGTGACGTCTGGCTTAAACGAAATGCATAACGTCTGGCTGCAAGCAGTCATAGAATTAATCTGGCTGCAAATCCAGGTACCAACACTGGATTCTCCAACATGAAAAAAAATTGGGACGACCTTTCCGGTAAAGTTCAACAGCATAGACAACCTCAACCCTCAGCCGACTCATTGCCGTTACTTTGGCATCTGATGATGATTTACACTAATTTTGATGTCTCATGACTCATGCCCCGGTTTTTGGCGTTCCCGATTTGGTCCCGGTTTTTCGCCGGTCCCCGGTTTCGGTGAGACAGACATAAATTTTTCACTATCATATTTTTCACCTTGATCCAAAATGTTATCTAAATCTACTATTCGTTGTCTTAGCTCATCTGCCAAATCATTAAAGAATTTGAAAATCGGATTAATTCCTGGTGATGGAATTGGTCGTGAAGTTATTCCGGCTGGTAAAGCCGTTTTGGAAAATTTACCTTCCAAATATGACTTAAATTTTGAATTCGTTACTTTAGATGCTGGTTTCGAACTCTTCCAAAAGACTGGTACTGCTTTACCGGATAAAACTGTTGAAGTCTTACAAAATGAATGTGATGGTGCATTATTTGGAGCTGTTTCTTCTCCAACTACTAAAGTTGCTGGTTACTCTTCACCAATCGTCGCCTTGAGAAAGAAATTGGGATTGTATGCCAATGTTAGACCTGTTAAATCAGTTGATGGGATCGGTAGACCTGTTGATATGGTAATTGTCCGTGAAAACACTGAAGATTTATATATCAAGGAAGAAAAAGCTTACACCAAAGAAGATGGTACTAAAGTTGCAGAAGCCATTAAAAGAATTACTGAAACTGCAACCATTAATATTTCCAAAATAGCTTATGAAATCGCTTTACAAAGACAAGCCATTAGAGAAACTTCTTCTTTAAAATCCATTCATTCAAAACCTTCAGTTACTGTTACTCATAAATCTAATGTTCTTTCAGTTTCTGATGGGTTATTTAGAGAAACTTGTCGTAACGTTTACGATTCTACTCCAGAATTTGCTTCTGTTGATTACAAGGAACAAATCGTTGACTCAATGGTTTACCGTATGTTCAGAGAACCAGAAATTTTCGATGTAGTTGTTGCTCCAAACTTATACGGTGACATTTTAAGTG
The DNA here is from genome assembly GCA_030578455.1 of Metschnikowia sp. yHQL527. NCBI lineage: Eukaryota > Fungi > Ascomycota > Pichiomycetes > Serinales > Metschnikowiaceae > Metschnikowia > Metschnikowia sp. yHQL527. The sequence goes on along the minus strand of JAJMRR010000010.1, from coordinate 221,948 downwards.
ATGGTGCTGCTGCTTTAGTTGGGTCTTTAGGAGTTGTTCCTTCTGCTAACGTTGGTGATAACTTTGCCATTGGTGAACCATGTCATGGATCTGCTCCAGATATTGAAGGAAAAGGAATTTCTAACCCAATTGCTACCATTAGATCTACCGCTTTAATGTTAGAATTCATGGGTGAAACTGAAGCCGCCGCTAAGATTTACGAAGCTGTAGATGCTAATTTGAGTGAAGATAAGATCAAAACTCCAGATTTAGGTGGTTCTTCTTCTACTCAAGAAGTTATTGATGATATCGTCAGACGTTTTTAGATTTATAGTCAAAGATTAGAGTAATTGACTAGATCAGAGAACCAGAGGGTGTAGTAACACGACGTGAGCTTTGCAATTAGGGGAAATGACCATCAAAGCGTCAGACCCTCAAACTTGGTAGGTCAGCTGTTGATGTCGAGATATCGAATAGTACTTGAGTTTAAGACTCCGGCTTTGATCTCCAGCTTTTACTACCTCGACTTGCAATACAGTTATTAAATAAAATTCGATCATTTAAGTACACCTCTATAGTCACTATTTACACTTGTATGCCTACTTATTAATTTACATGTATCAACCTAATTGTCACTTTTCACAAAACAGGCTGCAAAAAACCCAATTCCTCCGTCTTCCTTTGGCGTTGCTCTAACACAGCCACCTGCCAACTCTTCACATCCTTCTTCGGTGTCGGAGACTGACGTGAATTCTTGGGGCCAGCCACGTTTAGGCCAACTGGGAATGACAACTTCTCTTTTAGCAAGAGTCCAGCCTTGTTTCATAACCTGAGGGTCCTTCAATAAATCAACAACCACCCTCTCGTTCTCTTGGGCATGTATGGAACAGGTGGAGTAAACCACCTTACGTGCTTTAGGAAATGATAGAGCATGTTTCATGATGGAGAATTGAAATGAAGCTAATTTTTCAAGTCTTTCTACGTCCAACACCTGATCTTCCTGATGTTCCTCTTCAATGGCTCGTCCAAAGATCCCAGATCCGCTACATGACGGGTCAACCACGAGACCCGTGACATCTGGAAAGTCTTTAGGGGCAGTAGTAGTGAAATCGGCGTGGGTGACATGAATAAGGTCTTTCTTTGGTCCTATAGCTTTTGAACTCATTGTTTTCAAGATTTTAGCTCGTTTGGCGTCTCTTTCGAAAGCGAAAACCACTCCATCAGATGACAAAGAGTCTACAAGAGCAGCACAATGAGAAGTTTTGTTTCCTGGAGCAGCACAAGCATCGATTATGGAAGTATGAACATCGGTACTATCACCATTTAAAATTGCGGCAGGGAAACAAGATGCCCGGTCTTGGATAATGACTTCTCCATCTTGATAAGCCTGGGATGTTGTAAGTTTCTCCTTGGGATGGAGTCCGTATAAGTTATCTATATATGAGTCCTTGTAGATGTGACCCTGTTGTAACTGGTCAAGAGACTCTACTGGAGTGAGAGAACGAAACCAATGGTGTTTACTGAAGAAAGTTTCCGAGTCGATACGAATGGTATTGATTCTAAACCATCTGACGGGAGTTTCATCCTCATCGAGTTTAGTATTACAAGGAAGATCCTGAGCCGATTTGGCTTTATGTTTTAATTTCAATTTTGTGAATTCGGCTTGAAGTCTGGTTTTATGCTTTAAGAAATCATCTTTTATAGGATGTTTTCCCAGTTGAATTCTTCCCTTTGACGAGAAGAGAAAGTCATGAACAAGAAGCATCAACAAGTTATCGGAAGCCTTTAATTTTTTAACGTTCATGGATTTTTTAAGCTGAGATTTCTTAATAACGTACTGGATATGGTCTTTGTACTTCAACGTAGAGTAAACCACGGCGTAGATATGACCAGGCAGAGATTTAAGCTTAGCGTTGAAAATCCGATTCTTGAGTGACCCACGAGCGTCCGTAAGGAATTGCTCGGCTTCAAAGTAAAAGTTCATGGCGGTGAAGAAGGTATGCAAAAACTAGGAGATGAGCAGACTTGACAGTGATGAGATGGAGTAAAAAACAGTAATTTTATGGATTTTACGGCTGAAATTTGCAAAAACCACCACTAGATTGCTTACGTTCAGAAGAAATACCTCTAGTAGTAACAGATAAACACCAAGTATATGACAGCCAGTAGATGGACGTTAATAAAGATGAGTATATCTACGGGAATTTTCAGTCGCAGCCGAAACCTCAACGTTGGCCAATTTTCAACTCCTGTCACGACAACGTCAAACATCCACAAGCGGAAACACCCCACTTGCCGCGATTCACCACATCCCAAGCACATCATCGCTGCACAACATAACCGCCAGTCAATTTACCAAGGCTGAATTGACTACAGTTATTCCATCAGTCCATTGACCAGAATAGACAATAATCGTCATTGACATTTGATCAGATCCAGACGGATACTGTCAGATACGGAAATAGACACGTAAGTGACGTAAACGATCGAAACTGGAGAAACGACAGAGACGGCAACATAAACAGCAGCCAGCAACATTACAAGCAGCCAGCAACAGGATCTCAGCATTGATTTGACCTGATTTGTCCCAATTTGACTTCATCTGAGCTGATTCATTTCCATTCATAACCTCCAGAGCCTGAACTCGAAGTTTCCTCTCCGCTCCGCTCCTCCTTCTCACTCCATGTCGCCGCCTCCTAACGCATACCAAGCCGGCACTAAACTCACCGTGGGCTCACATGCCGTTTCCATCATCAAGTACCTACTGGCCGGAGGCTTCGCCCTCGTCTACACCTGTACGATTGATCCTCCATTCCAAGGCTCATCTACCGCATGTTTGAAGAGAGTCGTGGTCCCCAATAAGTGGCAGTTGAACCTTCTTCGTCAGGAAGTTGATGCTATGAAAAGATTACGAGGAAATAGAACTATTGTGTCGTATATCGACTCTCATGCATCTCGAATGTCTTCACCTTCTTCCGATGGCCAACAACAGTATGAAGTATTTCTCCTCATGGAGTACTGTTCACGTCACGGACTCATAGATTTCATGAACACCAGATTATCTCATAAACTTCAAGAACCAGAAATTTTAACCATCATGAGAGACGTCACTGTAGGTGTGGCAATGTGTCATCATCTTCAACCACCGCTAATTCATAGAGATATTAAGATTGAAAACGTTTTGATAGATGCTGCTGGTACCTACAAACTTTGTGATTTTGGTTCAGCTGTAGGTTACGTTTCTGTACCTAAATCATCTCAAGAACTTCAAACGGTTCATGACGACGTGATGCAACATACGACTCCTCAATATCGATCTCCGGAGATGATTGACCTTTCAAAAGGATTTCCTATTGATGATAAACTGGATATTTGGGCATTAGGTTGTTTTCTCTATAAATTATGCTACTATACTACACCTTTTGAACTGTCGAGTCATTCTTCTTTACGTGATATGGAAGTGCTGATTCTCAACTGTAACGTTACCTTGAAATTTCCTCACGACGTACCGGGCCTGGCGTTCTCTGCTCGTATGAAAAATATCATAAAATGCTGCTTACGACCTGATCCAAGAAGAAGACCGTCAGCAGTTCAATTACTCGAAGAAATTTGCTCAATGATGGGTGAAAAGGTTCCTGATGTAGTCCCACATACTGTAAGAACCAAAAGAGTGGTTTCAGATAAGGAGAAATCTCAAACTGATAGACTCAGAATCGAAAGAAAATCTTCTCCCGACGCTCCTGCGTTACCCAAAAGAAAAGACCCTTTTGCCAGTATTGACAAGTCGAAACTTCTTGAAAAGAAAGCTCCTCCAACAGGATCCATGGCCAGAATCAATACTTCTTATATTCCAAGCTATACAACTACACCTAGCAGACCTGCAAGTAGTTACGATGATACATCACTCAAGAGTTTTATTCTAAAACAACTTAACGAAAGTACTGAAGATGTCTCGTCCACCAGTAGACCCGAGGATAGTACTCTTGACTTTCTTCGGTCACGAGAAGATGGGATTTCCCTGCACCAAAATACCGGTGGCAGCTTTAAACTGAGTTTGAAGAATGGGTTAAGAAAAATAAGTACAGGTGGTAGCAGTATTTCATCAGCCCAAAATACCGGTAATAATAATATAAATGTTAATAAGAGATCAAGTATTTCTTCATTCAAACAGTTACTTACAGGAAACTCATTTAGAAGAGCCAGTGAAGAGGTGATAGAAACAGAAGAAAAAGCTACACCCAAGAAATTATCGATTCAGCGTAGAATGGCAATGCTTATGAATAACAAGGAGCCAGAGATGAAGAAAACGGCACTGGGATACGGTCATTTCACTGACGATGTAGAAGACCAAGAAGAATTGGATTCAATCAACCAAAAAACTGGAAGCAGAAATATCACCCCAGAGCCAAAATCTAAATTGGCAGAAACCAGCAAGAAAGCCGTCAAAGATTCATCAAAATCTCCACATCCTGCTAAACGACCTGTTCCACCAAAAGTTCCTTCAAGCTTATCGTCAAAATCAATTCCTCTTGCTAAACCGGTTATAAAACCAACCACCAAAGCACCACTGAAACAAATCGCTGTTACCACAACAGTTATGAAACAAATCCCTGCTGTTACCACAACAGTTATGAAACAAATCCCTGCTGCCAAAACAGCACCTCTCTTAAAGAAACCTCCACCTAAACCAGAAAAACCAGTATACTTGAAGTCGCCGGAAAAGGGCCGTCGATCCAGCACCAGTAGCGACCTTTCGATCCCCGATCTTGACGATTTGGAGAAACAATTTTCAAAGAGGTTTCCCAGTTATGTGTAGCACTAAATAGGATGTAATTTATGTCGGCGAACAGCGATAAGTATGGTCAAGGGCGGAAGTTTTCAGCACAAACATTAGTAGAGCCTGAAAGAACTGTCTTGATGTAGATGTAAGCTCTTCACCTCTCAAAACTTCTACACTGATTGATATTTTTATACACTTGCTGACCTTTTTATACACTTGCTGGCCTTCTTCTACACCGGTTGACAGGCTTCTACACCATTTTTCAGGCTTCTACCCTTCTTGACTTTTCTATAATTCCTGACACCCTTCTACACTTCTCTCTGTCTCTACATTTCTATCCGTTACACTTCAAACTTCTCCGCTTGACACTTCTATAATACATATACCTCTATCTACTCTGGCGAGTCACTACCACTGAAATCTTCAATTGAATCAAGAATAAAGTCAACTCCTTCATCGAATCTTTCACTTATAACATCCCAGAGTCCATCTACTGAAGCCTTTATGACTCTACCAAATTTTCTTCTAGGACGTTTTATTTCTTCTTCTTGTCCACCTCGAGTACCTGCTCCTGCAACCCAACATGGATTAAGACAACTTGTAAATAATACTGAATTCTTATAGTACCAATCAACCATTGACTCATCCATTACTGGAACAAGAGGTTTTAAACCTGATCGATTTACGAAAACTACTGTACCCTGAATTAAATCTTTAATTTCTTGTGAAGGACGTTTGGCGTAAAGATGCACAATGCTCTGATAAGCATCTCCAAATCCAACAAACACTATCTTCTTAACCTGCGAGAAGTACATAATGTAATTATCCCACAAGTAAAGCATAAGTTCTTGTGAGAAAATTGTTGGATTATAAGTAGAAGGAGAAGAATCTGGTTTTTCAGTTTTAAATGATGGGGTAGGTAACGCAAACGATGGGATATTAACATCAACGTACCCTATGCTGGAACCTTCTACTTCAGAATTAACCTTATCAATAATTTGACGTAATGGATGCAGTAAAACCATAGATGAATTACTATCGATATTACCATTGACAGGATTAATATTGGCCCAAATTTCCGGAGGATCATGAACGCAAATAACCACCGTAGAGCAGTCATAAATATCGGCACTTGCAACTACAAGTTCGTCCAAATGAGGCGGTAAATCAACACTGAACCCAGAATTTTTATCGTCGTTAGAATTAACAATCGGTAAATTAATGAATGAGTAGCGTCCAAATAATTCCAGCACCTGGTGAGTTCGTACGGGTTCACCAATGCTAGTGATGGCCGTGGCATTGGCATCAATGACAGTATCATACACATCATCAAATGTATTTGTAGGATTTCCTGGTTTCATACATTGCCAGTACTTTGCGTGAACTTTCATCACTTCATCAACCACTTCTAAAGTTTCTAACTGTGGTAACAGAGACAGAACTCTATCTGGTGGTTCACCTACAAGCACTTTAGCTACTCCCAAGGCACTTTTACTGATGGAATCAAGGTTATAGCCTCCTTCTAAAATAACTGCAAGTTTTCCCTTAGCAATACTTTTCAACATGTGGGTCATATGACCGTAACCAGCAGGAGTTACATGACATCCTCCAATGATATCACCATCGGCAGCATCAAATCCCGAACTGACGATTACAAGATCAGGATCGAATTCGCTAATTACAGGAATGACAATTTTCTGGAAAGCGTAAATATAATCACCATCGTTCATACCGGCACTTCTCCAAGGAATGTTCAAAGAGAATCCTTCACCTGGACCTTCTCCAACATTTGTATGGGCACCGTACTTTGTTCCGGGATAAAATTTCCCATTCTCGTATCGATGAACAGAAATGTATAATATTCTAGGGTCGTCAAAGAACGACTTTTGAGTTCCATTTCCATGATGAATGTCCCAGTCAACAATGACGATTTTCCGAACGGACTCAGGGTAAGACTTTAGAAGATTTTTAGCTGCCACCGCTACGTTACTGAATAGACAAAATCCACCCGGAGTATCTGGTTCGGCATGATGACCTGGAGGTCTGACCACAGCCATTGAATTTTTAACCCGACCTTCAATTACTGCTTTACATGCCTCGATTGTTCCACCACAAGATAATTTGGCCAGAAGGTACAGGTCATTATTAACATAAATAGAATCACCTTTTTCAGTTTCTTCTAAGAGTTGATCTCTAGTCATTGATTCTGTCAGTTCAATATACGCAAGATGTTCTTTCAGGTGAACTTGTAAGATTTCTTCGGCGGTAGCTTCACGAATTGGAATCTTCACCATAAGCGGACCAATATCATTGACCCCAGAAAGAGAAGTATCTTGAATGAGACCAGCTTCAGCGAGTCTTTTATAGATTCTATAAATTCTTCGAGGGTCCTCAGGATGAGGATCAATATACTCGAAATAAGAAGTAAAAATTTTAGCATGATATCTCATACGAACATCATAAACTAAACCTGTCTTTAATGGAGCATAAAATAGTTGAGGTGCAGTTGGCGGCACAACTACCAATTGTTTTTGGTCTGGTTTATGACGTTTTTCAGATGGAGTTTCAGGTCCAGAATCTAAACCTTCATTTGCATCAGGATCTGGTTTGACAGATGTACCATTGACGTCAGTATCTGCAGAAAGGCCGTTATTTTCGTCCACTATTGGAATTCCATTACTTACAGGATCGATAGAATGACCATTTGTTGGTACTTCTCGTTTGAGAGAGGGTTCAGTAGACATCACGTCAACAGGGTCACTAAATGAATTAGGAAATTTACTAAATAGGTAAGTTCAATTAGATTATTAATAAGCTAAGTAGCCTGTATACAACAAATGGATTTATGTAAGTTTAAATATTAATTCGGCTGACCTCAATGTTTGACGCTGAATATACTGATGTTTTTCAAATTTCCGCCCACCTCAAATAGTGACAATTAGACCCATTTCGGTAATGCACCGGCGTGCGCAGCATCGGGATCTCCAAATATGGACACCATTTTTAAATCAATCTGCACCTATCCGTCACCATTGCATGTCGTTGTTAATTCCTACAGAAAGAGATAGAGAAGATGCTCATGGTCATCTTGACCAGGATGTTTTGTTTCGGGAGGCATTGAATCAAATCGATCACTCTTACGATTTCGATATAGTGAATGGATTCTTTAAACAGTCAGATCAAGACACTGATGATTGGATATTTAACTATGCCAAAGAAGATTTTGGTATTACCAAACCTTGGACACAGCTTTTAGAAGACTTTGAAGCATTGGAAAACGATGATGAGTATCAGTATAAGCTTGTTTTTTTGGCCCGTCATGGTCAAGGTGTACATAATACCATCATTTCAAAGTACTCCAGAGAGGAATGGGCCCTGAAATGGAAATTCTTGGGCACCGACGGTCAAGACGTTTGGGGTCCAGACCCAGAGTTGACCCTGGTGGGGGTGGCTCAGGCAAAGGAGAATAATCAGCTATGGAAACAACAATTACGTGTTGGTGCACCCATGCCTACCAGATTCTTTGTTTCACCTTTAACTAGATCTATTGATACTCTTTTCTATACGTGGGATTCTATTGAGATTCCACGTCCTCTTGTGGTAGAGTCTATAAGAGAGACCATGGGTGTTCATCCATGCAATCAGCGGTCGACGAAAACCAAGATTGCATCGAGATTTAGCCAAGTAGACTTTGAAGAAGGGTTTACTGAAAATGATGAGATCCATAAAAAGTTAACTGAACGTGAAGCTCACTACGAACACTTCTTAAGAGGTCATTTGTTTCTTGAAAGGTTATTCAATGATTACGAGGATAGGGTGGTTAATATCACCAGTCATAATGGAACGATAAGAGCATTTTTAACAGCTTTAGGTCACCGGAAGTTTACGATCCTGACAGGAGGACAGATTCCTGTTGTCATACGTGCAAAGAAAAGACAGCCAAAAGAGTAAGAAAGGCAGGTGGAGAGTAGAGTATAAGAGAAACACTAAACAAAAGGATTCAAGAAGAATCTTAAGAGTAAACGAAACGTATTTTTCTTATATACGACCGTGTACTTATGACAATTGTTTTATATAAATGTACTGAGATATTGTTACATATTAATGAGATTATGATAAAGATAGTAGCACAATTTGGCAATAAAGTCAACCAAATGCTAGTAAGGTTTAAATCTGGCATCTTTCTTCTTATCCTTCCTATGTTTTTTATCCTTCTTTTCTTTCTTATCTTTTTTATCTTTCTTATCTCTCTTTTCCTTCTTTTCTTTATGGTGCTTTTTCTCGGACTCTTCCATTCCATCCATTTCGCTTTCTTGAATTTGTTGTTGCAGGTCTATTAATGGAAATGGCGTTTCCCACTCTTTGATTAATCCATCTTCACCACAGGTCAAAACACATCGTGTTGCTGGAATCACCATCAAGTCCCTTACGACCTCTTCTCCATGAGCACCCGGGAATATAACTCTTTGTGAGAGGTTGACCGATTCAGTATGGGCGTCAAACGGACATACCGACAACACCAGTTTAGAATTAGCACCGAAACTGACGTATCCACGAGGGTTCAAATCCACCACATATTCACAGTCCGGCCATACCGACCTGACATCGCCAATATCATTTGGAACAGGTTCTTCTATTGACTCGTAATTTGTGTTATTTAATTCGTAAAATGCTAGAGTCTCCATATGAGACAATGCCAGGATCCTATTTGGAGTCACAAAGTGACACGAGTGAATCGATGCAAAGTTTATCACTTGATGTAAAGCCTCTTCTTCGTCTGCCTCCTCAAGATCGTAAACGTTTACGTACCCGTCAGTTGATCCAGACATGAGATACTTCTTAGAAGTATGAAACTCAACGGCGGTGATATCGTCGTGATGACTATCGACAAACGCCCGAACAGCACCGTCGGGTTTCCGAATATCCCACAAGTGAAGTTCAGCGTCGGCGCCCACGAGTTCACTGCCAGCGGCTATGGTATTTGTACCATTGTAAGCTACCAGTAGAAAGTTAGCCTTCTTATCGTTGGAGAAGCTTAAAGCTGGTGCCGACGCACTCCGGAGATCCCACACCTTTACTCCGTCTGTTGACGCTGATGCCACCATTGTATCGCCAACTGCCACCATATCATTGATACTGGACTCATGAGCAGAGATTGAAATCTGGGGCATTCTATTTTTACGTCCCAAACTATAGACATTGATATTTCCCCCGGCTGTCGCCGACACAAACGACCCGGCGAATCCAGGTACACTCGCAAGCTTCAAAACCCACGAATCGCCATGCCATGAGAATGTGTTGGAAGCAGACATGGAGATGAGATGACTTTATAACGATAAATGCACCGGTTTCTTCAATATGCGTGGTGTACTGATGTTTTTCCCTGAAAAAAGAATTGTGGTGTACGGGTCCACATTTGATAAAAACCAGTTTGCGATGAAAACAACTCATCTCAACCTTCTTTACCATGAGTAGTATCGTCAAGAAATCGTCCCATTTTACCCCCAAGGTGAGAAAGACGCCACAGAGGCGGAAAAACGACTTTCCCACGCCCCCGGCAACGCAAGTTGAGCCAACAGACGCTGAAAAACCATCGAGAACTACAACCCATCCTCCAAAACCTAGCTTCAAACTTACACTTAAGGAGAAGTCTGGAGCCATTTCAGAGTCACATGTTGACCCTATTGATGCCCCTGAGAACACCCAGCCGGAAACTGCCGTTGAAACTGAACAGAATGACCATGAAATTGCAGTTGATGTAGTTGAAAAAGGTCATGATCATCTTGATCCTCTTGATCCACAAGCACGTCGTCGTTCTTCAGTAAAGCCACAAAGAAGACTTTCAGGGATCACCCACAATATAATGAGGCCAAGAGCCGGGTCAAGTACACGGCCCTCCGTCGGCGGGACCGATGAAGAACCGTTTCGTATTGGAGTACCAATGTCCAAACCATCAAAACGTAGGAAATCATCAGCGGCTGTGGCGATAAGAACTCCATCTATTGTTCCGGCATATACCGAGATCACCGAAGGCGATGAAACCGGTGAAGCAACGGCTACGGTTGTAACAGCCATTGATCCAGATGATATTGATGAAGATATAGATTCAGAATTTGTAGTTGCCATTGATCCAAGAACTAATAAGCTTCGAAAATTCAGACGTCGAAATGATGAGAATTCAGACACTAAACTGGATATTCCACTTGCACCGGCGGTTTTAAATCGGAAAGTTGCAAGTGTTAGTCAAATTCCAAGAGTAATAGATTCAGAAGACGTTGAATTATATAAGAACATTAAGATTCTGGTTGATGAAATTTCAATGGCAGATTTATGTAAACCAACATTTAAAGTAGGAGATTTGAGTACAGAATTTAATAGAGCAGAAGAAGGTCGTAAAGCAATTGCTAAACGTCGTGAAGAAGGAAGAAGACTTCGAAATAAAGCAAGGTATGAAAGACTTTCATTAGAAGAGGCAATGAAACGAGAAAATCCTGATTTCGTTGAAGAAAAAAATAAGAAAAGTGAACAAGGTAAACAAGTAGTTAATGCAATGCTTGAAGGGTATCAAGCCCCAGGAAATCAAACAGGTACTCAACAAGCAGCTCCAACGGTTCAACAAACTAATATTGGAGGTCTTACACTTATGGTTGTTAATGGATCTCTTGATGTTAATCCCGAATCACAAGTTGTTAATCGTCATTCTAAACAAATTGATAGAAGTCATGAAGCTCAAGAAGAAAATCCATACGCTGATCCAATTACTTCTTCAACTTACTCACAACGTCGTCATACTGATAAATGGACACCAAGTGAACTTGTTGAATTTTATAAAGCTTTAAGTACATGGGGAACTGATTTCCTGTTTATTGCACAATTATTTCCATATCGTACAAGGAAACAAATTAAGCTGAAATTTAATTTAGAAGAGAAGAGATTTCCTGAAATTGTTGAAATGGCATTGAAAAGGAAATTACCACTGGATTTTGAAGATTATTGTAAACAATCAAATAAAGAAATTAAGACATTAGAACATTATGAAGAAGAGTTGAAAAAATTACGTGAACAACATGATCAACATGTCAAAGAAATTAATGAAGAGAAAGAAAAAGCTATACAGGACGATTTACAAGAAAGAAGACAAAGAGAAATTGAAAAGAGAACAGGAACCAGGACATTCACTAAGGCCGAAAGTAGGCAAAGGTTCCGGGCTAATGAAGTGGTGGTTGGTTCACTTGAAGATATGAAGAAAGAGAGCAAGTAAGTGATTGGAAGAGTTCGAGCTCTGGAGGAGCTGAGAAGAGATGGAGAAGCTGAAGAAGAGATGGAGAAGCTGAAGAAGAGATGGAGAAGCTGAAGAAGAGATGGAGAAGCTGAAGAAGAGCTGAAGAGCTGAAGAGCTGAAGACGGTTTCAGTGAATTGTGTATTATGTAAACTAGAATAACATTAAGTATTGAGCTACTGGCTTAAGTAATAGTAGTCACTAAATTGAGAGATATACACTGAATAAAAAAATGGAAAAAAAACTAACTCGAAGAACACAAATTTGAAGGAAACTACGAAACCTGAATGGGAGCGTCACCGCCAGCTCAACTGCACATAAAGCGTGCAGCTGTTGTTTCTAGTTCGATCCAATTTGTAATTTGACGTTATCGAGCTGGCCATGGCCCCTTCTCGGTTCGAACCTTTCGGTCGCGAAACCTCCTCTCTACTTGTTTTGCACGGCTTTTCACGTGACTTGACTCTGACTAACTTTTCACTTCTTTACTTCCAACTCATCCTGGCATGTCTAGTGCCAAAGAATACGTGCTTGATATAAGTCCGAGTCCGTCAGATGGTCTTGGTGACCTTGTAAAGTTTGTGGTGAAACCACCTGCATCAATTTATCCTCAGTTAAAATGGCCTATTGGTATAGGGTTGATTGCACTTCTAGGGTCGTTAATTCTACAAGCACAACACGGGTTCGATTCCCTAGCTCAATTGAAGATAGTGCTAACGTTGATTGCATTGATAGTTGTGTTTCTTCTTCAGCAACCACAAGATCTGATGACGGTAATGAAAGATTTAGGTGTACAGCTCGAATCTACCAATAAATGGAAATTTTTCAATAACTCTGATTTCATTCCAGTTTCTGAAATAATCGATATAGTTATTCACGAAGGATTTCATGGATATGGACAGGTGATCTTCTACATGTGTATTCTTACAAAATCGGGAAAACAAATTAATACTGAAATTGATGGGAGTCCTATAAAAGTTGTATTTCCTCAGCTACTACCCCGACAGGAAATTCTCGTTCAAGTTTGGCGTCAAAGTAGACAAGTTCTATTTGGTGAAAGTAGGAGGTACTGGCGCCGGGTTCCGGGTCAGGGGTTGAAAGAGTTGCGTACATTGGAAATACATAAAAGAGAAGAATCTGAAGCTTTAGGAGTTTCAGAAATTGCAGAAATTGCAGAAATTGCATCAATTAAAGTAAATCTGGACCTGATAGATCTTGTTGTGAATCCGGAGCAACCCCAAGGTGGGGTTCTGGTGTCGTGATTTCTGTATGGTAAATGTTCTTTTGTCTGAGTCATATTTGTGCACTTCAAATTATCTTGGTAAGACGTGCGGTCTTGTGTGAGCCGGGGTCTTCAGGGGGCTTGATTCACACTTATTTTCATCAAAATTCGACTCGGTGTCTAAGTAGATTAGTCATCTATTGGCCAAGTTGTTTGAAAACATGAGAGAAATGTTTCCTTTCTGCTAATGAAGCAACGCCAACTGTTGCCAAAAGATAGCCACCAACACTCAAGAGTAACTTTTCGTTATTTCCATTGACTGGACTAGTTGAGTAACTTGAAATTTGACGTTTGCACATGGCAATACCAGGTCTGGTTAATCTGGAAGTTATAGCTAACATAGAATAGGTAGATTTTTAATAATTAAAACTTAAGGTTCTTTGATGAAGTAATTTGTTCAGCGATTTGACTGGTTTTATATAGGCATAACTGCTAATTCCACTTATGTGAAGCCCCGTTATTCGCCGGATTCCGGACCTGTCACCAGATTAGAGAAGGCTGCAAAATCATCAGGTGGTGCGATTTCCGAAATGGGCCAATGTCTGCAAGCCAATCTCGTACATCGGCCCATATTTAGCGAGGTGCCACAGGATACTGTAGCCACTAGCGAACTTGCAAACCCGCGATCATAGGTGATAAAAGAGTATTAATGGCAATAACTTATTGTTTTAGTGTTAAGTTTTAGGTTAAATTAAAATCAGTTGGTGTACGGGTCTTGTTTTATTATTTTTTTCATAGTTTTTTGGTGTACGGGTCAGGTAAGTCTCGTTAATCTATTTTAATGTGCGAAACGACTTTATGAGGCAACAGTGCACACCGTGAGTTGACGACAACAGATAGCGCAGTAATGAGTCGCCCATTGAAGCCGTTATCGCCAAGTTGACTGGTATTGACGCCAAGAACAAATAAATAAATGAATGTACGGATGTTCCACTCGATGATCTCGCTTACGCGTATTTATGTCTTCCCAAAGAGGAAGGACCTTCACCGTTTAGCAATAGACAGGGCCACAAACAAAACATCAATAACGATAATACGACAAAGAATAAATTATTTATCGCGATTAAATTCCGCTAAATAAACGCGTCAACCCGTCATTGTAAGTAGGTAATAGTCAAGTGACCACAAGAGTTGGTCATGATTGAAAGTTTAACGTAAAAATCTGCCAAAATTAGGGGTAAATACCCTCAATACTTAAAACGGACGAAATTGTCCGAATTGAGAACTCGACGCAGCACGCGCCCAAAGTAGCCAAAATCGTCCCGGCTCTGGTTAGGCTCACCAACCTTGACTTAATTTGGTAGTCAAATTTACCTAAAAACAACTGCCCTCACTAAAAAAACTGCACAAAAACACTCACAAAAAAAGGACGTACAAAATTTACTGATTCACTGACTTTAGTATTTTTAGTGTCGGTACAGTTTTTAATAATACACTAATTTTGAATTGATTTACCAAGATTTATTAACTTGTTTATTAAACTGTCAATTTCCAATCAAAGTTTCAGCTTAAAATTAACTTTTCACTCTTTTAAATACTCGTTAATCTATGCTGATTTATCATGAATAACTATAGAAATCAACAACTGTATCCTCAACTGGGATATCGAAATCTGCCATCAACACAAGGTCAGCAAGGTTTTAGCAATCCATCATTTCCCCCAAGTCAAAATCCATCAAATCAATCAAATCATCCGGAGAATTTTAATCAATTAAATCAATCAAATCATCCCAATCAAATTTCTAAACCGTTTAATTTTCATTCAACTCAAGATGACTTTGACTTTTCTGGTAAACGTCCAAATCTTCATTCTCGATCTTTAAGTCATAATAATCAAAGTACTCCCAATAGTTTTCATCATTATCAACCAATAAACTCTAATAATTATCATTTAGAGCCTAATCCAAATACATCGAAAAACAATAATTGGACGTCTTTAATTCCTCCAATGCCCAAATCAAAACCTTCATTACAAGTGCCTCAACCTGCAGCATCTGTAGAAACAAAAAATCAACGTCACTCCATTGCAATTTCTCCTATAGCGTCTAAACATGATTTATTAGCTGATGAACCTCCAAAACCAGGGTTTTATACTAGATCGGCTTCAAATTCTCCTTCTTCTTTATTATCTGCTCCTCCATCGTCATTCCCAGTCGCCAACACTCAAAATCCGGGCTCTTTTAATTCAAATCTCGGTTCTTCTGGCCCTTCTAATTCATCAGCTCCTTCATTACCTTCTCATCCTTTAGATCATCCATTTACTTATCAAAGATCTCAAACAACTCTGTCTGTACCAACAAATAATCAATCACTTGCACTTCAGTCCAAACGAAGTCTTCGTAAAAAGAAGGTTTGTCAAAAATGTGGTTTGGAAATAACTGGTCAATTTGTAAGAGCTCTTTCAAATGCTTTTCATGTCGAGTGCTTTACTTGTAATGAATGTAATCAGCCATGTTCTTCAAAGTTTTTCCCGTACGAATTAATCGACTCGGCGACTCAACAAAAGACTACAGTAGCACTTTGTGAATATGATTACTTTAAAAAACTTGATCTTATATGTTTTAATTGTCATAGTGCTTTAAGAGGTCCGTATATTACAGCATTGGGGAATAAATATCATTTAGAGCATTTTAAATGTGCTGTTTGTCAAAAAGTATTTGAATCAGATGAAAGTTACTACGAACATTCCGGTAGTATTTACTGTCATTTCCATTACTCCAAGTTATTTGCATCAAGATGTGAAGGTTGTCATTCTTCCATCGTAAAACAGTTTGTTGAACTATTCCGTGGTGGAAGAAATCAACAATGGCATCCTGAATGTTATATGGTTCATAAATTTTGGAATGTTTTCATAACTGCCGATTCGGTTGGTTTAAAACACTACTTTAACATTGATAATTTAGATAACATCGATACTATAGAACCTAAATTACTTCTTCAAGTAGAAGAACAGATGGAAGTGGTTGTTATGAACTGCTGGCTCACATTAAGTGGGTATGAAGAAAATTCAGCAGCTTGTATATCTGATATGCTTCTAAATGCATGTACTGGTAATCAATTAAGTGGGATAATGGCAACTGGAAAATTAATATTGAACGTTGAAGTTTTATTTCGGGCTATTGATTCAGTACAAATTGTTTGTGACTCAATAAATCGAGAATTAAATTACGATAAACCAGATCAAAGAAACAATTCCGTGACTCTGATGGAAAGTGACGATATATTTCAACCTCTACGTAAAGAACCACGGAACATTTCTGGGAAAATCATGAGCTACTTAGCAATTCTTCGTAAAACCAATCAAATCTCTTCTTCAGGTAGTCTTTCAGCTGAACTTCTTTCAGTAATTACTGGATGTGCTCATTACTTAAAGTTGTTGATCAGAATTGGTTTAAATAATGCTTTGAAAATTAATAAAATTCGTGGTAATACCGAAGCTAGTGATATGTTCTTGCTTAAAACAAGAGACTATGAACTGATCTCAGATATTGAAAATTGGACTAAAAAACTTGAAATCCCTCCAAATGCTACCGACTTGTGTGCTTCTTGTCTGAAAAGTATTGAAAAGGCATGCTACAGATTGGGAAATAAGAGGTGGCATCCTAAGTGTTTTGAATGCTTCTCGTGTGCCAAACCTCTTGGTGATACCATTGAAACTGCTGGTTTTTCTCCATCCCAGAATCGAGTGTTTTGCAATTCTTGTGCTTCTGAAGATAGTGTTAATGGATTCGAGTATATTAGCGACTTGAGTCAACTTATTTACTTGTTGAAAATAGCGTTATCAAGATCCAAATCAGTTATGCTTGAGCTGGGGGTCAAAGTTGAAGCACTTCCAACTACTGACTCACAGATTACTGCTACTGAGAATGATTACTCTAAGACTCTCAGCGACGTTACGAGGATGAGAACTAAGAGACAGAGTCAGAAATTGTCGAATTCAGTTAAGAAGAATGCTCGTAAGTCGGTGATAATTGAAGCACCTGAAGCCAATAGAGCTAAAACTGATATCACTAGAGAAGATGATATTGAAGAATTTGGCCCAAGCGATCGTAAAGCATCACAAATGTCGTTCAATGTTCATCAACGAGACCATGATATCTTCAAGGTGAAAGAAGATCCTGACCAACGGTTTAAAAAGGATTTAAAGATTAGAGATGAACCTCAGAGGCAATTGACTAATCATCACTTGGATAGAACTTCTGATTTACTCAAGAATGAAAAATCGTTAACTCTTGATGATATTCCAAGGATTGTAGCAGCTGAACAGGCCAGAGAACAAAGACCTAATGCTTTTAAGCATCACAATAGTTTGTATGGCAAGAATAAACCCATGCAACCGGTTAAAACAGTGGCTGCAGCTAGTGGGAATAGATTATCGTCAGATGGTACCACACATAATAATTTAGAAGTAAAGGGACCTAAGCGATCGAAGTATTATTCTGAATTGAGTAAAGATGAACATTTTATCATTCGTCATATCGCCGTTGAAGCCCTTATGGATCTTTATCCAAATAGGTATCTGAAGGAAGAACTTTTATCAATGATTCAACAACCTAAGAAACTGTCTGGAGGATTTTGGGATAAATTTAAATTTGGTAATAATGAACAAAAGGCCAAAGGAGCAAGTGTTTTCGGGGTTGATTTACAAGAACTTACTCAAAAGTATGGTATTGAATCTGATCTTGGAGTTGGACCAGCAAAATTAAGACTTCCAATTGTTGTTGATGACTGTATTAATGCATTACGTCAAAAAGATATGTCAATTGAAGGGATTTTCCGTCTTAATGGTAATATTAAGAAATTAAGAGAACTTACAGAACAAATCAATAAGAATCCACTTAAATCACCAGATTTTAGTAGTCAAAATGCTGTTCAATTGGCAGCACTTATGAAAAAATGGTTAAGGGAATTACCAAATCCTTTATTAACATTTAATTTGTATGATCTTTGGATAAGTTCACAGCGTGAACCAGATGAAGTCACTCAACGTAGGATTCTTCAATTATGTTATTGTATGTTACCTCGAAGTCACAGGAATCTAGTTGAAGTTTTACTTTATTTTTTCAGTTGGGTAGCATCATTTGCAGAAATTGATGAAGAAACAGGTTCAAAAATGGATATTCATAATTTAGCAACGGTTATATCACCAAATATTCTTTATTCTAAACCTTCAGGTAATGCAGATCAACCAGTTCAATCAGGAGAGACATTTTTCTTAGGAATTGAGGTTGTTAATCAAATGATTGAAATACATGAAGAATTAAGTGTAATTCCTGAAGATATTCTTCAATTTTACGATAAATGTGGTATAACAAATATTACATCTTCTAAAGATATTATGAATAAGATTGATAAGGTTTATAAAGAAAATAGTGAAAGTTTCCGAAATTTCCAGGTTCCAGAACCGGAAACCGTCCAGTCCGATAACACCATCAAAAGAGGTCACTCAAAGGTGTTAACAGAGTCTCATGGTGAGACTTCAAATGTGTAGTAATAAGTGTAAGTATATTAATGAATTGCAATCAAACACCTGTACATCTAACATTATACCTAGTCAAATAACACCTCGAGTTTATGACGTAAAACGTTGATTGACAGACTCGGTGTTCAAGTGGAAACTCCGGTGCCTGAATCTTTGTAGTGTAGGTTTATTTAATTTGCAGCTTGAAAGAACACCCGTACACCGCAAGAAAAGTAAACTTAATTAAATGGTAGAAACCTCGAGTTAATGACGATGAAAACGTCGATTGACGGAGTCGGTGCTAAATCTGTAATAATCTCGGTGTCTGGAATCTTGTAATAGTGTAAGGGTATTAGTGAAGTGATGAATTTGCATGGTTTGTAAAACCACCCGTACACCTTAACAAATTTTTCAATCAAATAAATCGTAGAAATCCCGAGTTAATGGCTTTACAAACATCAATTCACCCGCTCGGGGTCAACTCTGTGAAAAATCTTGGGGGCTGAAAATTTCAAATTAAAGTGGTTAAATCGTGTTGAGATTGACGTTACTCAAGGCTAATTTTTAGTGAAATCTCACTTTTTACTAATCGACATCGGCAACTTTCACACCATGGCGTTAACGGCAGAAACTTTCAAAGAAATGATCCAGGACCGTCTTGAGGCTGACTTGGTTCAGGTTGAAGATATGTCTGGAGGTTGTGGACAAGCATTTGCAGTTATTATAGTGTCAAGTAAATTTCAAGGTAAAAATAAGTTAATGAGACACCGACTTGTTAATTCGTCTTTAAAGGAAGAAATCGCTTCGATCCATGCATTCACTCAGAAAGGGTTTACTCCGGATGAGTGGAAGAAACAGGGGGGTCAGTTGTAAGAGAGAGAGAAGGAGGGAAGGCGAGAAGGAGAGGAGACTGAGAGTGGGAGGGAGAGACCGAGTCAAAGAAAGACTGTAAGAAAGAGTGAAAGAAAGAGACGAAGAGAATGAAACAAAGACTGTGTGTGTAGATTTGGAACTATCGGTGAGGCGCCGGAAAGACGTGGAACTCTCCGGATCTGGGTCTGATGCAAGAGAAGTAGATCAAAAAGATAATGATTGACAGACGGAGATGAAGTTTCGGCCGAAGTCAAGTGATTAAAGACGCTGATGTGACGCTTAGGCACGAGTGGAGGCGTGAAGAATGTCTCGATATTTAACATTACCATCTAATATTTTAAATTATTAAATAAACATTAATTATAACCATCACTGGCCTGTAGAAGACTCTCGTCGGTGTATCGCTCTTCAATCTCGGGTCTAGCTTGACCTCTGACCTACACTTGACCTACACTTGACCTACACTTGACCTACATCTGACCTACATCTGACCCTACACCTGTGTCGTCATCTCTATATCAATTATAATCTATAACATTACTAACTACCAAATCAAAAGCATCATAAAATCTGATTGATGTATTTGACAATTTTCCAATTCGACCGACTTGAACCAACTCTGTACTTTTAACCAAATTTCGTCATCTATTTTCCAACTTCCTTCATTATTCGTTTATCATAAATTTGTTCTCTAGTAAGTAGAATTATACTTTTTAGTAAGAGCTGCCCACATTATAACCAACAATAAATACATACCAAAAACAATTAAAGGAAACAATTTCAATCCTAAACTACTACTATCAGCAACAGAACCAATTAAAAAAGCAAGAGCACCAGATCCAGCGCCTCCAAGAGCACAAATGAATCCAATTCCCGTACCATGATATTTTGCAGGAAGAACATGAATTGCAACAACAATTGTAGTTGGGAAAATTGGACCAACTCCAAGTCCAGTAAATAAGACTATTGCAAATAATATCCAATCTACTGGTAACATCGTAAGTAACCAAAAAATAAGAAATCCACTTGTTGCCCATGTAATATAAGTTAAATTTGCAGTAAGTTCATTTTTAAAGAAATGAACGGTTGCAAATCCTAAACACATTCTTCCAAGGGTTAATCCAATCCAAAAAGCAGTAGCCATATAAGATGAATGAGTATAAGACATATCTTTAACTCTCATTAAGAAACTAACAAGCCAAGCACCAAAAGAAACTTCACCACCAACGTAAATGAATAAAATAATTGAAAAAATCCAAACTAATTTCAGTTGCATTACTTCCATTAACAGTACAGGATCTGAAGAATCAGTTGTATGACGTTCACTAAACGATTCAAGTTCAACACTATTTTCAAAACTTTCATCAAAACTTTCATCATAATCTTCTTCATAAGAAACAGGAGTTTTAGGATCCATGACTCCTTTGGACATACTTACATATCGATATTTAGCAGCAGTTTCATGAGGAAATGTAATTGAAAGTACTGAAAGACACAGAAGTCCAACTCCACAAAGTACAAGATAATATCTATTCCAAGGCCATGGATTTGATTTTCTATCTAATAAATTTGATATTAAAGGTGGTGAAATCATACATCCTATTCCATAACATCCATGAAGAATCCCAAGAAGTTGATTTGAATCATCTAAATTCCCCATCCAAGAATTAAGTGAAGCATCAAGGGCCCCAAGTCCAAATCCATTGAAATGATAAGCAACAACAAGAAGCCAAAATGGTGGTTTCAAGTATGCCATTGCAAAGCATAAAGTCATTGAACAGCATCCAAGTGCAACTACTCCTCGATAACCTAATATTCTATGAGATTTATCATTAACTAATGCCATTATAAAGTATCCCATAACCGTAGCAAGAAAGACTAATGATGTTTGAGTATCATCAATATGATAATACTCTTGAAGTTTGGGGATAAGCGTTCCTACTGCCTGTTCACCAAGTCCAAATAATACATAAACTGTCCAAGCAGCCATAATTTGAATCTTGAGTCTAGTACTATGACGCCAATTTGCAGTATCAAGATTAATGACTTTACCTTCAAAAATGACCCGAGAAAATTCAGGACGTTCAGCAGAGAGGCTGTGAGTTGAACTTTCAGTAGTAGCAAGTGGCTCGTACGACATTTTCAATTAGATATTGACTTTAATTAAAAAGATCTTAGTAAGGATCAAACTAATGTAACTACCCCAGCGCGATGAGATAAGAATTTGCAACTTAGTGCAAGAACCCGGAATTATTGCGAGAATCTGAAGCGATCCCGAGATTCGCACCCACGGTTTAACCGCCCCTATATTGTGGAGATGTGGGTGAGTATTGGTTGGTGTACGGGTTTATTGCTTGAATGAAAAATTATGTGCAGTTCGAGAGATCGCCCGGAGAAGCAGACATGCATACACTGGCAGGGGCCACAACGACTCAGACACATACCCGTACACCACTGGGTTATAAATCGCAATAAAGTCTCGAACCAAGCCTTTGGGTGTCATGACCATCATTTTACGATAGCAACAAGTTGAAATATTATCAAGAATAAATTAATGGGGGTTGAAAGCAACTTAAGCAATTTAATAACTTGATTAAGTTGATTTGGCATATATCAAGCAATAAATTTAACGTGTTTTTCATATAAATAGTGTCTGAATCGGACCCCCGCAACCGGATCAATAACCCGACCAAATTTCTTTTTCAAAGAGATTTGCTGCGAAATCCATCATTTCCTACAATTCCGATACCTATTATTGTACCGTGTTGCTATTGTGATTGCTTTATTATAACAAATTGGCAACTAATACCGATTTTATAGCTGAATTTTATTGTAAATTAACAATATAAATATAAACTATATTTTTTGACTCATTGATAGAAATTTATTAGGTAACGAAGAAGTGTCATTAGTGACGCCTTTTATGACCCTCTCTTTTACCAAATTAGGAGTCTCACCTAAGCAAACTATTTCATGTTGAAATACGACAACTGACATTAAGTTTCAGTAGTCGTCATTTTTACAACGGTTATGACTAGTTTTTATTTTACTATTTAATCCTTTTATTATCCCTATAGTTTTTTCATCAAGTATTTCGTTGTTTCTTAAACGTCATTTTATATACCCCTTTTCAAATCATTTTC
Source organism: Metschnikowia sp. yHQL527 (assembly GCA_030578455.1). Taxonomy (NCBI): domain Eukaryota; kingdom Fungi; phylum Ascomycota; class Pichiomycetes; order Serinales; family Metschnikowiaceae; genus Metschnikowia; species Metschnikowia sp. yHQL527. The sequence goes on along the minus strand of JAJMRR010000010.1, from coordinate 199,153 downwards.
CATATCATTAATAATACTCTTCACGTCAATGAGGTTGAAAATTCAAGTGAAACGAAGATTTTCATTTCGTCGTCACAAAAGTATCAAATCCCTAGAGTCGGATATCAAAAATAATACTCTAGTATCTGTACTGTCAGTATCTTCGTCTTCCTCTGAAGAAGATGCCCATACTATCGTTCCAGAAACCAAATCATTAAAGCTTCTGTCATCTGATTTACCAGATGTAAAACTAAATTCTGTCATCAATACTGAAAAGTCTTGTATTAAACCCACGAGTCCCGTTAAACAGGCCGAGAAGGATGATACTCAACAAACCACTCAGTATGAGCCGGCTCCTCCATCATACCATGATTCGGTTCTGTTGACTCATTCCTGTCCGTACGACACTTACCGCGGGCGATCGCGCCAGCCCACTCGACCTACGTCACTAACGTCTGCCCCGGGCCCCGTCCCGTGCGCACCGCCGCAGGCTCCGTCGATGTCACCGCAAAGTCGCAGCCCGGTCGACCCATCACGGCCATTCAAATACAAATCGCAATTAAATCACTACAAGTCTCAGCTTAACTACGCTCAGACTACGGTTAAAGCACCGGGTTCCGACTATCGCCCCTCACCAGAGTGGGTAGTAAAGTCAACCACCATGGCTATCTCATCAAACCCGCTTGTTGTGGGTCGTATTCTTCTTGAATTCTCCTCCTACAACGAAGTGGTTCAACTCTACTTCATCTATTTCGGCATGATTCAATTCTTCTCTGTGGTGGCCCTTTTAGGCCTTGTTGCCCATCATTTTCTTTAATCCAGTTAGTTTCCTAGTCCGGTTATTCGCCTAGTTGCGATATATATCTCGTATAGGGTTATTCAGCATGTATTTTGCAGCCATTCGCTCGTTTAATCAATTAATTTTAACTATAAAATTCGTGTAGTTCAACTTTCAGACATAAATTTACTTAACGCTCACCTTCCGCTCACCTTCCGCATATACCGGAATATAAAAGCGCTAATTTATATCGGTACCGTATATGTTTGTAATTTTATCCAGTCAGTTCATACTTCGGTTATAAAATTCAAATCGAGCTTTTTTTATCTTTATCTTCTATTCCCGATGCACTCGGTTACTATAACCGAACCGGATGTGAGCTCGGTTAGGAAGATGAGTCAGTCATCGGTCATTCAATTGCGACCGGCCCTAAACGGCCTAAACGCGCTCTGAAAATCTACAATTGAATTGCACATATTTTAATAGTTATTGGTATATTAAAAGGAGAACTAAAATCTATAAAGTATTGTCGTCATTCGTAGCATTTAAATCGTAAGCAAATTCATTCGTAACATCATTATCATAATCAATATCATAATCAATATCATAATCTATCAAAGCCATTAAAATACATGTTCCATTGAATAAATGGCATTATGGCGTTGATGACTTTGTTGTAAATGATTGTTTTGAAAGAGCTGTGGATGATGGCCGGTTTGACTGTTGATGAATAATTTGTTTTCTTTGGTATTATCAAGAGATAATTTCCAATCAATCGAACCAATTGATGGCGAGATGTTTTGATAGATGTAATCACCTTCTTCATCATCGCTATAATTTTCAGTATCACTGTCATCGGAAGTAGAAACGCTTCTAGCTAATTCAGGTAGTAATTCAACTGCATGTTGAGATTGTTCACTAGCTTCTTCTTCTTCTTCTTCTTCTTCTTCTTCTTCTTCTTCTTCTTCTTCTTCTTCTTCTTCTTCTTCATCTTCATCTTCTTCTTCAACAACATCTAAGGATAATGTTGGAAGTTTTCTGTAAGTAGCACTATCCACTTCGATATCATCATCGGATGAGTAATAGTAATCATCGGAGTCGGAGTCGGATTCAGTCTCTGAATCACTATAGTCAAAGTCAATAGCTTCTTCGTCATCGGAGTCGGAATCGGAATCGGAATCCACTTCGTATTCAACAACGTTAGCACCTGGTCCGAGTGGCGAACGCGATCTTTCTTGACGTTGTGGTAAAGAAAATGATACTTGAGATTTTTTGGTTCTTTTAGCAGTTTCATCTGCAATATGATCCATAATATTATCAAGCATGTTGGCTTGAACCACTAAGTTATGTAATGAAGACTTAGGGTCAGAAGCTTGATTTGTAAGCTTTGACCTCACTTTGGAGGCAAGAATGTAAGATTGAGCAAAAGACATTGGCTTTGACATTATAATAAATGATTATTTTTAAAATATTTTTGTCATACCCTTGGCGATGGCGTTTTATTTATACATTTTTTGGATTTATAAGCTAGCTGCATAATCGGTAAATTTTGATAGCACTCGCGGTGTTAGTAATCGGCTTGAAAACTGCGCTAGCTCCGCTCGGTGCGCGGGTATAAAAAATCGCATGTTTCTCCGACGGCTCTTACGCAGTTAACGATTGCCGGAGTTCAAAGCGATGCAGGCCAGACCACTGTAGCATGTTTGACACGCCATATTGATTTTACTCAGGCCATAAGCCAAAAAACATTTAATTAAATCACAACTATGTAGTAATGATTACTGTGTATTTGACATATTTGACGCTTACTAAAGTTATTGCTCATCTTTTGAGCAAATTTCTAAGCACATTTCTAAGCATATTCCGAATCATATTTCTAAGCACTTCTATAGCGCTGACAAATTTTGAAGCTATATTTCGGCCGAGCCATTTACGGTGCGAAAATGCTCCCGGAGGTATATCCGCAATGGGTAATGCGCACGGCTAGCATTTTTATACCCGGTAAGATCGCCTAGACCCTAGACTTACTCGGGTTTAACTTTATGGCATGACCATTTACTTACACAATGTACATGTAGTTACTTGCTTTAAAATCTTAATCGCTAGGTAAATTTACTGTATCCACTTGCGATTTCGCTTAAACGTTCCCATGTCTCAAATCTTCTTGCTGTTGACGTCAACCACCGATTGCTTCCGCAATTCTTGCCGCAACCTACTACCGCAAGCCTTTCCGCGCACCATCATAAAAACCGCATTAGGTGAGCCATTTTGCACCCTGAGCCTACAGCTACTTCTATTATCCGGCCAAATTGACTAAATAGCACTTACGGTTGCATCGGTATGACTTATCCGGTAATTGAGATTATGTAACCTTTTGACAGTGACAGTTTTGGATGAAATTATCTGGTTTAAATTCTAATTATACTGTTCCGAAGTCGAAACTCAGCCGCTTTTTCCTCAGCTACCTCTTATAGACATAGATATCCTATCTAAGATCAGGCCAAGCGATACCTATTGTTGATACTCACAGTCGTCTGCAACTGGCCGCAGCTCTCGGCTGAGTCGTATTTGTAAGTCTCGATCTGGACTTTCGCAGCGAAACCGTTGAGTTCCCAAATAGGAAATGTTTTTAGACATGCAGCTCAACATACGACTAACATCCGATGAATTTAATAATTTAACTAACTTCTTAGCCGGTGTAAACTTTCCCCAGACAAATTATAGCACGCATGTAGCTCCGGGCTATGTCAATACAGGCTATACATTCTTGCAGATCAATCACGATTGTTTGATACCAATGCCCCCGTGGTGTCGTAAAAAGAATCGTGGCACAAATCCTATAAATAGCCACATTCAACATGCCAGATTCTTGCGTATTGTTAAGAATACCACAGATACGGCATTGAACGTGGCACGGATTCAAGTGAGTGCGGCTTGTTCGAATACTGTTTGGATTTACCCCGGTTTGTCTACGAATCTTCCTCGATAAACCTCTGCTTTTTACTTGAACGAAGTTTGTGACCATATCCAACATAAGGTTTATTCAATACATGTGATATCAAACTTTTTAACGCTCAATTGTGGTTTATGATTATCATACTACAATGTAACAGGTGGCATTGCACCCACCTTATGTTCAACATTTGAACAGGGAATTGACCTATTATTCTCAATTCTATAACTATCAAATGGCTCGGATTCAAGTCATTGGTATCTACATAATTTCGATAAATATCTTTATTAAAGTACTTATGGACATTAGAAGCAATCATTAATCTATAATTAGGATGTTAATTCGTTTAATCGAATAAACCGAATCCCATATCGTCATCAGATTCTTCAGCGGCTTCTTCTTCCTTTTCTTCAGCTGGGGCAGCATCACCACCGGCAGCGGCACCGGCAGCTGGGGCAGAACCAGAAGCTGGGGCAGCAGCAGCGAAGGAGAATAATAATTCTTTTAAGTCTTTACCTTCTAAAGCTTTAGCGTAAACATCAGCCCAGACGGATTCGACGGAGGCACCGGCAGCTTGGGTGATAGCCAAGATTTTGTCGGCTGAGATTTCAATTTCGGAATCAGCTAAGATTAAAGCAGCGTAGGAAACAGAGGCTTCGGTAGACATTGTTAGTGATGGAGTAGGAACAACTAGTTTTTCGTGGGTAAATTTTTTTTCACTCGACGGAGGTTGAGCCATCACGTGCGGAGCACGGGTGAAAAGCAGTCACGGCCATGCGCGTTACATATACCTCCGTACATCTTGATAAAATCATACCCGTACACCATAATGATCTCGTATTCACGTGACTGAATTCTTAAGACGGTCGCCTTCAGTATTACTTAGCTAACCATGTTTAGTAGGCCACTTTTCTGTTATAGTAATGCTGCTCTTCGCAGTGCTCGTCTCCAGCCTTCTATAATTAGACTGCTACAAACAACTTCTCCGTTGAAATCGCTGGTCAATTTCAATAATGTTAAATTTCATAGAATGTTTAACAATATCAAGAATACAACTATGTCTACCTTGAAAGCACAAGCATCCCGTTCCAGTTATAATGCCGGTAAATATCATAAGAATATTCGCTGGGGTAAACTTCTTCGGCCAGCTCTTTTCACATTAGCATTCTGTGTAGGAACTTCAATCTTAGTTCCTCCTATCTTAAAGTATACGCCGCTAGCGATATTCCGAAAAAATCCTAGCTTCTTAGTTTATTCTATCATTGGAGTTAATGTTGCCGTATTCTTTATGTGGAGAGTACCTCAATGCCAGAAATACTTGAATAAATATGCCCTTATCATCAAGGAAAGACTTCCATCTTACTGGTCAATGTTAGGAGCTGCATTCTCTCATCAGACCGTTCCTCATCTTCTTATAAACATGTTTGTATTGCAGTCTTTTGGTACATCGCTCTGTGCTATGGTTGGAGTCTCGAACTTCTTAGTGATGTACTTGAACAGTGCTGTATTTTCATCCTTCTTCTCAATTTTGATCCCCGTAATAATGAGGAGCTCTTTAGCTGTTGGATCTTTAGGTGCTTCCGGTGCTATATTTGCAGTATTTGGAACATTTTCTTACTTAATTCCAAAAGCTCCAATCGCATTGTTTTTCATTCCTATCCCAGGTGGTGCTTGGTTTGCTTTCCTTGGTAGTATAGCCTACAATGTTGTTGGGATTGCTTTAAGATGGGGAAATCATGATTTTGCAGCTCACATAGGTGGATGTATTGCTGGAATTGCTTACGGTTATTACTTTGATAAAATAAGAGAAAGAATCTTAAAGCAAAGGAGAAGAAGTGTTTACTTTTAGACGTTTAGACTTTTAAAATTCCTATGGACTATTACTTAATTTATAAAACTCTGTAAATAGAATGCTAATGTACAATTATGCTACTCTTATGCGAATGATACCTTTTTCTTACCAGACTTAGGTTTTTCGATCACCTCTTCTGAATCTCTATCTTTGGCATTCTTTCTTCTAAGAGTTCTGGCAACATTGGCTTTATTTCTAAGTTCTTTCTTCTTTCCTTCAAGTTTTTCAGTCTTAGCTTGTTCTTTACGTTCCATTTCCTGTCTTTTCAAAGCTCTGATTTCTTCCAATCTTCTTGATTTTTCTAATTTACTTTCATTAACTTGATCGTATTTATCATTGATAGTTTTAACTAATCTATTCAAAGTTAATGAATCGTTATCAGCAACGAATTTCTTTCCTTTCTTTCCACTCTTGATTTTCACTCCTGGTATGACAGCTTTATTCAAAGTAGGGATTTCAAGTTCATCTTCACGATATTCTTTTCCGTTCTTGGCTCCATATAGTCTTATTTTAGCTTCTCTTTTTTTAACTGCTACCTTTGATAATTTTTTCACTTTAGATTTGGGGGTAAGCTTTGGTTGATTTTCAAGAAGATTACGAGCTTGTGAGTCACCGAACACTTCGGACTCAACGGTCCTGGCCTGGTTTTGCAGCTTGGATCTCTTAGCTTGTTTAGAATATCTTGGTGCCATTTGTATTACTGATATTTAATATGTGAGATGAGCTGAAAAATTATTTTGTTTGCGTGGTGCACGGGTGCGGTGCCAAATGGTTGCAAATTATTATTACCAAAGTCTTTGCATTATAACTATAGAATTATGGGTCGTACTCGTCAATGACTGAAACAGTTGGAACATACTCTCCAATAGGCTTGTATACGACTTTCTCGAATAGCGGACCAAATGCTTTGGGGCCACCAATACTAAGAGCCTTTTCAGAATCGGCCCATTTGACAAAAGGTGCAAATGCAATCACAAACACCATGATACCATATCTGTATTCTGGTGTACCTACGGCTTCCCCTGAGTCTTCGTAGCATACTGAGATCAAATCGGGAACCAGGGCAACAACTTCGTAATCTTCACTTCTATTCTTCTTTATTTTCGCTAAGATATTTTCGTTTTTGAATGGTATACACAATGTATCTTTATCATCATTTTCAATAAGTACTTCTCCGTATACATGACCTTTGAAAAGTTTCTTCTCAACACCAACTATTTTACCGGCAAAAATCTTTTTTCCCACAACTCCTTCTCCTCCTACACTATCCAAAATCATAGAGGGAAGTGAGTCTATTTGGGATTTTTGTTTTGCGATGGCTATGGTTCTACCAATTCTCCAAGCTAATGAAATGGTGTTAGGCACAGACATTGTTTGCAATTGATTAAATGTCATAGGATTGTCAACGGTACCAACATGGACCCCGATCTCCGCTAATGCAGCTCTGACCATCTTCTCTACATATGCATCACTCTGAGCACCTGTTACAAGGAAAGAGTTTCCATTACCGTCAGAAACAGCACAAATCTTCAAGAAGCGCTCCTCCAGAATAACACATGGTAATATCTGGTGACCAGTCGGATAAGCTCTTCCCATAAGATCAGCATCAATGACAGGAAGATTTAATTTTCTCGATGCACCGGCGAGAAGTGCTTGCACACCATTTCCACCACCGATTTCCAAAGAAAGAAGACCATCTGCCTCTTGATGAAGATATTCAAAAAGAGCATGAGATGCTTGAACAAGTTCATCCCCAGAAAGTTGTTCCATTGAGACAGTTGGTGAGCCAGCAAATCCAACTGGGAAGAAAATAGATTCCTTTCCATCGCTGGTGGTACTCGGAGCATCCTGACTACTAATGACTCTCATTATTGAACCACTTCTAACCATATTTTTCGCTTCAAGAATAGCAGCTCTTGGATTCCCTCCACCGCCACATCCCAAGATGTATGTACCCAGTTCGAGAAATTGAAGATCGATCTCTGATACTATCCATTCACGAGAAGCCGTAACGTTTGGCTTGTAAGCCTCGTAATCGAAGGAAAAGTCAACTTCTTTAATTTCTGTTTCGTTTATGTCAGATTTCTTGTACACCGCTTGCGAACCTGCTTTTTCCGATTCTGACATTATAGTCGATGCCTTGGACGAGAATACTTCGGCAACCTTGGTGTAATCAACATCAGCTACAACTTTTATCTCGAAAGAATAAACTCGGTCAACATATGGCACCGGGTCATGGACAAGGTCAATAATTTCAATGGACAGTTCTAAAGCACCTTTAGCTAAAATATCATCAATTGCTGTCTTCTTCAAGCTTTCTATAATCTTGTCTTTCTCCTCGCTGGTGTTAATCACCTCCATCTTGTGTATCTCTGTGGATAATTTTCCGAGAGCAGCACCAATGGCATTAGCTACTTGAGCAAAAGGTGGGCGTATAACTTTCAGGGCACCATCTAACTGTAACGGAGCGATAAAAGCACCTCCACCAACAAGAACCACTGGAACATCACCTTGACTGGTTTTCATTCTATCGATGACCCTTTCCAATTTAGCTTTAAGTACCTTTTCGTATGCCTGTTTGACTTCAGTTGAATACTTAGTAGACACAACATCTTGATTGGTACCTACATTATGATGCGATGAGATAGCCATAGTCAAATCTGTTGCAGTGTCTACATTCCCACCAAATACATGAGCCTCTTTAACAATGTCAGCACCAACCGAGTCCGGGCCGATTGTAAGATCAATGTTCCCTTGACTCTGCTTGACTCTCACTTTTGAACCTCCCCCAAGTCCAATACTTTCAACGTGAGGCATAGAGAAGTTCATTCTAACACCACCAACTTCAGAATGAGAGGCACATTGACGAGGAAATCCAGAAGGAAGTAGAAGACCAACATCAGTAGTAGTTCCACCAACATCGACCACAATCACCGAAGTCTTTTCTGCGCCTTCTTTATGTTTCAAGAGAAATCCAGCGCCTCTCATTGAATTGGTAGCACCAGATGAAAAAGTTCTGATAGGTACTTTGACTGCATCAGTAGTAATTGTTCCATCATTTTGACTCAAAAGAATAGGGCATTTAAACCCAAGTGATCTAATTGAAGTGATAAAAGATTTAATAATATTGGCTGCAAATCGCATTACTGAAGCATTGAGAACAGCAGCATTTTCACGGGCCAAATATCCAATTCCACTTACTTCATGAGAGCATACTACATTTGCCGAAGGAATTACTGATTTCACTAATTCAGCAGCCCTAAGTTCATGAGAATTATCTAAAAATGAAAAAATTCCGTTAATTGCAACACAATTGATACCTTTTTCTTTGATTTCAGCAGCAGCATCAAGAATTGCTTGTTCATCTAATGGCTGGATTTCGGTCCGATCCACTCTATGACCACCTTTGACGAAATAGTGGCTTCCCTCAACGATATTACGAAGCCCCCTCGGAAAATCCGAAAACGGATATGCACCTTGGGAATAGAATGAAGAAAGACGGATTACGCTTACCGGATCTAATCTTGCAGTGTCATGCTCAATTACCGCATTAATGAAGTGAGTTGTTCCGATAGTCACGGCTATCACATCATCGGGTGAGTAAGACGACTGATCTTCAAATAAATGAGAAATTGCTTGAGTTATCCCATCCTCAACTTTAGCAGTAGTAGAAGATTTGTGCCAAGAGAGCACACCATAATTTTCACTATTTAATTGTTTGGGATCAAGAAGAACTGAGTCGGTATTAGTACCACCAACATCAATTCCTATAAGTAAGTTTTGTTTCAGCATTTCGTTAATCAAATATTTGAAATCAGCAAAGTATTCTATATAAATGATATACTGGTATCGGCTCTGCCTGCCAAGTCCCGAAAAAATCACGGAAATGCGGATTATCAGATTTCCATCTTTTTGCAGTCGATAAGACTAACCAGGTACGGAAATGATAAGGAATTCATTCTATATTAATTCAAGGTAAAACCATTATTTCAAATAACAAACTTTGAATGTCACTTTCTGCCCTTCACAAAAAAATTAAAATTACTGGGGACGGAGTCGAACAGACTACCTACCTCAGAAATAAGGACATTATCCCCATGCCTCCTAGTAGGAGAATTTGGGGTGAAATTTCATTTATGTCTTACTGGTCAATTAGTAGTCTTACTATTAGTGGTTGGTCTGGTGGCTCGTCTTTGCTTTCTCTCGGACTTTCAGCTGGTGAAACCATTGGAGTTATCTTGGTTGGTAATATCATTATTTCAGCTCTTGCACTTTTAAATGCTGCACCAGGTGGTTACTATCATATAGGGTATACCATCTCTCAAAGAGTAGTCTTCGGTATCAGAGGTTCAACCATTGGGATTGTAATGAGAATTATCTTGTCAATTGTCTGGTATGGCTCACAAGCATACTTAGGCTCCCAATGTTTGAATTGTATCTTTGCATCATGGTCAAAGAGTTATTTATATATGGAAAACACCCTCCCTGATTCTGTTCACATGACCACCCAAGATTTGGTTGGATTTTTGATCTTTCAATTGATTTCAATACCTCTTTTATTTCTTAAACCTGAAAAGATTAATCGTCTTATACTTGTTACTTGTTTCACTACATTTTTTGCTATGCTTGGTATTACTATTTGGGCTGTTACCAATAATGGAGGTAGCAGTGGTTCTCTTATGACTACTGCCTCTTCTAGTTTGAGCTCATCTGCTAGAGGCTGGGCCTGGGTGTACGGAATTTGCTCGTGGTATGGTGGTTTATCTTCTGGTGTTGCCAATCAGTCGGATTTCACGAGATTCTCTACTAAGCCATGGTCTTCTTTCTGGGGTACAATTATAGCAAATGTGGTTACTGGAACTATTGTACCAATTTTGGGTATTGTTACTGCCTCTGCTATGAGAGATACTTACGATGAAGAATTTTGGAAGCCCAATACTATTATAATGAAATGGATGACTGACGACTATAGTGCAAAGACCAGAGCTGCTGCATTTTTCTGTGGTTTTATGTTTGCACTTTCTCAGTGGGTCTTTAATGCTATTGGGAATGGATATGCTGGAGGCATGGACTTAGCGGGTATCTTGCCCCACTATTTCGATATCAAGAGAGGTGCAGTACTCACTAATTTACTTTCATGGGTAGTTCAACCTTGGGATTTCTACAATACCTCGTCAACTTTCGTCACTGTAATGTCTGCTTTTTCAGTATTCATGTCACCAATAGTCGGGATCATCATTAGTGATTTCTGGGTGATCAGAAAGAAACACTTAAAATTGTCAGATCTTTTCATCGATGACCCTAATGGTAATTATTGGTATACTGCAGGATGGAATTTCCGATCTCTTGCAATTTGGTGTATTGCATTTGCGCCAGGTATTCCTGGTCTTATGACAAGTGCAAATCCAAATATTGAAGTTTCAGAAGGTATTTTAAATTTCTATAAAGCAAATACTATTATCGAATTCGCCATGGCTTTTACTTTAAATTGCTTATCTGCTTATTTATTACCGTACAAGAACCCATACGAAGAAGACTCTATCGATAATTTCGATACTTTCACCGAAGAGGAATGTGCTCAAAAAGGTATCGTTCCGTATTCTCAAATGTCTTCAAGTGATGTTGCAAATAGTGCTTCTTCTTCTAAGGACGATGCTTTAGTAAAATCACAATCTGTCATCGAAGTGACTGAAGTAGTGTCGTGAATCTTCTCAAGATAATCCCTATATATTTCTATTTACGTTTTATTAAATGAAGCTTTGGTGTCGTCTTCATAACGAAAATTCAAAATGATGCAAATTTATGACTAAACGGGAATTTTGCAGCTAATTCCTTTTTCTCGACTTTTTCGATAACTATGATAAAACTCTACCGAAATATAATTTTTTAAATTACACTATCTTATAGTTGAATTCATTCTCCAAGATCCGCTCTTTCGGCTCTTTATCCTTCGTTTGTTTAGTCTGTCTTTCGTGTAGTTTTCTCTTCTTCGGTTGTATTTTCTAACACTGTTGAGTCGTGCCCCGTCACCCGATGTATGAAGTGCAAATGGTTGCAAAAATGAAACCAAGATCGACAAGGAGGGGCAATAAGATCGTCAGATACCTGGAAAAATGGTCACATTTATAAGCACAAGCACAGCCTTGTGTATTATGGAAGGCCATTGGAGGCGGTGGAGGGTTTTAGAAGGGAAAGTCGGGGTGTAATTAAATAGTATAAAAAAGGGTGGATTCCCACTTAATTTTGGGACGAAAATTAACCAAAGAAAGAATAAAACTAATATGGTCAAGTAATACGTAATCTATTTATTCTAGCAATCTCTTGCCTACTCATGCTATGATTATGTATCTCTACTAATGTTATAATTTTATTCTATATATTAAAAAAATTGTAGTAGACATGATAGGGCCACTACCTCTAACTAATTACTACTAGCGACGCTCATTTTAGATAAGAAAAATTGAATCTTGCTACTTTCATGGCTGTCCAATTCAACTGGAATGTCTTGCCGTCGACAAGGCTAGAGGCTTCACAACTTTCAACTCCCGTAGGATGTCTTCTCACCCCACTTGATCAGGACATCAGTGCAGCTACACTTTCAGGAAATCCGCTAGCCTGCTCCACATGTAAAAATTTCATTAATCCATATATAAAGATTGACCGGGATGGACGTCGATGGTGGTGTCCGTTCTGCACTAAAATGACGTACTTTCCTCCAGACTATGTTCTTCCACCACTGCAGCCTTCTCTGAATGAGCAAATTCCCGTGGAATTGAGATCTACATCGACCTCAATCGACTACGAACTTCCGACTGATATTTCACAAGGTTGGGTCAAGACTCTACCTGCGTATGTGTTCGTCATTGACACCTACCAGCATAGAGGTGATGACCAGCTTGTTCAATTGAAGGCTTCCATAAAGAGCGCCATCGATACTCTTCCAGTTGATAGTCCTATCATGCTAGTTTCATTTTCGGATACCGTAACGGTTCACTCCACCAAAATCCCCCTCATAATAAGTCCAGAAAACTTTCAGACAGACATGATATTTCAGCAGAGCCATATAGTTTGCGGGCCTGGCGACAACTTGCCACAAGATTGGGCAGATAGTCCGCTAGTCCATTGGAATTTTCTCTTCAAAGATAGAGATACCATATTTACAATTCTTGATGGCATAAAACCTACGTGGACCACTTCGTACAAGCCACCTCGTGCCACGGGGCTTGCTTGCTACATTGTTTCTACGCTACTTTCGTCGGCATCCTATCGTGGATTTAATGGTTCAGTGCTGCTCTTCACTAGTGGACCTGGAACTCTTCTTCCAGGAAAAATTGTAGATCAGGATTCGAACATAAGAAGCCATCACGATATTGCAAGTGTAAATGCACCTAATTTGGTTGACTCTTTAAGATTTTACACCATTTTGGGTTATATCAGTACTGGTCACGAGATTGAGGTCAGTGCCAGTTGCAGTAATATCACTGATTTGTCTCAGCCAAATGATCTGGCTCCTCGATTCACCTTCTCTGTATACAGCGGATCTCTTGACCAAGTAGGAGTGTATGAGATGAAACCGTTGATTCAGGCATCTTGTGGTGAAATATTCATTAACGAAAGTTTTTCGTCACCTCAATTCAAAAGGAATTTAGTTCTATCTGTTGCTGGTCAATTTAATTGTAAGCTTTCAATTGGCACATCTCGAGGCTTGAAAGTCCTGAAACTTTTGGTAGGCCAAGGATTAGCATTACCCTCATCGTACCAACAAGATCCCCTGCTTCGTGGACTTCATGATGAACGTATATCTGATCATATGTCACAGTTTGATCCTAGTACTAAGAAAATGACTTTCACCAATCAATGGTGGTTTAACCAGCTCAAAACTGATGATACTCTAGCCATTACATTTGATGTTGCCACTGTATCTTCGTCTACTAAATTGAACCCTATAAATGGGGTCAAAAATGTATATGTTCAGTTCAAGTTGAAATTTTGGGACCGGGATGCCAACTTATGGAAATTGAGAGTTGTCACCACAACCAAGAAGACAACTTTAGCGATCTTTGAACAGCACCAAGTCCCATTATCTAATGGTACAATGAAGTTGATTAATACCAAGTCAAAGATAATCAAAGAGAGAGACTTATGCACTAGTTTTGATGCCAAAACCTGGACCGTAATTTTGGCTAGACTCATGATAAATAAAATAGATAGCGATATTGGATATGGTGACTTTGCAAAAGTACTTAAACAAGCAGATGATACTCTTGTGAGATTACTTCACTATTTCGGAGGTTTATCTGTTGATATCAATTCCCAAGCTGTCGACTCTAATCCATACACTAGGCTTATCACAATTTACCAAATCAACGAAAACTTCAAGAAACTTCCTTCTTACTTATATAACTTAAGAAGGAATCCTCAATTGATACGGATTTTCAATAGCTCTCCAGACGAAACAGCATACTATCACTCTTGGCTTATGAAAGCCAACACAAGTTTATCTTGTACGATGATTGAGCCAGAATTGATACAATTGAGTCAAGACGGTTCATCTGAATCATTACAGCCAGATGCTAGTGTACTTAATCTGCCAAAAGATTCGGTTCTAATCATGGACTGTGTATTTAACATTATCATCTATTTTATAGAACCCAAGCTAATCCTTCATCATTCTAATAATGATAATTTGGTGTATGATGGAGATAATTCAGAAATCGATCGAGTTATGAAATTTATCGCAAAGCAAACTGAGAATAGACCGTTTCAGCCCAAGTATATATTAACACAAGCCGGGCATTCTCAATCGAGATTTATGGTGGCTCGTTTGAGTCCAGAGCTGAAGTTTGAAGTTGAAGTTGAAGAAAAGAAAAACTCCGGTTTCCTTTCATTCTTCAGCAATTTGACGTTGGATCCTGAGGTCTTTCATTATGATCTGATTCACACTGATGATATCAGTTTGAAAGAATACTATAATGGATTGGTTAAGCTCGTCAAAAAGTACAGACCAGAATCGGACTACTAAAATCGAATAAGAGTTTAATATACAAAACCACTCTAAAAACCTCCGTATATATACTTAACGATTGAATTCTATAATCACTAATCACTACCAAATCGTCTAAATTGCATAATTGAATTTGGTCCATAATCTATACTGTATTAATGAACTCGATAACAGTTTTGTATAAATCTTCTACAGCACCTTCATCAGAACCCGGTCCCACATCATGTTTAGCCCCCTGTAGCACTTTACTTAAAGGACTCCAAAATTTGGGATTGGTGGCTTTCTTCCATGAATCAATCAAGGCCTGTCTGTCCACGTGCTGAGGTACGAATTCATCTTTACTTCCATAAAGAACAAGTAGTGGTTTATCCACCAAACCAAATGTCTTTGAAAGATCTGTCTCATCTAAATAACTTGAGAAGTAATCATCGTCCTGGCGTGGTTTTAAAAGCGAGTAAAATCGATATGCAGAAATTGGAGTATTGAAGAATAATTTACAACCTTCTGGGGGCATAATGTGCTCTGATTTGTTCTCTTTGATCAACGACTCGGCCTGACTCAAAAGACTTTCTACCAATACTTTATCAGATGTTGGAAATGCTTCAGCATCACTTACAGGTGCTTGTAGAATTCCAGCATCAATTTGAAGCTCCTTATCGAAATTTGACAGTTTAGAAAGTTTGGTCAAATATTGCATGGTATCCTGACAACCAGTAGAGTGGCCCATTAACACGATCTTCTTTCTACTACCACCTTCAGGTGACTTGAGGTACTTGATAAGCTCCAGAAGCTGTTTAGCATCTCTATCGAGAGATCCTGTTGCCCAACCAGAGTACGAAGATGAGATAATTGCCTGAATTACTGACCAGCCTTGAGGAACAGCTTTTCCCAAACCGGGCACATACGGAACATCAAGAAGCCCATTGGTGAGACCACCAATGAAAAGAAGTACATTTGTGTTGGTTTCGTTGCTAAATTCAAATGCTGAAAGGTTATACCCGTATCTGTGAAGAATTCCTTGGTGCATTATCAATGAAATTTGAGTTATTGATCTTAAGTCCTAATGGCACTTGATGAATTAAACTAAGAGTTTATGAATTGAAGATATATTTGACTTAATTTGGCCAATGGCAGCAACTGAATCAATTAGGTCTCAAAATACAGCTATGGCGTTAGTGCGTTAAATCACCGGCGCTCGCACATACCGACTTCATACAACTACTTTTCAATCTGCAACCATAGATTTTATTTGATTATATTGTTATTGCTGACGTGTAACCGACGTGTGACTGACGTGTTTGAGTGCCTCATCTACTTGTTGATTGAAAAAGTTGAAATTCATTAAATCCGATATAATTTGAATCTTAATTTATTCTATAGGTTGTATTTCTCCATTTGTCTACGTTACCTTCTCTAGTTTACATAGATTTTCCGCTAATATTTTTCCGTAATATTTACAGATATTTCCTATGACTTCACCAATTCCAAATGAATCATTCCTTCAGTGGGATCCTGCTCAAGTATCGTCATATGTTTCATCATTACTTCCTGAAAATCAAGTATCTGTTTCAGATGCTTTCATCCTTCATAACGTTGAAGGATCCCTTCTTCCATTTATAACCACGGATCATCTTCGGGAATTAGGTATTAATAATTTATCTGCTAGACTCAAGATAAAACGAGCTATTACTGAACTTATAACTGATCATTATTCAAAATATCCTCCTACTTCAATTAATGATCTGGAATATAAGCTAAATAATATTAATATTAATAGTAATTATGTTACTTTGGAATCACTATCTTTATCAACTATTCTCATGAAAGATATGTTTAGAAAACTTGCAATTTCTCTTCTGTCAATGGAACATTCACCATTATCACCTAGTCATCAAGTTGATATGAAAAAATTAAATGATAATTTCATAAAATTGAAAACTGATTTAATTCCGGTGATTCGGTTATTAAAAGATTCAAAACCTTTACCAACACCAACTCTTGATCCAGGTCCTGCTGCAGCACTTGCTGCTGGATCTCCAACTTTTTCGGTTCATTCAATATCACAAGATCAAGATGTATCATCATCTGCTACCATAACTAGATCTGAATTTCCAAGAAGTAATAGTGTAACTTCTTATACTAACAAAAATTCCCAAATCCCTAGTCCAACTTATTCTCATAGATTTTCTCTGGGTTCTCTTCTAAGTATGGGTACAGGTAAAGTTATTCTGCATTCAATTTCAAAACCTGACTTTGCTGTAACTCCCAAACCTTCTAGAACTTCAGTTAGACCTAAATTGGTTGAAAGTAAATCTGCAAGTGCTGCATCTACAATTTCTAATAATAATGTTATAAATGATGATGATTACGATACTTTAACTAGTTCAATGCTTAATGATAGTTTCAAGCCGGCTTTGAAACTGAAAGGTTCACTGTCTTCAACACATACCGTATCAAGCTTTTCACAAGAACCTTCATTAGTTAAAAATGGATCATCATCTCATTTAAATCAAACATCTCAACAACCTCAACCTTCAACTGAACCTCTTAAACAATTAAGAGCATCATCTGAAGATTCATGTAGGAAAATTCTTACTCAAGCTATGAAACGTCACCGAATTCCAGAACATGATTGGTCGAAATACGTTTTGGTTATTTGCTACGGTGATAAAGAACGAATTTTAAAATTAGAAGAAAAACCTGTTATTATATTCAAAGAATTACAAGAATTAGGTAAACATCCTGCGATTATGCTTCGTATGCTTGCAAGTATGGATGAAAGTGAAGATTCTGAAAATTTAAATGATTCAAGGATTGGTGAAGATATTCCTGGTGGAACTTTATAAATTTGTACTATATGTATTTCATTAAATATATCCTACTTCATTAAAGCAATAAACTGTTTTTATCTAAAACCTTATCAAGTTATAATGTCAATTAGGGCACCCAGCCCTGATCCGCACCGTCAATTTATCTTGTGCACGTGCCGCTGCAAATATACTAGTTTAATTGTTTTCCATGTTTGTGTGCAGGTCCAGTAAGTTTCTCATCCTCAGAAAACTTTTTTTTCAACTTCTGTGAGAGATATTTTTTTTTCTAACAACTAACACAGTATAGCAACATGCCTCCAAAATTAGATCCATCAGAAGTTAAATTCCTTTACTTAAGAGCTGTTGGTGGTGAAGTCGGTGCTTCTTCCGCTTTAGCTCCAAAGATTGGTCCATTAGGTTTATCTCCAAAGAAAGTTGGTGAAGATATCGCTAAGGCCACTAAAGATTTTAAAGGTATTAAAGTTACTGTTCAATTAAGAATCCAAAACAGACAAGCTACTGCTTCAGTTGTTCCATCTGCTTCTTCATTAGTCATCACTGCTTTGAAAGAACCACCAAGAGACAGAAAGAAGGAAAAGAATGTTAAACATTCTGGTAACATTCAATTAGAAGAAATCTTCGACATTGCCAGACAAATGAGAGAAAAATCTTTCGGTAAATCTTTAGCTTCTGTCACCAAAGAAATCTTAGGTACTGCTCAATCTGTTGGATGCCGTGTTAACTTCAAGAACCCTCATGATATTATTGATGCCATCAATGATGGTGAAATTGATGTTCCTGAAAACTAGATCCCACATTCTGGTTTATGTACAAATGTGTTAATAAGGTTAATTGATATTTAAATGTCTGAATCCCCATGTATTTAACTCTTGTAGAATGTTTGCCAACACTCTGGTGCCAAATTATGTCAGTATCTGGTTCCTATTTTGGTGCAAACTAGATAAATAGCTTTTGCAGCCGGTGATTTAATTATTATAATTTTATTACAGTGTTATTCTTATGAGTACCACGGTCTGGTTGAGCTTACATCTTTAATTGTAAACTAAACTTGTAGATGGAATTTTTCACTTAATGTTCATGGTAATTTTCATGGTAATTTTCAGTGTGATTTTTGTATGTGGCACGTGACTCCTAGGCCCGCGGTTTAAATCAGCCCCACTATTTGTTTTGGTCAACTACAAAGTCTCCAACATGTCTGATTCTATCGATAGAGTTTTCGTTAAGGCTATTACTACTATCAAAGCACTTTCATCTCGTTCCAACTATGGGTCATTGCCGCGTCCTCCTGCCGAAAACAGAATTAAGTTATATGGTCTTTATAAACAGGCAACAGAAGGTAATGTTCACGGTATAATGACTCGTCCAACAGGATATTCAATGGAAGATGAAGGAGCCAAAAAGAAATGGGATGCCTGGAAGAAAGAAGAAGGTCTTTCCAAGACTCAGGCAAAACGCCAGTACATTCTGTATTTAATTGATACCATGAAAGTATACGCTAGTGGGACACTTGAAGCAAGAGAATTATTAAATGAATTAGAATACTTATGGGATCAAATAAAAGATTTACAATTTAATTCTGATGATGAAGATGATCATGCACATTCTCAATTTAATTATGTATTACCTTCACATTCACCGCTGTTTCTGCAAGCCGGACAATCTGATAGATTTTCAACAGCAACCCCTTTACCATTACCTAGTAATTATTCAGCTTCTAATACTCAATATCGTAATAATTTACAGAAAATTTATTCTCATTCTAGAAGAAGTACAATGCTTTCAATTAATGATTATGTTAATCAACAAAGACAACTGCAACAACCTACAAAAGATCCACAAGATGCTAGTATTTTTTCATTACCAGCAGTTCCTTCTGGACAAGGATCAAATGCTATAAAATTAGGTCATTCAATTCAATCATTACCTGCCAATCAATCATCTGCAATTAATGAAACTACAATTGAAGATTTTAAAAATTGGCAAGGTGAAATTAATCTCATAATTAATAAACTTAGTAAAGAATTTTTAAATAATCGGACTTCTTCCACTAGGAAAAGTAACCCATTCTATAAACCCGTTAAAAATCTTACTAGTGATTCAGAAGATTCAGAAGGTTCAGACATTGATGCTCAAGCAAGAATTCGTCGTAGATTAATTCATCTTGCTAAAATCGTGGGGGTAAATGCATATAAATTATTGAAAAATTTTGCATATAGTGTTTTAGCTATACTTTTCCTTGCTTGGTGTGTTAAAAGAAATGTTGTAGTTGAAAGAACACTTGTTAAACAATCACTTAATAATAATAAACAAAAGAAGGAACTTGTTATTAATATGATTCTTAATACTGATGAAAATAAATGGTTTATTAGATTACTTAATTTGTTAAATAGCTTTGTTGGGTTTGTTTAAACTAGCTATGATATACGACGATTCAATGTACTTACGTAGTATCTTTAAACCTTAGTAATTTTGCAACTACTTCATACACCCGTACACCACATCTCGATTTTTTCGCAGTATACACACCTGAAAAATTTAGAGATGAGCTTCACTACCAACTAGTTATAAATTTCAATATGGATATTCACCGTTGTCGATTTGTCGACTATACACCTCATACGGTGACGGCATCAGCATTTTCACTTGCACCTACTGCTGAGCCATTTACCACCAGTACAGCATCTCGTTTAAGACTAGCTATAGGAAGAAATAATGGAGATATTGAAATTTGGAATCCTCGTCATCAATGGACTCATGAATTAACTCTTTCGGGATCTCGTGGAAGATCTATTGAAGGTCTTGTATGGTCCAGTGTAGAAGGGGAAAGTCCTCGATTATTTTCCATTGGTGGATCAACTTATATTACCGAATGGGATTTAAGTAGTGGTAGACCTAAAACTAATTACGATTGTAATGCCGGAGTTATATGGTCCATTGATATAAATTCAACTCGTGATAAACTTGCCGTTGGTTGTGATGATGGATCTGTGGTGATTGTGGATATATCTGGAGGTATAGGTATCCTTGAACATGATATGATTCTTCAAAGACAAGATCTGAGAGTTCTTACACTTAAATGGTATGAAACATCTTTATTAATTGGAGGATGTGCTGATGCTAGAGTAAGAGCTTGGTCTACTATAGGTGAAACAAAAGGTAGGTTGGTTAACACTGTCAGAGTTGATAAATCAAAAACTGAAAGTACTTTAGTATGGTCAGTTATTGTTCTTAATAATAAAAATCAATTTGTAACCGGTGACTCTACTGGATCTATAAAATTTTGGGATTTGGATAACTTTTCACTTCTTCAAACTTTCAAAGTTCATGACGCTGATGTCCTTTGTCTTGCTAAAGATTTTGCTCAAGAGAAAGTTTTCACTGCTGGTATCGATAGAAAAATTCATCAATTCGATCTCATCACTAATAGTAAAAATAAAATTTCCAAATGGGTTCATAGTTTCAACAGATTGTTACATGCCAATGATGTTAGAACCATGTCAGTTTACCAATGTAAAAACTATAATTTCCTTATAAGTGCTGGTGTTGAAAGATCTATAGTAATCCAGTCAGTTGATGAATTTCATGAAGGTAAGTATAAGAAAATCTCACTTAATCAAGAAGTTCCAAATCTTTCCGTCAATTCTTCTAAGAATTTGATTGTTATGTGGCAAGATCAAACTGTCAAAATTTGGAAAATCAATGCTGGTGAAGATTATAAATTAGTTGCCAAATTATCATTAGCTGATGACGAAAATATCACTCATGCTTCTCTCAATGAAGATGCATCTTTACTTGTTGTCTCTAGAGTCACCAGTGTCAAAGTTTTCAAATTAATAGCTTCTGACAATAAATTAATCATATCAAAAGTTAGATGTGATTCATTCGATCAGGTTATGGATGGAGCTAAAAGAGCCATTTTTTATTCTACTAATAAATTATTAATTTTAACTCCAGATGATGAACTTTATAAGTTCGAAGTACAAGCTGAAGAACAAAAAATTGATCTCGTTGATGAAATTGAAGCTCCAGAAACTTCCCTGAAGGCTGATAGTGCCAACTTACTGCATTTAGCTTCTGTTAAAGATATCGTCATATCTCAAGATAACGATATTCTTGCATTATCTAGATTTAATGGAAGTATTGAAATTCTACCATTGGAAAATACAACTTTACAATCATATATTCTTACCAAATCTACATCCGCTCCACAAGTCATTAAATTTGGCGTTGATAACAATATTTTCGTAATCAACGAAGAAAATAAATTATTTGAATATCTTGTTAATAAATCTAATGTTAAGCAGAAAACTTCAAGCCTTCTTAGTGGTTGGTCACAAAGAAATAGTGACTTTTTACCTAAAAGATATCTTTCACTTGAAGATAAAGCTCAAGGATTATTTGCCGATAAAGAAGGTAGAGTTTGGGTATTTGGAACCACTTGGTTAGCTTATTTTGATTTAGCATTTGACGTTACTGAAAAGCAACATCTTGCAAACGGTAAGAAAAGGTCCAGAGACGGTTTAAGTATTGAATTTAATGATAACGATGATGATATGGAAATTGATGAAGATGATGTTCAAAATGAAATTGAAGCATCTATTAGATTGGGTGAATTGGAGAGAAGAAAAGTTCAAAATGGTGTAAAATCAAAGAAATCATTTTGGTTAACTACAAAATATAGACCAATATTAAAAGCCGACAATTTAGGAGATTCAGATCTTGTAATTATTGAAAGGCCTACATTTGCCATTCCAACAGGACCGGCTTTTGAACTGTCAAAAATCAAAGTTTAGCATATACAATTTACATATTACATATAATACATCATTCAATTTTTGGTACAACACGAGCACCTTGAAAGAAAACTCTAGCTGCTGAACCAGCACCCATCAAACATTTCAAAGGAGTTTCTTTATCGCCATCTTTATCATCTTTTTTAATTCCCCAACCTTTTCTTTCACCAAATTCTGCTTTATATTTCTTATCATAAACTTCTTTATAAGTAAGATGAGGTTCAAAACTTTGAATATACATCCCATCTTTAGGATCTTTCATATATTCATAAAACATAACCATATGTCTCTTAATTTCTTCTTCCACTCTTTTCTTTAAATCACCAGGAACATCAGAACCAACGTATAATAAGTAATCAGCATAACCTTCAATAATCAATTGAACAAAATAAGAAGGATCTCTCCAATAACGTTTACTATTATCATAATCACGATCATAAAAGAATGCATTTCTATCAATCCCAGCATTTGCTAACTCTTCAGCAATTTTTTTCCATTTACCATCTTTTGTTACATGATATAAATGAGAGGCAGCAGAAAGGGTTGAACCTAAATTATAAGTCCATTTTGTATTATTTGGATGATCAGCAGTATCTTGAATCCCATCCATAATTAATTTATCACCTTTATCTTGTAAAACATTAATTTGCCAATCAATACAATTGGCTGCAAAATCAATATAAACTTTTGATTCATTAGGAATAAATTTGGATATTTGTAAACAAGCTTTAGCAACTTCACCAGTAGTACAAGAATTTAAATAAGCATTTGTTACGTGCCATTTAACCCCACCTTTATTCTTACTTTTTCCATTACTATTCCAACCTCCCATCAAAAATCTTACCAATTCTCTTCCTTGGTCCAAAAATTTTTGATTCCCAGTAACTTCATAAGCAGTTATCATTGCACTAGCTACTTGAGCATCATCATCATAGTAAATATCTTTATCATTACCGTTATTTTCAGCAGCAGAGTATCCTTTAACATGATGATTTTTATACTTTTGAAAAATACTAATTGCAGGGTCAACTAAAGGAACTAATTCTTTATAAATCCTTGCACCATCCACAATTGATTGAGCAGCAACAGAAACTGCCCAAACAACGAATCTATCATCATTATAACATCCAGAACATTTTTTTGGTGCAATAAATGTCTTCTTTGATGGATTATAGTAAAAATTCCATAAATTACGAACAATTGAGTAACCTTCAAGATTAGGATTAGTGAGTGTCATTTCAAGGGATTTTCAATGGAGTTTATAGCGATTGACAATAATTATAAAGTCAATTGTTGTTTCCAGTAGGAGTAGCTAAAAATTCGGTCACCCAGATTTAGTTGCTGCAGATGAAATTGCGCACGTTTATAGCGTTATCTTTCAAAGAAGCTTTGAATGGAAATGGAGGCTCAACTTATGAAGGTAGACTGACTTTAACTTCGTAAGATTTAGTTGAGTGTTCTTAAGACTTCGTAAGACACTTGGTTGAGTGGTTTTATTACAATATCCTACTAATTCTCAATTGAGTAGTTTTTATTAAGTAATTATTTAAATCTATAAAGCATCTTTTGGCTTTTTGCAAACATACAACATCATAGGAGTGAATAATTTTTGTCTACCACCTTCAACTAAATTCACAGCGGCGTCTTCCAAGGCACCAGTGACTTGTTTGGAACCTTTTGGAGCTAATCCAAGTTTTTCCATAAGACCAACTGCTTCAGTAGTAACGGTTCTTCCAAGTTTTGAAGTTCTAAAAATTGTGAAGTAATCACTTAAAGTTTGAACGTATTTCCATTCACCAGCTAATGGGTAATACCATGGAATATCATCATTTTTATCAGCTAAATCACATTCATATTCAATTTCAAATCCAACGTTTTTAAGAGCTTGTTCTGCAACTTCTCTCTTATACATTTTTGGAATACCATCACCAACTTCAATACCATAAGCAATTTTACGATGTTCTTCATTGGTTTCATCATATGCATCGGTCATAACCCATTCATAAACACCGAAAGTTCCACCTGGTTTTAAGACTTTATAAATTTCAGAATAAACTCCTTCCAAAACTGGAGCATGAACAGTTGCTTCAATTGCATAAACTGCATCAAAAGATTCAGGTTCAAAATCCATTTGCATGAAATCACCTTTAATGAAAGATAATTTATGATCTAAATGGTATTTTTGAGCATAATGATTAGCTCTTTCAATTTGATAATCATTATTATTAAGACCAACAATTGAACAATCAGTGAAACGACAAATTTCTCTTGCTGGTCCACCAACACCACAACCAACATCTAAAACTTTCATATTTTCATGAATATTCATTTTATGAGCAAGAAAATGTTCATGTCTAGCAGTTGCTTGTCTAAAAGCTTCACCTTTATAATAACGAGAGAAATGAAATGAAGAACCCCAACCATATTCATAAAAATCAGTAACTAAATTATAGTAATGAGCAGTTAAATTTGAATAATCATCTAATCTTTTATCTTCATCTTCTTTTGAGATTCCACCATCCCAATGTTTAAAATATCCATTGGAAGCAACAGCTGAAGCATCTTTAGCTTTAGCAGCTAAAGCACTTAAACCGGATTTCTTATAAGATTCTCCATGTAATGCTTTAGCAAATTTTTGATCTCTTTCGTGATTTTTTTCAGCTAATTTAACATTAGATAATTCACTTGAAGATGATGTAATAGAAGGAGCAGATGTCATAATCGGTTGAACTTAAATGACTAGAGTTGAAAAAAAAATCTATTAATTTTCAGTGAAATTTTCGGCCTCGTCGTGGTTTTTATTCAACGCGTATCTTGTTCGTACCCTCGTTTAGGGAGGTACGGATTCCTCGTTTAGGTTACATTTTCGCTCGTTTAGTAATATCGTATATCGTATAAATGCGGTCCTGTATATGGGTCCCCTCGGGTTCTCCTGCATACCATTATAATAAACTATAGATAGATTTAATCCATTTCAATATCGTACTCCACGTTATCTTCTGCCTCAATTAGGGCATCGATTTCGTCCAAGGCTGTGCGCTTTGTGTTCTCTGAATCTTGGTCAAGATTTTCATTGATTTCTTTGTTTTCCTCGGTTTCGTCGTTTAACTCTGGTCCTGGCGTAGCACTCGGAGTTGATCCTGGTGTTGGTCCGGGAGTTGGTCCTGGCGTTGGTCCTGGCGTCGTAGGTTTCAGTTGCAGTTCAATTTTTTCTGCTCTTTCAATCAAATCTTTCACTGTAGTATGTAATTTCTCAAGATTACGTTCACTATTAGCGTCAAGAGTGAAATTTTCATCTTCAATCTTACGTCTTTCGAAAACTTTCTTTGTATCTTCAATAGCAGTATCTAATCCCAGTAATAACTTTGTCCCAATATATTCAGTAATATAAAATTTGTTTAAATTACTCAATATAGCTCGTTTAGCTACTTTGGTAGTTTCTTGTTCTAAATCTTGTAAGAAATGAATAGCTAACCATAAGTGAGAATCTGACAGTTTAATGGCTTGATCATCTTGATTTACAACATTATGAGGATCTGTCCAATTGATGAATTGATTAAGAACAACTGATGGACCAGGTAATCCTACTTTAGACTCAGATTCACTCAGGTACATTCTGTAAAAACATTCACCACTAATTTCAACCATTTTTTTCTGATGTAATGGATGACTAAATGCAAACACTGGTAAACAAAATGCTAATGTCTGTCTCAATTCATTATTATTAATATTGGCTGGATTGAAATATGATAATACCAATGAAAGAAGTAAATGACGCTCTTGTTTACCTGAAGTATTTTGTTCATCATTAGTTATCAGACCTTCTCCAAAATCAGCAAGTAAATCTGCTAAAAATAATTTGCATAATCCTTCTGCTACCGTGACTTGCAATGAAGGCATTTCCTTATGATTCAATAAGGTATAAAACAATTTCCCAAGAGAAAGTGAATCAACACCATCATCTTCAGGATCTTTACTTAAAATTGAAACTCCATGTGTGGATAAAAGATCAAATACAACTTTGGTGGATATTATCTTCATGGCAGGATCATACAGTTTAGAAGCTGTCATCCCGAAAAACTTAAGTTTATTCATAGCTTCTTCTTTATCAATCAATGTAAGTAATCCTAAACATTTATAACCAAGTAATTTAAGTTGTCGAGATTTTTTAAGTAGCGCTGGCATGACTAAAGTTTCCAAGAGAGATTGGTTCTGGCCACTATTTGACATTGGTTCTTCTACTTCTTCTAAGTAGTGTTGCAATACCGTTAAACATTGGGTTAAAATATCATCAGGAAGCTCCTTAGGTTCAATTCTTCTTCTTTTGTTTGGTAAATCTTCATCATCGTCATCATCATCGTCATCGGGTAAACTTTCAGGTATGTCTGGAAGTTCATCACTTCCTTGTAGCATCGACACCGCAGAAAGAAATGTCTCGTCATTTTCTTCCAGGATTGAATCTCGAATATCAGTTATTACTTCCACACATAAACTAGCAAAATCGTTTTCGTTAGTAGACAATTTTCTCAACACTCCAACTGCAACTTCTACTAGTCTATCTGGTAAGTCACCTGTTGTTAAATGCGTTCTTATCACCGGTAACATCTTACGGTTACCCACAATATCGTCAAAGCCATAGCCTTTAATGATAAGAAGCAATTGCTCAATAATGAAATCTAATTCTCTTACTGATTCAAATTCCTCTTCGTACTTGTTAGCCATTTCAGCACTAGCAACTATATACTTCTCTTTTTCGTTTGTATGTATACCCATCATTTTCTGAACGTGTTTCATATTTTCAATTTTATTCTTTCTAGATGTTTTGTAAGTAGTTAAAGCCCTTTCAATCTCTCTTTGTGATTCATTCAATGATAATCTTTCAAACTCACAATCATTCATTTCCTTGAGTATTTCTTTTCTTTTTTCATTACTTGATTGACTCAATTGCTTATTTAGTTCTTGCTTATGGTGTTGAATATCTAATTCTGTTGACTTTACCTCTTCAATTGATCTGTCAAGTTCAAGTAACCTTGATTCATCGTCTTTTATTTTTTTCTCAAGCTCTAAATGCATATAGTAATTTTCGGTGAAAAGTACTTCTAATCTATCCAATTTGGAACATCTTTTTTTGTACTCTGTTTGTAGATCAGTTAATGGTTCAATACATTTTTTTCTTAATTCAAGGTACTTGTTTAAAGTTTCTGCTAATTCACTAAGTTCAGGAAAATTTTTATCAATCAAATGATACAATTGATTTTCTTTACAGTACTGGTAGTATGTCCTTATTAGGAAACTTTTTTCAACTGATAATTCTTTCCAATCCTGTTCATTTACTTCAATAGCAAGCAATTTATCTTGTCTTGATTTTAAGAAAACCATCATTGTTGTACCTGCTATTTCACTATTAGTAACATTCAAAGTATCAATAAATTCTAAAATATCATCATTTACAGTTTCTGACCAGGTATTAGTCACTAACCTTACGGTTGCTTGCTTTACACTTTCATCTCTATCTTTCAACCCCCAAGTAAGTAATTTCTCTCGTAATGATACATCAACCATTCTATAATCATGAATCTCCTTTAAAATTCTTGAATACACTAATCTTCTGTTTATATAGTTTACATCTCTTGCTCTATCAAGGATTTCAGGAAGTGTATCCGAATCATATTCTAAGTTCAACAAAGCTGCTCTTCTTACTTCTGGACTATCGTCATTTTTCAAAGCATGTAATAAATGAAAAGTTCCAGCATTAATTAAATTTTCATTTTCATCCACTTTTTTAATGTCAATGTGTTGGAACACCGACATGGCTACTATAGCTTGAATTCTCACGGTTGATTCTTTATCACTCAACCGTTTCTCTAATGATACATAAAGTACTTGCAATAAATCAGCATCCATTTCTGTTACGTGATTTACAAGATACGCTAGAAGTTGAACAACTCTGTAACGAACATTTCTGTCTTTGGAGTTTACACCACGAAGAATATGAGACATCAAGAAAGTCACAAACTCTGATGCAGGTAAGCTTTCTTCATCTTGTTGCTCATCATCATCATGTTCTTGTTCTTGCTCTTGTTCTTTTTCACTTTCTTCTTTAAGGATTTGTGAAACAAATGCAGATGTAAATTTAGCTATTCTATCGGCACATTTTTCCCCCTTTTTCATCTTCAAAATAAGGTTGATCAATTTAGTGAAATAAAGGTTGAAAACGCCTTCAAATCCAAGTTCTAAAGCTCTTTGCTGAATGTTCTTGAGAACAACTACTAACTTTCTGTGACTTGATAAATTCAATTGGGCATCTTGAAACACCTGAGACATGGCGTTCTTGAGGCCCGGCAAGTCTCGGATCTGCTTGATTGCAGAAGGTGCCGACATAGTGAAGTAAAGAAGAAATAAGTATAAAAAAAAGACCTAGAGGACTGAAGATGACTTTGGATCATAAACAAACAGTCGCGATTGGAAAAAAATATGAGCGGTACGGGAATCGAACCCATGTCTCCTGCTTGGAAGGCAGAAATGTTAACCACTACACCAACCGCCCGAAAGCTGATAGACGTTCCAAATGCTGGGACCAAGTGGGTATATATGTGCCATTAAGATTCAGAAACCTGGGTGTTGGAGATTGCTTGGAGGGTATGAATATCACAGAAAGTATGTTTAATGGGCTGTTTTGAAAGCACGTAATTTCGTGGTATCTCACATACTTTGACCGGTTGCTGTATAAGGCTTAAATGTACTTGATTGTCGTATCCACCCCTCCTTTGTGAGGTAAATGTGTCATACATATATGTAGTTTCACAGTATGTTGTGATTTCACCGCATCTTCCACCTCAAAACCAGCCACATTGCAGAGCATTTCGAAAAGGTATGGCAAGTTTTCACTTACTGAACTTACTGGAGTGAAACAATGGACGGTAAAGCTAACTTCTAATGTACTCTTACTTCTCTGAACTCGTTCTAGTTCTCTGAACTCAATCGTCACGACCAACCTCTCTAGTCTGGTGGATGTATGCAATTTGATACTATGTTCCTACAAGGAAGTATTTGAAAATCTCTAAAAATGTCATATTTTCCTCATGTTCAGATTTTCTTCCATTTTTGTAATTTGTTCAATTTGCAGCTAAATTCTCAGAAAGTATTTGAAGGTTTGACAGAATTTTGAAATGATTGCAAAAATTGTACTTTTTTGAAATTTTATCCTAAGTATCTGTATCATCCAGCCAACGTGGTGTAATCTTCAAATCATCAATATTACCATCATGAGAGACTCGGTATCGACTTCAACCTGGAAATTGAACTCAACCTTTGCTGCAAATCTCACTTTTCGCAGATTCGGCGATTTTTATATCGCTATACCGATTAGGAGTTTCAACTAAAAAAGCCAACTCAGTAAATTCGGCTGTTTCAGCATTCAATTCAGCATGAGCGATAGCAGTATGTTCGACTTTGACCAGGCCTTCAGCGAAAGCCTCGATCTTTATCAAAAAAATTTTTAATGCAATACTAACTTTAGATGAATTCATTGAAGTGACTGAAGATTTATTTGCTTCTTTGAAATCCGTTACCAATGGAAAAGTCGTGAAACCGTCATACTTCGATCTTCTTGAAGGAACAAGAGCAGTTGAAGTCACCAATCCCAAACTAGATACCAGTCTAATTCCTTTAACTGAAGCCGAAGTTCAATTC
Source organism: Metschnikowia sp. yHQL527 (assembly GCA_030578455.1). NCBI lineage: Eukaryota > Fungi > Ascomycota > Pichiomycetes > Serinales > Metschnikowiaceae > Metschnikowia > Metschnikowia sp. yHQL527. The sequence continues at coordinate 169,271 of JAJMRR010000010.1, read as the reverse complement.
GATCCAACAAAACCTCAATCTGTTCAATCCGTAGCAGCTATCATGGATAAACTTTTGGTGACTACCATGACCTGGCTTAGTGGATCGACTCTTCCCGTCACAGTTTTGAGTTGTCGGTACGTGCAAACGTTTTTAGAAAACTATTTCGCCAATGGAGGTTCTCTCGAGTCTACTACGTTTAAAGTCCCTCGTCTCAAGCCCGTGGATTATGAGACAGATTCTATTGAATACAAACTCATCAACGTTGTTTTAAAAGGATTCGTGGTGGGGCTATGTAACTTCATAGGAACTACCATTTATGTTTGTCGAAGTGCATTGTACGAAGAAGAAGATATAACTACAAGATCTCTTGATTTTGATTTCATCAGTAATGCTCCATACGAATCAGTCATTGTGGAAATGGACCAAGCCATAAACTTTTTACTACAGAAAAATGTAATTGATAGTGAAATTTTAGTGAATTACCTTCAACTAATGAAAAATTTAACTCAATTGCATGCAGTGTTAAAAATTGGCATCAACTTATTCAAAGGTGAAAAATTGGGAGAATTGACAGAAAGCCTTACTTTCATTGACGATTCTCTCAAGTTAATCAAGCAAATTCGGAAATCTTCACCAGGAGAAACTCCAGAAGGGTCTTTCTCTAAGTTTATTCAGTTAGATCGTAGTAATAGTAATATTCCTAGTGATCTCAAGTGTTTGCCTACAGATGAGGCATATGACAGTTTGGAAAGCTTACTCACAGAAGTTAAAAGTCAAATTGTTAAGTTTGGACAGGTCAAGGATATGAATCAGTTCAATAATTTCTTACAGTATGATGTATCATATGGCATTGACGATAAGTATAACGTTCTTATACGGGGGATATTCCAGCTTTTCTTAGTAAGAGATGATAAATCTATAGTTGGTAGTCTAACAGAAAGTTTAGGCACTGTTCTGATCAAATTTTTAGAGAACATTACATGTTTAAATTCATCTATTTTAGACTCAGAAACATGGAGAGATATTCCAGGAAATCCAAGCCAAATTTTAGCAGTTAAAAATACTTTACAACTACAAATTGAAGCTTTACTAAAGGATATTGAAACTGGAATGTATCGTCATTTAACAACATTTGGCTACAATCGGTGTCGTCAAAGACAATCTATGAATCAATCATTATTAGTATGGGATACCCTTCAAGTAGAACTGGAATCAGTTGAACTTTCACTTTGGGAAAAGCATAAGATTGGTGATAAATTATATGATATAAAAACCGGTACCGAGCTCGTTAATGAAACTGCATTACCTGTAACTTCTGCAATTTACTTTTTGAAGCTAACAATGATGGTAGAAATTGCATTAAGTGGATTTGAATTGGAATTATATAAACCTTTTGAATGTGGTCAAATGTACTGGTATACTTCATATTTAGCACAATTGATCGTGGAACATTTAAGCTTTCGAGTTAATAGTATTAACGATCTGAAAATGTATTACATTACTGATGGAATGCACAAGAAGATGAAGAAAATTCCTTCTGGATCTAAGAGAACTGCATTCAAGGCATTACAAAAAGCAAATCAAGAACATATATTACCTGAATTAAAGAAGCAAAAAATTTATAATGAAAAGTATGTTATTCCTGGATTTGAAGCATTATATTTACTTACAGATGCAACGAGAATGTTACTTACTATTATGGATGCAATGGGGTTTATTAAACCACCAGCTACTAAATTCACTAGTGAAGAATTTCTCTACTATTTGAGAATGAAACCATGGTCATCAGTTGGAGCACCGGCATTACCAAGTTTTGAACAGTGTAAATCAGCACTTCTGACTAAATACTTTACCAATTGTAACAGTAAAAGTGAAACGATTACAAAGTATAAAAAGGCAATTGAAGTAATTCAAATCAAACTCCCTCAAGCTAAGCAATATTATACTAATATCAAGAGTTTAATTGAGCAAAATGACTATACGGTAGATAAAAAACCAATGATAGACTGGTACAATGACCTTATAAAGACATGTGTATGGTACAGTTTGAAAGCTCGTCAATTATTGGTAATTGCCGAAAGTGACCAAGAGTACAAGATGGTGATTGAACCAGGATATCATCGGTACTTCCCAAAATTTGATCTAGCTAAAGTTGAATAGGGAAAATGAATAGCGAACTTGAATATAGAAACTCAGATATTAGGCCATAGGCGTAGACTCAGATATTAGGCCATAGGCGTAGACTCAGATATTAGACCATAGGCGTAGACTCAGATATGTAGGCATAGGCAAGCCAAAGTACGGCCGTAGACCACCCTAGCCCTAAGTCTTAGCCTTCATGCAAACCCCGATGTGAGTCATTTCCATCTACGGGAGTCGTTCAATAACCTTTTGAGTATCTAAAGACACATCTAGAATTGATTCATGATTTAAGTAAGCTGATTGAATATCTTTATGAACATTTGAAGTTGCCTGCTTTACAGATTCAAGAACTCCTCTTAATTTTCTTAAATCATTTAATTGCTGCTTAAGGTGTTCTACGCCGTTAGATTCTGTCATTTTAGCTCGTAAATGATGTTGAGACATACTGAAACAGGTTAGCGAAATTAATTTGTCAGCAGGCCGGAACTAAACATTTCACTCATCCTGCATTTCCGGCAAGGTCAGGTGACCCCGGAACTGGCGTCTAAGGTCTAGCCACTTATAGTTGCAGCCAGTACTAACTTGTACATATCACGCCAAAATTTGTTTCAATTTCCTTGGAATAGACAGGGGGAGCACCATTATGGCTGTAGAAACATGGCGAGCCGGTTTTCCTGACACTTTATGCTAAATTGTGCCAGGTGAATTGAACCCATATAAGGTGGTCGGAAGTCATTTCAAACCCCATTGCTCACCGGAAACACCCTCGGCCGAGCCTGCTTGCCGTACCAAAGGCAAAAGAAACAAAAAGAAAGGCTTTACATTCATCATTTAAAATTAATTCAAACCCCATTATAAGTTTTTTAATTACTAAGTCCTTTTTAATAAAAATGTCTGATAAAAGATCAATTTCTGACGTTTCACCAGATGAATATAGCCATGATGATAAAAAACTTCACGGTAAAGCCGGTAGGAAACCTATTGATACTGAACCAAAATCTAAAAGAACGGCTCAAAATCGTGCAGCTCAAAGAGCATATAGAGAACGTAAAGAACGTAAAATGAAAGATTTAGAGGATAAAGTTAAGTCTTTAGAAGATGAAAATGTTAAAGTTGCAACAGAAACAGATTTTTTAAAAGCTCAAGTTGAAATGTTAAAAAGTGAATTAGTAAGATATAGGGGTCATCTGGATTTTTCAGATTTAAATTTACCAACCAAAGTTGGTCACCTTTCAAATCCAAAAGGTCATGTAGCAAAACTGTCACCTTCAAATTCAACATCTTCAGCAACAACAGATTCTTCTCCTGATGTAAAATTATCTTCAAATTTCCCTTGGTCAAGTGAAAATAGAAAAGATATTTCAACTTCATCTTTAAATTCTTCAAAAAATAATCAAGTTAATCAAGTTCCTGATTTAATTGCAAGTGGAACTCTGGCTTCTACTTCTCCTTTAAATGATAATATTTTAGTTTCACCTGAATCTCAATTTTCTGGTGATAATTCAAATCCTGGAACTATTGATTCTAATCAATATGATTTTTCAAGTAAATTTGATGAACAAGTTGATCCATTTTGTGTTCAACTTGGTGAAGCTTGTGGTACTAAAGAATGTCCTGTGCCGTTATATAAAAGACCAAATAAAGATGATAAAAAAGTGAAAGCTAAAGATTTTAATTCACCATTTTCTTCTTTAGTCAATAGTTACACTCCAACTTCAGATCCATTTTTCAATGATTCGGGAAAGAGTCTAGATTTAACTTTGGGTGGTGAAGAAGCATCTAATGATCCACTTTTCTTCCTTAATGATAATAATTTCGATGTTGGTTTAGCATTTGGAGAAACTTCAGAAGATGTAAAACCTGATCCAATTGAATCTTTAACTACAGAAGAATCTGCTTATGATCTTTATGATCCAATTAATACCAATTTTAATTTCCATGAATTTCTTAAAAATAGTGTACCTACAGATAGTCCTCTGACTTCAAGTTCAGTTATTGATAGTAAATCAACTACATCTTCAAATACAAGTTTAAATTCTTCAACTCCAAATAAAGAAGCAACTAAAGTTGAAGAAAAAGATGATGAACAAGAAATGGTGCCTGCACCTGAAAAAATGCTTAAATGTTCTGAAATTTGGGATAGAATAACTTCTCATCCTAAATATACTGAGATTGATATTGATGGTTTATGTAATGAGTTAAAGACTAAGGCTAAGTGTTCAGAAGGAGGAGTTGTTCTCAGTTCTTCTGATGTGAATAATTTGCTTGCAACTTCTTTTGTTGAGCAATAATCACAGCTGGCCTGGATGTACATAATGTAGTAATAGATAATGACGAACTGACTGTATTGTTATCGATTGTAAAATTGTAGATGGTGCAAATTGCAAAATGTCTAATTGCAAAATTGTTATAAGATGGTGTACGGGTGCACACACACCACACACTTATTTCGCGACCAATCATACTGTTCTTTTTATAAGCTATCAACATGTCTACTTCTATAATCCGTACTATAAAGAATATTTACCAGTCTGGTATTAAAAGAGCAGCCTGGCAAATCCATACACATAACGATACCAAAAGAGGTTGGTTAGTTGGAACTGATGATTGGGGTAATAAATATTATGAAACTGATGTTCCAGAAGAAATCCATTTAAGAACAAGATGGGTAGAATACGCTGATTGGGGGATTGATATTTCTCGTGTTGAACCGGGTTGGCATTATTGGTTGGGTTACGGAACCAATACTCCTCCAAATCAATTAAAGGGTGATGAACTTACTACTAGAGCCTACCCACTCACTAAACATAAGGAAAATTTAACAAGTTCACCAGGAGCTTATGTTCCTTACAATACTGCTAAACCAAAACATACAGCATGGACTCCTGAAGTTAAAGAACGTGTAGAAGTGTGAGTATTGTATAAATAATTATCATTACATAAACATAAATTATTTGAATAGATCTGTAACTTATTTGTGTAGTGTGCAAATGGTAGTAAATTAACAGCTCAATTTATTATTAAAGTGATTTAAAGATCAAAAGTAAAACTAGTTATCATCTTACAATCATCTTTAAGTAGCTTTTATCACCTTCAAATGGCTTTTGCCATAATATTTTTTTCGTAAATCTATACGTTATCTCGTGATGAGTGAGGATTTTTCACTTTTTCACTGGGGAAGTAAAAACTACATCTACTTTAATTCTATAATGTCCGAAGGAAAATTACCTAATCTCGCTAGCGAGGCGGTCCTTGTAAAGTCTGCACCTGTTCCCGACTCGTTTGAAGAAGTCAAGGGTATTGACTATTCTAAAGATTCAGCTTATAATATGTCAGCAGTTGACCTCATCGATTCAATGAAAACTATGGGATTTCAAGCATCTTCAGTTTCACAAGCTTGTGAAATCATCAATAATATGAGAAAATGGAGAGGTAAACACATTGACACATTACCAGAACATGAAAGAACTGGTGAATTTGATGAAGAAGGATTTCAAAAAACAACTATTTTCCTTGGTTATACATCAAATTTAATAAGTTCTGGTTTAAGAGATACTCTTAGATTTTTAGTTCAACATAAAATGGTTAGTGGGATTGTTGCTTCTGCTGGAGGTATTGAAGAAGATATTATTAAATGTTTAGCTCCAACTTATATGGGAGATTTTGCTCTTCCAGGTAAAGGATTAAGAGATCAAGGTATGAATCGTATTGGGAATTTACTTGTTCCTAATGATAATTATTGTAAATTTGAAGAATGGATGGTTCCTGTCTTAGATAAAATCTTAGAAGAACAAGAATCAGAAATGTCAAAATTAGGTAGTCAAGGATTAAATGCTGATTCTGAAGCTATTTGGACACCTTCAAGACTTATTGATAGATTGGGAAAAGAAATTAATGATGAACTGTCTGTATTATATTGGGCACACAAGAACCAAATTCCAATTTTTTGTCCTGCTATTACTGATGGTTCAATTGGTGATATGCTTTTCTTTCATACTTTTAAAGCTTCTCCACAACGTCTTCGTCTTGATATTGTTTCTGATATTCGTAAGATCAATTCCATGTCAATGGAAGCCAGTCATGCTGGTATGATAATCTTAGGAGGAGGATTAATTAAACATCACATTTGTAATGCTTGTTTAATGAGAAATGGTGCTGATTATGCTGTATACATTAATACCGGTCAAGAATTTGATGGTTCTGATGCCGGTGCTCGTCCCGATGAAGCCGTTAGTTGGGGGAAAATCAAAGCCGATGCTAAACTGGTTAAAGTTTATGCTGACGTTAGTGTAGTATTCCCTCTTATCGTAGCCGCAACTTTTGCAGCCAAAAGACCTAATTAGTGTATAGAATAATATCAAAACCATAGATCCGTACCACTGGAATCAATTATCTCTCGGACTAACCACAACACCACCTCCCATAATCAAGTACGCGGGCCGGTACAATTGCTTAGTTTCCCGGTCAAATAGGTTTACTTCCCGATCGGCTAGCCATTTGTCGCAAGAGCTTTTGTATGGCTCAATACTATGGCGTCGCAGCCACTAGCATGGCTGGCCCAAAACGGAAGTGCGCCTATCGATTCCTAATTCGCTATCAACCAGTCCTAATCGGTATCGAGTATATCCGTCAAATTTCAACTACTCTTTTATATAAAGATATATATTTGATTGATAATTCTTTTGATAAACAACTCAATTATGTCTACTTCTGAATTAGCTGACCTTTTAGCTAAAGTTCTTAAGAGTGGAGGCTCCAAAGAAGAATTAGAATCTGTTCTCTCTAACTATGATTTAGAACCAGAATCTAAACCTTCCGACGAGAAATATTCAGAGAAATTCTTTAAGAAATATGCTAATTCTTACATTGATTTTACATATGAAAATCCTACCATTTATCATGTAGTAACATACTTTACTGATCAATTACATGCTAAAGGATTTAAGTATATTTCAGAAAAAGAATCTTGGGAAGCACTTACACCAGGTAAATATTATACTACCAGAAATGGATCATCTTTGATAGCTTTCATTATTGGTAAAAATTGGGTTCCTGAAAAAGGTACTGCCATTATTGGATGTCATGTTGATTCATTGACTGTAACTTTAAAACCAAATTCTACTAAGAATAAAATTGATGGTTATGAATTACTTGGAGTTGCTCCATATGCTGGTACATTAAATGATCTTTGGTGGGATAGAGATTTAGGTATTGGAGGTAGAATCTTAGTTAAAGATTCTGAAACTGGTACTGTTGATTATGCATTAGTCAATTCAACACCACATCCAATTGCTAAGATTCCAACATTAGCACCACATTTTGGTGCCCCAGCTCAAGGACCTTTTGATAAGGAAACCAAAGCAGTTCCAATTGTTGGATTTGATAGTGGTGAAGAAGAAGTTGAAGCTACTTCAGATGAAAAAAAATCTCCATTATATGGTAAACATTCATTGAAATTATTACGTTATATTTCAAAAATTTCTGGTAAACCAGTTAAAGATATTGTTCAATGGGATTTACAATTGTTTGATGTTCAAAAAGGAGCAATTGGAGGATTAAATGAAGAATTTATTTTTGCACCAAGAATTGATGATAGAGTTTGTTCATATGCTGCAATTTATGCATTATTAGAAGCAGATTCTGATTCTTTATTAAAACTGGATTCTTTTTCAATTGTTGGACTTTTTGACCATGAAGAAGTTGGATCTGGTTCAAGAAGTGGTATTAGAGGACAATTAGTTGAATCAGTAATTTCTAGAGTTCTTGCAAGTAATTATTATAATCCTACATTCATTGATATTAGTGAAAGTTTAGCATTAACATTTGCTAATACAATTATTTTATCAGCAGATGTTAATCATCTTTTAAACCCAAATTTTGCAAGTGAGTATTTAGAAAATCATAAACCAGTTCCAAATAAAGGACTTTCTATTGCTTTAGATCCTAATGGACATTTTGCAACTGATGCTGCTGGAGTTGCATTAGTTGAAGAATTGGCTAGAATTAATGGTGATGAATTACAATATTTCCAAATAAGAAATGGTGCTCGTTCGGGAGGATCAATTGGACCATTGATTTCATTACAAACAGGAGCTAGAACCATTGATTTAGGAATCCCTCAATTAGCAATGCATTCTATTAGAGCAACTGTTGGATCTAAAGATATTGGAAATGGAATTAAATTTTTCACAGGATTTTTCGCTAATTGGCGTAAGACTTATGATACTTATAATGATTTGTAAAGAAGGAACAAAGCAAGCAAAAGTAAGCGAAGCATACATGCAAAGTAAAAGCAAAAGCAAAAGCAAAAGCAAAATAAGGAAAAACAAGTTTTAAGTAGTTACTATATATTGAATAAATTCAGATATAATCAAATAGTCACCACCAAGTACCACTAGCCACCAAAACAATTTGCTCTGGCTGCTGCTATTCAAAATGGCTAAACGTAACTACAATCTACAAATTCTACAGTTTTTAAGACCTGCTAAACACATTTCCTCAACCACCTCTAGGTTATGGTCCTGACATTCAGTATCAGAGTGGGTCTACTCTTTTCAGTCAGTTCTCCAACCAAACTCTCCAACTTCTCAACTCTACAACTTTAATGTCTCCATCACTTCCTCTCTCCCTTCCTCTCTCCCTCTCCCTTTCCCTCTTCATCTCTATCCCCATCTACATGCAAATACCTGCCCTGTTTCTAAATTTAGGCGAGGCTACAGTAAACTCAGTACACCCTTCAACCCGTCAAATCCTGTTTAAACTGAAATCTCCAGCACACCAGCACACCAGCACTCAAGTACTTCAATCACCACAATCACAGTCACAAGTATCAACAGTCTTCTTTTGTAAAGTCACTGCTATATCCAGCTTATTAGCTTGACCAGAGCTATTTGTATGCCACACGCAAAAATAACCGACCGAATTCAAAATAAAACGTGAGATGAACTCCATTACAATCGGCTCGATCTAAATTTATAGCATATAACAATTCAAAGAATGGGTAAGTTTTAAATCAGTTAATTTAACCAAATAATATTAACAATTAGTTCCTCCTAAAAAAATGTCCTTGACGGATTTCCTTCTCGATGAAAGTATGTAATTTAAACCTCTATCCTTATACCCCATACTAACAATTATAGAATTTGGTGGTTCTTGGGCTGATGAAGATATTGATATGTCATCAATATCAGTACCAATTGAAAGAAACCGACACTATGATCCTTTTGATGGACCAAGATCACATCGTTTAGTTCCTGGAGATAATGGACCTCCATATATTGTAAAATTATTAAATTTACCAGTTACAAGTAATAATTCATTTATTGAAGATTTATTTAAAAGTAGATATACTTCATTTATAAAATTCAAAATAGTTATTGATCCAATTTCTCTGCCTTTACAAACAAATGTAATTAAAAAAGTTGCATTTGTTGAACTTCAATCATTTCAAGAAATGTCAAAAGTTTTAAAATGGCTTGATTTATATTATAAAGGAAATAGAAGAGTTATTATTGAACAAGCTGATTTCCAAGATTTTCAAAATTGTATTCTGTTTAATCAACAAAATCAATCTGATCTAGAAAATCTTTTAAATGATTTTATTTCTGGTAAAATTCAAGAACGTAATAATCCTCAAAATACAAGAAGATTACCGGGAATGCCATTAATTCAAAATGATGAAATTAACAATAATCAAATTAATCGTCAACCATTACTTTCAAATAATAATCCTCCTTTATCTAAACCAAAACCAAATCCTTTTGGTAATGCTAGACCAGTAGATATTTTAGCTAAAGAACGTGATTTAGAAAGTAAAATAACTCATATAAATCAAACAACAATTAAAACTTTGGGTGATGATATATCAACTACTAAGAATTCTGTTTCTCCAATGAAAAAATCAATTGATTCGCCACAGAAAGCTAATTCACCAATCAAATCACCATCTGCATTAAATAATAAAAAATTAATTCCTGCTCCAACGACTTCAATTTATTCATGGAGTGGAACAGGTTTAAATCTTGCTGATTTACTCAGTTCTCAAAGTATTAATTCAAATTCTGGTACTGGGAAAAATACTCCAATCAAAAATTCTCCTAAACTATCAGTTGCTAAACCTGTAATTCTTAAAAAGAAGGTTACAGCTCCAAAAATTGATTTATCTGCTAAAGAAACTAATCTGTTAAATCAAGAACAAACCACTGAGGTTAATAATGAAAAAATTACTGTTAATGATTCTCCTTTAATTAATGAAAAATCTGAACCTCCTAAGCATCAACGTAAAGGTTCAGAAACTAAATCTACTAAGAAAGAAAAGAAAGAAAATAAAAAAGAACCTTCAAGTCCGAAGAAAATTAATCGTAACGTCAATAAACCAACTTCAACTCAAGTTGATTTATTAGCACCAAGAACTAAAATTTCTGAACCGGGAAAATTATCTCAAAGCGGTGATAGACCAGATTTTAAAAAGCATTTCGATGAAATGTTATTTAAATCTGCAGGTGTTCAAAAAGATAAACGAGTTAATGGTAATTCACGTACAAAAATTGAAAAGAAAGATGAAATTGAAACAGGGAAGAAAGAGAAATTTCAACCGGAAAAAAAATTGGTAGAGAAAAGTAAATCACCAGAAAAGAAATTAGCAGAAACGAAATCAGAAAAGAAATCAGAAAAGAAATCAGAAAAGAAAGATAAAAAACCCGAAAAGAAACAAGATAAATTAGTGAATAGTTCGGAAAAATTGACAGATGTCAAACAAAAAACTGATAAAGAGCAATCACCAGAAAAGAATAAAGATAAAGATAAAAGAAGAAAAAAGAAACAATTTAATAAATCACCAGGAAGTAAATCACCAGAAAAAAAGTATTCTGAGATTAAATCTCCAAACAGTGAAGCGGAAAAGTCACCAGAAACTCCGATTAAATTAGAAAAAGATAATTTGGATTTGGAACAGGTAAAAGTAGAGCAAAATTCAGAAAATCGTAGTGATAATACTTCAGAAATAAGAGGTGAAAATCATTCACGAGGTAGGGGTGGAAGTAGAGGAGGATCACAACGAGGATTGCATAGAGGAGGTCAAAGAGCTAAGGGGAAACCCATACCAACTTCAAAATTCCAGTATGTGAGAAAAAAACCAACTGAAGAGCAGGTGGTATGAGTTTACGATTTGTAAAGTTATGTAAGTTTAGTATATCATTAATTAGAGTAGTGTAGAGATTAGAGAGGAGAAGATGCAAGAGAAGTAGGAGATGCAAGAGAAGTAGCAGGAGAAATCCAAGGGAAGTGGTAGGGAAAGTCCAAGTTTCAACTTCAACAGAATACGAGATGTAAAGCTTCAAAGCTTCAACTTCAACAGAATACGTAGGGGAAGGTTTCTAAGCTAAAGCTTCAACTTCAACCGATGTAAGTTAGCTGAAGATTCGAAGCTTACTCTTCAAAGTTTTATTCATTTCACTTTTATTTCTTACATATATACAATATATGAATACAATGACACATTCTATAAAAGACCACTATCTCTTAAAGAATTTTCTAAAATAGTCTCTCTCACAGCAGCAAAAACCAATTCAATATTTGAAGTATCAGTTGCTTGAGTAACATGAGGATAAATGTTCAAACCAGATCTATTAACTTGAGTAAATCTCCATAAAATATATTTTGCAGCTTTATTAATATTATTTCCACCATTATAATCTGGGAAATAATTTTCTAATGGAGAATAAGGTAATTTATCAGCAAAAACATCAATTTTATTTAAAAACAAAACAATTGAAGTTCTTGCAAACCATCTTGAATTTACCACAGAATCAAATAATGTTAAAGATTCTTCTAATCTATTTTGACTATTTTCTTCTAATAAAACTTGATCATATTCACTTAATGCAACACAGAATATAATTAAAGTAACATTATCAAAGCAATGAATCCATTTTTTACGTTCAGATCTTTGACCACCAACATCATACATATGAATATTTAACCCACTTGTCATTTGAAATTTAAAATCATAAATCCCAGAAGTTTTCTTACGAGTTCTTAAAATATCTTGTTGAGTTGGAATATATGAAGGTTCAACTAATCTATTAATATCACTCAAAAAATAATGAGTTGAATCAATTAAGTAAAATTTACCTTGTTGATGTTTAATAAAAGTTTGAACTTCAGGAGTATTATAAATTTCAGAAATTTTAGATGCAATATTTAAATCAAATATTTCATCCGAATTAATTGAAAATTCATAATCTAAAATTTCATTTAATGTTATAATATTAAGAATATGTTTACGATATTTTTCACCATTAATTTCTTGTAATGAATCTTGACTTTCACCAGATTTTGTTTCATCTTTTGAATTTCCAATTTCATTATCATCATCAGTTTCAATCATTAATTGAGGAACTTGAGGTTGTTTTTTAATTAATTCAGGTTCTAAATCCATAATTGCATTTATAACATTTTTAATACAATCTAAAATATTTTTATAAACAAATGGTTTATATTCAATTAATTCTTCTTTTGAAAATCCATTTTTATGTAAAATTTTCATTTGTTTTACAATTGTTGATTTACCACTTTCTCCTGATCCTAATAATAATACTTTAACTTCTTTTTCATTTTCAATAGAATTTGTTGGTTTTGTTTCAGATTCTGTTGATTCACTTGATGGAACATCTTGTTTTAATGTTGAACTTAATGTTTGCGTTTGATTTTCACGTTTAAGTTGACTCTGATTGGTTGTTGGTGATGTTTTTGGTTGTGGTTCTTTTGATGTACAACTACCCATTATGCTAAAATGATGCTGAAAAAAGGGAATGTAGAAATAAAGGAAGGAAGCTTGATATTAATCAAAAGAAGTTGATATCCGGTATTCAAATAATCAATAAATTCTAACTATCAATAAGTATCAAATTACCAATAAGTATCAAATTATCAATAAGTATCAATAAGTATCAAATAATCAAAAAGTTCCAATAGATATCCAATAAGTATTAATAAGTATCAATTAAGCTGAGTATTGAGACTGAAAAATTTAAAAACTTAAATACTAATAAATCACTAATAATCACTAATAATCAATAATTACTAATATCCTAATCAATTATTCAACTTTAGCAATGTAGTAGTTTTAAATTATTTTACTAAATAAATTGTATTGATTATTTTGCTGTACGGAATTCGTTCCGAAATTGCTTATAAACTTAATAGGTCCGGACCTTTAAACTGTCAATTGCACTACCGTTTTATAAGAGTTTTTTATGGAGAACAATAGACTTTATACGTTAAATTCTTTGTGATTGAATTAGTGATTAAAATTAAGTAATTAGTAAAATGTCTTAATAAGTAATAACTACAATTAACTAAGTATTAAGTATGGGAAGTTATTGGTATTTATTGATATTTTATGATTATTTTATGATAATTTTATGATAGTTATTGAAATTATCATTACGTAAATATTTAACCGATGATTCGGCAACTAAGCCTTTCTTCTCCTGGAAGCTACTAGGGTCTGTGTTGTGATGTCAATGAAGAATTCCGGTAACAATAACCGATTATTCGGTTGGTACAGTCTTGACGGAGAAGGTAGTTGATGGTGCGACAGAATAAACTCTGAAGGTGCCGAAACGGTTACAGTTCCAGAGATTGAGGTGGAAGAGAATCTTGTGGAAGAGAATCTTGAGCTGAAGGCTCAAGATGCTCTGGCTCAACGGGGCCATATTTTGACTCAGGCTCTGGTGCAACAGGCTCTGCTGGCTCTGCCGGCTCTGCTTCCGGCTCAGGCTTTGCTTCTGGCACATCTTCTGGCACATCTTCTGGCACATCTTCTGCCGCTGCCTCTGGGTTTGCTTCTGGCACATCTTCTGGCTCTACCTCTGGCTCTACCTCTGGCTCTACCTCTGGCTCAACTGATGTATTTGTACCTGAATTCGACATTGTCATTACACTCGAAGCTACTGCTGCTTTTTGTGCATCTTGTAGCCTTTTACGTTCTTGACGTCTAATCTTTTTAGTTTCAAATTCATGCCATTCTCCTTTAATATCTTTAAGAAAATTTAATGGTTCAGGTAATGGATCATTTGTAAAATATTCATGTTGTAAAGCTTGATTTGCTGTTAATCTTTCCGATGGATTTAAACATAATAACTTTTCAGCTAAATTAAAACTTTGTTCAGTCATTTTTGATTTAAATTCTTCTGCAAATCTTGAACTTTTATTTATTTTTGGTTTAAGCATTTCAAACCATGGTAAATTTTCAATCTTTGGCCAACTTGAAATTGTTGGAGTCCCCATAAGATCAAAAATTTTATATAATTGAGAAATTTCTTCAGTTCCTTGAAATACTGCAATTTTACAATATAATTCAATAAGTAAACATCCAACTCCCCAAATATCAACTTCTCTACCATAATCAGTAGCTCCTAATAATAATTCAGGTGGTCTATACCAAATTGTAATAACTCTATTTGTATAATCAGGACTTTCACCAGTATTAATTATTTTCATAGTTCTTGCTAATCCAAAATCTGCAATTTTAACAGTTCCTTTATTATCTAATAAAATATTTGATCCTTTAATATCTCTATGAATAACTCGTTTTTTATGTAAATAATTTAATCCTTCCATTAATTGTTTAAAAATATGTTTTCTATGACCTTCTGTTAATTTTAATTCTGGATGACTTAGTAAACCTGTTAAATCATGATCTAAATAATCAAGAACCATATAAATTTGATTATGTTCAACCATCATTTCAAGTAATCCTAAAATATTTGCATGTTCAAATGATTGAAGTAATTTAATTTCTCTTATTGCAGTTATTGGGAATCCTTCTCTTTCACTTTCTAATCGAAGTTTTTTGAGTGCAACAAATTCATTAGTTATAGTATTTGTTGCTTTATAAACTTTACCATAAGTACCTTCACCAACTTGTTGAACTCTTTGATAAACTTCAGCTGGTTTTAAAGTAATTATCAGAAATAATTGATTCTTTCTTAAAATTGGTGGAATTCTTGATGGTGGTGGGATTCTTATATTTGGTTTATTGGTATTTTTAAGTCTACTTGGTCCTGATGGTGGGATTCTTGATGAAGTTTGTCCATTAACAAAATCTCTTGGTCCTGTTCGAGGAC
The DNA here is from genome assembly GCA_030578455.1 of Metschnikowia sp. yHQL527. NCBI lineage: Eukaryota > Fungi > Ascomycota > Pichiomycetes > Serinales > Metschnikowiaceae > Metschnikowia > Metschnikowia sp. yHQL527. The sequence continues at coordinate 154,017 of JAJMRR010000010.1, read as the reverse complement.
CTTTGGGAGCATTTGATAATATTTGATCTTTATTTTGATCTTGAGTATATGATTGTTTTTGATTTTTATAAGGAATATCTCTTCTCTTTTCTGGTGGTCCTCTATTTGATTCAGGATACGGACGTTTCCCATTCAGCTTTGGTCCTAAAGGGCGAGATGAAGATCCAGATGGACCAGAGGGACCAGATGGACGAGATGATATAGGAGGGCGTGATGATGGACCAGTAGGACGAGATCCTGATGGACCAGAAGGGCGACTACCAGGACCAGTAGGGCGTGATGATGGGCCCGGACCAGGGGCAGTTGAACGAGATGATGGTCCCGTAGGTCTAAAACCTTGGTCGTATGATGCAGATGAATTAGGATAAGTCAGACCTACAGGGCCATGAATTTTTGGTCGATAATTATCTCGTTCGCTATACCTATTTGAATTAAAATTTGAATTTTGATTTTGATTTTGATTTTTCAGGTACAGATTTTTTGACAGATTTGATTTATATGGTCTAGAAGATTTAGGACCTGTAGGAGGTCTATATCTATCAGACATGATAAATTTTGTTAAATAAAATGATTATAGTGAAATTGGTTTGAATAAAGTAGATTTTCTCACTATGATTATGGCGAGCAGGTGCGGTTACCCGGTCATCTCTCAACTAAAAAAGACTAATATAACACTTTAAGAACACTTTAAGAACACTTTAGAACACTTAAGTAAAACTTCAGGCATTAAATTTCGAAACATGATACCACCAAGTTATTAAATGTATGGCTGTGTTGCTTACCTCATGCTTACAAGAGAATCTACTATGGTAAAGCAACAACAGCATTCTTGGAATGGACACTAGGACTAGATACGTATGTCAATAAGCTAAGCATAGTTAGCACAGCAACAAAGCAGAGCTGAACACAAGCTTATCAACAGCGGTCTGAACATAAACTTAACAGTATACGTAGAGCGTGCTAACAGAGCTATACTAAATTAAGTAGTTAACGTGGTGGTCAATAAACGGATCTCACAATAAGCGGATTCCACGCAAATAAGGCCCCTAACAGTGAGTGGATACTGTCAGACATACAATAGTACCATATTACAAAGCACCATGTAACCGCCCAATTAAGTAAAGCAGTGTTTGCATCACAAACGCAACGGTAGTTACGACAAATAACGGAACTTAACTGAGGTTAGCTTAACTTAACTGAGGTTAGCTTAACTCACAACTACCACTAAATTAGCAAACTATTCAGATATATCTATTGACAGATGGTCAAATGTGGTTATATAGCCAGGAAAAAAAATCATACCAGCTTCAAAACCCGATACTAACGTAATAGTCAGCGTTTAAATGACGATGAATTTCAAGGTATTCTTTATCTATAAAATCATGGGGACATATCGTCACAATCGAATGAATCCATATACTCAACTCTGGAGTAAATCCTGACGTTAATTTTCAACATTAAATCAATCAAACATTTCTTACCTCTAAAACAAACAAGTTCCTTTCATTAATTACTGAATTATCTCAAAGACGGTTATTTCAAGGTTATGGGCGGGTAACCGTTTTTTTAAAAGAAAACCACCCATACACCAGTGCATCCGTGCACCTTATGTAATTTACTTTTGCATTACGACACTAACCTATATTAAGTTATAAACCTATAAATACCATTAAAAGAGAGGATATAAAAACAATTAAAAAAGTTTCAAATTAATTATTCAACAGTAACAGATTTAGCTAAATTTCTTGGGAAATCAACATCAATTCCTCTATTAACTGCTAACCAATAACTCATTAATTGTAATGGAATAACATTTAATAAACCTTGTAAACAATCAACAGTTAATGGAACATGTAATGTTGCAAATGCTTGACCTTTAATAAGATCATCTCCTTCATTACAAATAACAATTGGTCTACCATCTCTTGCAGTAACTTGTTCAATTGCTGACATAACTTTTGGAAATAAAGAATCTCTTGTTGCAAATGCAATAATTGGTAATTTATTATCAACTAATGCTAAAACTCCATGTTTTAATTCACCTGCTAAAACACCTTCAGAATGCATATATGAAATTTCTTTAATTTTAAGAGCACCTTCTAAAGCAGTTGCATGTTGATAACCTCTACCTAATAATAATAAAGATTTTTGATCATTAAGAGTTGAATCACATAATTCTTTAATTTTATCTTCTAAATTTAAAACTGCTTTAATTTGTTCAGGAATTTTTTGTAAACCTCTAATAATTTCTCTATGACGTTCTCTTCTTGAAATTGAATCATTTGATAATGAAAGTGCAAACATAACTAAAGCAATATATTGTGATGTATAAGCTTTTGTTGATGCAACTCCAATTTCTGGACCTGCATTAATATGAACACCACAATGAGTTTGTCTTGACATTGATGAACCAACAGAATTAACAATACCAACAGTTAAAGCACCTCTTTCTAAACAATATTGTAAAGCTAAAATTGAATCAGCTGTTTCACCTGATTGACTTACAAAAACACAAGTATCATCTCTAAAAACTGGTGATTTTCTATCTAAGAAATCTGAAGCTAATTCAACACTAACAGGTATTTCAGTTAATTCTTCAAAAATTGATCTTGTTGCTAAACAAGAATGATAAGATGTACCACAAGCAATCATAATAATTCTTCTACATCTTCTTATAGTTGGTAAAAATGATTTTAATCCACCAAGAATAACTTGATCATTTTCAAAATCAATTCTACCTCTCATTGTATTAAAAGTTGATTCTGGTTGTTCAAAAATTTCTTTTTGCATAAAATGATTATAAGAACCTTTCATAATTTCATTTAATTCCATTTCTAAAGTTTGAATTTGTCTTGTAGTTGATTCACCAGCAGTTTTTTTCTTTGCTCTATGAATATGTAATTCACCATCATAAATATGAGCGATATCATCATCTTCTAAAAATAAGACTTTTTTAGTATGTTGAATAACAGAAGCAGGATCGGAACTTAAGAAAAATTCAACAGGCATTGGAATTCCATCATCAGCTAAGAAAGCTCTTGATTGACTACTTCTTAAATTTGAATCATTATTTGTAATTGGTAAAAATCTTGAATCATCACTAAGATTTTTAGATGAAGATGGAGGAGCAGGATGATTTTCTAAAAATTCAACATCAACAAAATCAACTTTTAATTTTTTTTCAGTTTTAACACCAACTAATAATGGAGAACCTTTTCTTGTACCACAAACTTCACCAGGATAATGAGTTGATTTAACTAATAAACCATATGAACCTTCAAGTTCATATAATACTTGTTTAACTAAATCACTTAAATCTAATGAAATTCCTGCTTTTAAATTTGTATCATAAACATGTTTAAATAATTTTGCAATACATTCAGTATCAGTTTCAGATTCAAATTCAAAACCTTTTGATAATAATAAAGTTTTAAGAGCTCTAAAATTTGTAATAATACCATTATGAACTACAATAAATTCTCCGGTTGGATCTGATCTATGTGGATGACAATTTTCAGTTTTTGGTTGTCCATGAGTTGCCCATCTTGTATGAGCAATTCCAGCATGATTATCAAACATTGTTGAACGTTCAATTTTATCATCTATAATTTTTTGTTTTAAAAATTTAACTTTACCAGGAGTTTTAATAATAAGATTTTCACCTTTTTCATCTCCATCAACTGCAATCCCACTTGAATCATAACCTCTATATTCAAGTCTTTGAAGACCATCAATGAGATTATCCATAATTTCTCCTCTAGTTCTATCGACTAAAAAATTAACATATCCAAAAATTCCGCTTAATTGTTAGTATCTTTTGAGTTTAGAAAACTTTTATTACTTACCACATGATTAGTTGTTGTTAAATAAAATCAATGAGATTTCAAGCGCTTAAATAAAGAAATTTATGGGCGAATGTAATTTAAGACCAGAACAGCGAAACGTAAACAAACCTTTTGAATCAGGATCTCATCAGAAAAATTCTGAGTAAAGACCCGTACACCAGAAACGAAAAAAAAAGTAACGATGAATGAAATAGCCATAAATGACTTCCGGACCCAACCCCATAATCGCAACTTGATCATACTATACCCTGATAGTCAATTACACCATTGACTACCCTTCAATTGTATGGCTTTGAACGCCCCGTTAAAGCCTGGTAATTAAATATTGCAATTCAAACTTCGACGCGCTTATGTCCACCCTACCTCTTCTATCGGGAGATAATTACGTTTCCGAAACTGGAGTCTAAATAAACATATAAATTTGTTACTATTAAAATCTTCTTTCGAAGGTCATCCACAGGTTTAAGGCGAATTTTCACAAAGTCATCTGGAATTAGCATTTTGTGTAACTTCTAAAATTAGACTAGGTAAAAATCAGGATACGTCGGTCCATGTTCTTGATGTACGGATTTATCCCGTACACCATAATATAATTCATTAAACTTTTGTGGTACGGATCTAACCTCTATATGTTCCGGTTTCTTACCCCCAAAGGGTTTAAGGTCCAAGTTCCAAAGCTAGTAAGATTTTCATCGAAAAAAAGGAAACCTAAAGTGATTCAAGCATTACGTACGATCCCAACAAAACAAACTGAATCTACTGCTAATTATATTCTTTCTTTATTAAATCAAGAGAATAGACAAACTTCTCAAATTGAAAAATCAGATATTTTAGCTAAATATCTTAAACCTCTTAGTTCTGTCACTATTGGAGAGTCGATTGATATTGAAACCGTTATTAAATCATTGAAATCTTATCAATTTCCATATACTGAAGTTGTTCCAAATGAAGTAATTAATATCAATTATGAACCTTTGAAAAATATTATGGTTTTAGCTAATGGTTCAATAGTTGGATGGGGGTTTCATGAAGATGAACTTTTAAAATATGTCCCACGTTTCTCGGAAGCCGTTAATGAGTTATATGAACCAGAATCTGAAGAAATGGACTTTATTGATACTGATGGATTTAGTGATATTGAACCAAATGATGGTAATGGATCATTTATGCTGGGAGAAATAATTATTCTTCATAGTTCAAATACCGAGCAGAAACTATTGGATGAAGCTGCTTTTGCAATTGGATTATCTCGATCAACACGACTTTCAATAATTGAAAATGCTTTAGAAAAGCATATTCAACTCACCAGAGAAAATTCAGAAAATTTATCAAAGGGTCAACGAATAACTACTAAAGAATCAGACGTTTTGAAGTTAACTGGTCGTTTATTCCTCCTTAGAGGTAAATTAAATTTGTACAGTGAGTTAATTGAAACTCCTGATTTATATTGGACTGAACCAACACTTGAAAAAATTTATGATTCCATTTCAAGAACTCTTGATATTCATCCTCGTATTTCTATTCTTAATCGTAAATTAGATTATGCCACCGAAGAACAACGTGCTTTACTTAGTGTACTTAATGAGAAAAAGAGTACTAGACTAGAATGGGTTATTATTATATTGATCATGGTAGAGGTAGGGTTTGAAACTTTTCACTTCTACGAGCGTGCAGTTGAAGAGAAAAAGATATAATACAGGGAGATAATGTAATCACGGAATGGAGGTTATTTGGTGAATATAAGTCATAGATGCTTGAAATTGACTATATTCGACTATAATGTAAATAGAGTAAATGAAATTGTGTATAATCAAATATAAGTCATATAATCACCTTTGGAGGCTGGTAAATTACCTATCAAAAGTCAATGACTACGGGGACATATATTCTGTTAAAGAAGACCTATTCCACCAAAGTTTTTTCTTGGGGGTTTCCTTAAGGTTTTCTTTCATCCAATCGATTGAAATATCAACAATATTTTCATCACTACCATACTCGACTTCTCCATGACTCTTGGTTGCAAATAGTTTACGTCATCTTTAAACTGCCTCGATGTACATATCCGGTCAATACTGTGATATTTCCGCTGTATGCTGACCGTTAAATCTTATCTTGCACTTTCAATAGATAAGCATACCAAGATTCTATGCCAAGCAGGACTTGGCTATTATCAAGTTGAAGCCAAGCTTAAGCCATAGTAGGAGATATGTTGCAACTGGGCCACACACGTGACCTGGAATTGCCGTTGCCGGCGTGTGCGACAAATTTCCGGTCCTTAATAGTAACGCAATTGCCACCAACCAATTAAAATTGCGCTGTCGATTATCATGCCGAGCAAACGCCTTTTCTCAGTAATGCCTAAAAAATGCCTAGCAAATTGCCCAGACTTTCGAAGTTTTATATTGGTAAGTTGCAAATTCTAATCTAATGACTTAAATATAATTTAATGATATTTATCAACTCTTAAAACATCTATTTAAGACTTGAAAGCTTAAAGTATACTATTGTAGCTCATCGCAGGGTCTGAAAATTTCCCCATATTTCAGTTTTTTTAGCACCGTTGCAATAAAATAAAAATTTCACTTGCGTTTTTTCAACCAGTTAGATTCACCTGCGCTTAGATAAGTTGCGAGATCTTATTGGCGGGCGATAATGAATTATACAATACGGTTTGAATCCCGGGTTCACGTGAGTCAGGCTTGAGTCTAAACAGTGTGAAAATTGTGCGTTAACGAGCTGTCATTAGGCCTATATTATAAAAAAAAAGATGATATATAAAACCAAATATACGGAATAAGTTTTTTTTTCATTAAAGATATTTAATTTTAAAATTTATTATACATGATTGGAAAACGACAGATTTTTACAGAAAATGATGACTATGATCAAAGTTATGTATTACTTTTCACAATGGCCTCATCTGTTATATGGATTATGGTTCCAGGTTTAGCATTTTTATATTCTGGTCTTGCTAGAAGAAAGAACGCCCTTTCAATGATTTTGGCTTGTATAAGCAGTTCATTTATTGGTGTATTCCAGTGGTACTTCTGGGGTTACTCATTAGCATTTTCTCCTGCCAATAATAATTTTATTGGTAATTTACATTTTTTTGGATTTAAAAATTTATTAGGTAAAGCAGCAACTGATTCTGAATATCCTCAAATAGCTTTTGCACTTTTCCAACTTCAGTTCTTTTTAGTTACCCTTGCTATTTTAGCAGGTGCTTGTATTGGTGAAAGAGGTAGATTTTTACCAGCTATGGTTTTCCTTTTCTTTTGGGGAACTATTGTTTATTGTCCTGTAGTTTATTGGATTTGGAGTGGAAATGGTTGGGCTTCTAATTTTAAAAGTGGTGCTTTAGATTATGCTGGTGGTGGACCAGTTGAAATTCTTTCTGGTGTAAGTGCATTAGTTTATTCTGCATTCCTTGGTCGTAGAAATGAAACTTTAATGATTAATTATCGTCCTCATAATGTTTCAACTATCTTCTTGGGTACTTCATTACTTTATATGGGATGGTTATTTTTCAATGGATTTAGTTGTGCAAATGCTTCTATTAAAGTTCCATATTCTATGTTTAATACTCATATTTCTGCTGCTTTTGGTGCTATTTCATGGTGTTTATTAGATTTCAGATTAGAACAATCATATTCAATGGTTGGTATTTGTTCAGGTTGTATTTCTGCTCTTGTTTCTGCTACTGCTTCATCAGGAATGATTCCATTATGGGCAAGTGTTATTCAAGGTATTGTTACTGGAATTATTTGTAATTTTTCAACTAAAATCAAATATATTATTAAAGTTGATGATTCACTTGATGTTTTCGCTGAGCACGGAGTTGCAGGTATTATTGGACTTTTATTCAATGCTTTATTTGGATCAGCAACCGTTATTGGATATGATGGAGTTACTGATCATGAAGGTGGATGGATTGATCATAATTGGAAACAATTATATATTCAAATTGCTTATATTTTAGCATGTATTACTTATAGTGCTGGAATGACTGCTATACTTGCGTTTGTTATTAATAAAATTCCTGGATTACACCTTCGACTCGATTATGAAGCTGAAGAAAGAGGTGTTGATGAAGATCAAATTGGTGAATTTGCATATGATTACGTTGAAGTAAGAAGAGATTTTTGGGATTGGGGATCACCTCAACAACCAGCAACAGCTGCAATTTCTCAAATTGAAGCAGAATTACCACCAGTTCAAAGTTCAAATACTTCATCTAACGTGGCAGAAACTCAAGAAAAACCTGAATCTCAGGTATAGCATATTAGCATTATAGACGTACAATATATTTATGATTAAAAGAAGACAACTTTCTGTAATTTAACTGCTCATTCAACTATTTGTGTTACACTATTTATTCAACTATCTATTCAACTCTATGTATTCAACTTCCATCATACTTCCCTCTCTTCTTACCTCTTAAATTTATTCTGTAAATTTGCAGCCAACTCTTGGCGAAAACCTCCGTTGGTCCACGGTAAATTTGAAACCGCACACGACCACCTGTCATTGACTCATTACTCCATAAAAAAGAAAAAAAATGGTTTTGGTACATCTCCGAATTTTTTTTCACTAGTCGAAACTTTAATACTTTTCAACTTCTTTTACAAATACCTTTGAGAATAGGTTTCAAAAGATGATGCTTTCACGTAATTTGAAGACTTCTATGAAGTCTATGACTTCGAAGAATTTTACAAAAGCTGCTTATAATTTTCAGATCAGATCAATAACTAAAACTAGCTTACAAAATGCTACCATGACAAAATCTGAAACTTCTCGTCCAATTCCTGCTCCTTCATTTAGTAGAGAAACTCAAGAACAAACCAGTATTCAATTACAAAAAGAATCTCATGCAATTATGGATGATTCTTTTATTGGTTTAACTGGTGGAGAAATTTTTCATGAAATGATGTTAAGACATAAAGTTGATACAGTATTTGGATATGCTGGTGGAGCAATTTTACCAGTTTTCGATGCAATTTATAATTCTGATAAATTTCAATTTGTTCTTCCAAGACATGAACAAGGAGCTGGTCATATGGCTGAAGGTTATGCTAGAGCTTCAGGTAAAGCCGGTGTTGTTTTAGTTACTTCAGGTCCTGGTGCAACAAATGTTATTACTCCTATGGCTGATGCTTTAGCTGATGGAGTTCCATTAGTTGTATTTTCAGGTCAAGTTGCTACTTCAGCTATTGGTACTGATGCTTTCCAAGAAGCAGATGTCATTGGTATTTCAAGATCTTGTACTAAATGGAATGTTATGGTTAAAAATGTTGCAGAATTACCAAAAAGAATTAATGAAGCTTTTGAAATTGCAACTACTGGTAGACCAGGTCCAGTTTTAGTTGATTTACCAAAAGATGTTACTTCTGCAATTTTAAGAGAATCAATTCCAATAAATACAACTTTACCTTCAAATGCTTTAAGTCAAATTACTAAAAAAGTTGCAACTGAATTTACTTTAGAAGCAATTAAAAGAGCTGCTGATTTACTTAATAAAGCAAAAAAACCAATTATTTATTGTGGTGCCGGTATAATGAATCATGAAGATGGTCCAAAAGTTTTAAAAGAATTAGCTGATAAAGCAATTATTCCTGTTACTACAACTATTCAAGGTTTAGGAGCTTTTGATCAAAATGATGAAAAATCTTTAGATTTCTTAGGTATGCATGGTTCAGCAGCTGCAAATACTGCTATGCAAAATGCTGACTTAATTATTGCTTTAGGTGCAAGATTTGATGACCGTGTTACTGGTAATGTGGCTAAATTTGCTCTTACTGCAAAACAAGCTGCTTCTGAAGGTAGAGGTGGTATTATTCATTTCGAAATTAGTCCAAAAAATATAAATAAAGTTGTTGAAGCAACTGAAGCTGTTGAAGGTGATGTTACAACTAATTTAACAAAATTTATTCCACTTTTAAATGATGTTAAAGAAAGAAAAGAATGGATGTCACAAATTAAACATTGGAAAGAAAAATATCCATATGATTATATGAAAGAAACTCCAGATTCTAAGATTAAACCACAAACTTTAATTAGAGAAATTGATTCTCAAATTCAAAGTTATAATAAAGATGTCATTATTACAACAGGTGTTGGTCAACATCAAATGTGGGCCGCTCAACATTTTACATGGACTAAACCAAGAACAATGATTACATCTGGTGGATTAGGTACTATGGGATATGGATTACCAGCAGCAATTGGAGCACAAATTGCTAAACCAGATGCAATTGTTATTGATATTGATGGTGATGCATCATTTAATATGACATTAACTGAATTATCATCAGCTGTTCAAGCTAATGCACCAGTTAAAGTTTGTGTTTTAAATAATGAAGAACAAGGTATGGTTACTCAATGGCAATCATTATTTTATGAACATAGATATGCTCATACTCATCAATCAAATCCTGATTTTATGAAACTTGCAGATTCTATGGGAATGAAAGGTATCAGAATTTCAAGTCAAGAAGAATTAAAATCTGGTATTAAAGAATTTTTAGATTATAATGAAGGACCAGTTTTATTAGAAGTTATAGTTGAAAGAAAAGTTCCAGTATTACCAATGGTTCCTGGAGGAAATGCTTTAGATGATTTTATTGTTTTCGATGCTGAAATTGAAAGACAAGAAAAATTATTAAGAAATGAAAGAACTGGTGGTTTACATTAAATGTAATTAGTCTTTCAATTCGCATATGGTTAAGTTATTTCGTTTGCATTACGATGGTATTTAAAAGTATAATGAACATTTATCGTTAAAAAATGTAGATAATGTAGAGAAAGTAGTCAATTTATGGAGTAATATACAAATAGTTCAAGTCTGACAAGGAGTACAAGCCAAAGATAGGTATAAATCAAGTATCAAGTATTGCATAATAATGAGGTTAAAATGAAGTATAATTCGTCAAAATTTAGCAATTTTAAATTTAAAAAGTTAGCTATTATCACTATTTCAAATAAGGGACGGTCATTTGTAACTCATCCTACAACTACCCAAATTGTCCTTCTAATAATTCGTAATTGCAACTATTTCCAAACTTGCATCCGTACACCAAAGGAATTTACCGGTGCACCAGATATATCTTGAATTCCATTTGTCCAGCACCGCTCACGTGACCATTTCCCCGGTGTTTGCGCCAAATTGTCAGGATCATCCCGTTACCCGAGGAAAAATCTGGGGTTTAATTTTTAAAATCAAAACTATCAGTAATTTCATTCGACGTTGAAGAAACACCAAAATTTCAAGGTTTAAACTACAAAATTCGAATTCTAAATTTTAAATGTCAACTCAATCAAGTAGCCCGGAAAAACTGGGAAATTGGTCAAAAGATAAAGATAAATCTGCTGCAAATTTAAAACTTATATCAACTACAAGTGGTGTAAGAGTATCACAAGCATGTGACCGATGTCGTATTAAAAAGATTAAATGTGATGGATTAACACCATGTAAAAATTGTTCAAAGATTGATTTCGAATGTAAAACAAGTGATAAATTAACAAGAAGAGCATTCCCCAAAGGTTATACTGAAAATTTAGAAAGAAAATTAAAAATTTTAGAAGAAGAAAATAAACAACTTAAAGATAAATTTGGTGTAAATGATGGTGTAAATGATGATATTAAAAGAGAACAATCATCAATGAAAATTGATGAAGATATTAAAAAACCTGTGACTTCTGGTAATGTCACATTAACAACCAATGAAAATAATACGGTTCAAATTAATAATCCAATTGATCAAATATTTAATCTTGATAATAAAGGTATTATTATTGGTAATGATAATTTAAATTTTGAATCACAATTTAATCATTTTCTTATTAATTTAAACCTTCCATTTTTAAAAATTACAAATAGTCATAATTATTTGTTAAATGATCCAAATTCTTACTTATATCATCCATCATATACAATGTATAATCAATTTCATAATCGAGACTTGGAAGTTATTTATAATCCATTAACTGTTAATAATTATAAACTGCATGATGATCTTCTAGGTAATATGTCAAATCTTACAAATCATCAATTACCTAGAGATGCTTATGATTTATTTATTAAATTAATTAATAATTTTAAAAAGATATTTAATAATAAAAAGGAACTTGATAATCAAATCGTTCATTTTTTCATAAATTATAATACTTTTATTCCAATTTTTGATTATAAACAATTTATGGAAAGTTATGACGCTTTCCATACTATGTATCCATTTATGTTTACTTATGATGATGCTACTATTAATGGATTTAATATTCTGACAAATGATTATCATGTTGTTAATGAATACTTAATGGTTGTCATTCAAATTTATGCCATGATTATGATGAATGATCCTACAATTAATTTAAACCTTCTTTTAAATCATCCAACACCCAATTATTCATTTTCTAGAAAAATTAAAAATGATCCAACTAGACCAAGTGAATCTATTGTAAGATCAATCTATGATTTTTTACCTTATTTCAATGTATTTTATGTTTCTGTTAATCAGTTACAAACATATTTATTATTTTTTTACTATTCTTTATTAACAAATAATAAAGAAAAATCTCTTGTCTTGTCATCTATGGTCAATTCATTTATTGGTATTTTAGGAATTAATTTAAATTCTAAAAACCTTTTTTTTAATGATCTATCATTGTCATTACTGCAGAAAAGAGATCGAGTAAAAGTATTTTGGGGGTTCAAAGTTTTATTAAAATGTTTTAACTTGAAATTTGGGTTTAAACCAAGTTTAAATACTACTGTTATAAATCCAGTAACCATTGAACGTTATTTTCAACTTACACCTGAAAAGTTGAGTACTTTACTCGATGTTGATTCAAGTATGGCTACCCCATTAGTTTCTGAAGGAGACGTTGATGATTTATTTCGTACTTTATTAAGGCCAAGTGTTGAATTTCTTAATTTAATGAATATCATCATTCCTTCTTCATTTTCTCCTAATTACTATCAGTACTTGAAAAGTGATAGAGATAAAGGTGATAATTCAGAAAATCCCAAAAAATCAGGACAAAATAAACACTTAGACTGGATTTTAAATGATGATGATGGTGATGGTAATGATGGTAATTTAAATTATAATTTCACTCAATTTTTAGTTATCGATAGAAATTTAACTTCTTGGAGATCTTCATTAAAGGAAAAAGATTTAAATTTAGTTCCATTACAAACGCAAATGCAATTATCAAGATTTTCTAATGATACTAATATAGATTTATATCATAGTATTCATCAAAGTAATGGAATTTCTAATAGTGGGATTAACCAAGAAGGATTAATTAATTATTTAAATACTGGACTTCCTGATATTCATACAGCTGGTAAGTTGATTAAAATTCAATTAAGTTTTCATTATTTATTGATTAGATCTATGAACTACTTAAATTTTGTTATCGATAGAGAATTAACTCAAACTTATTATTCTAAAGTTGCTGAAATTTCAAGAGAAGTATTATCATACTTTTTATTAATTTTTGAACATGTTGGAAATTCAGTTGAAGTTTGGGATGATGATATAAGTTCACCTAATCCTAAACCTAAAACAGGTGCAAATAATGTTATTATGGAAAGTTTAGGACTTGATGTTGATGAAGATGGATTTGTTATTAATGATTTCTCAGTTAAACGTAGAAAACTTCAAAGTAAAGAAAATTTAAAGGTTAAAAAATGTCGTAAACAAATTCCTCCTTCACCATTCAATTATATGTTAAATGGATTATCAATGACAATAATTAATTTTAAAAAATCAATTATATTACAAATGTTATATTTATTAGTTTGTTCAATGAGAGTTGTTAAAAAGGGAGGAGTTTTAACTAGTGGTACTACTGATATAGTTACTAATAGTGTTGATTTATTTATTAAAATATTTATAAATTATCAAATTCCAATTCAATCAGGAGATACATTGAAACAGCTTAGAAAATCAAAGGAAGATGAACTTTTCAGGAAACTTATAAATGATGAATTAAAGGATGAACTTCTAAAAGATCGTAAGAAAAATGATGATGATAGTGATGATGAAGGTGAGGAATATAATGATGGTACAGTAATTGATTGGGATGATGAAGAAATGGATGAAGATTTAAAATATCTCCGAACTCTTAAATTTGTTAAGTATAAAATGATTGCATTACAAAAATCTAGTAATAAGAGGAATAATCAAAATTTACCACAACCAAGTCAAATTCATCATCATCATCATCATGATATTCAACAACCAGAAGCTGAATATGGTCAAGGTAATGTTAATCAACCTCCATTACCATCTTCAAGTCAATTACATAATCTTTATGGGCCACTCCCACCACCAATTCCTACACCACCATCAGGTGGATTAATTATTGCTTCAGGAACATCACCAAGTACAGTAAGTAATACCCCTGGGTATCCAGGATTATCAAAAATGCCATCTATGAATAAGTTAGATTTTTTATTAGATGAGCATAATTTTCCAAATCATACAGCTAGTCCAATTACATTTAACTATACTAATGGAAGACCATCGGGAACCCATATTGCCATGACAGCTGCTAATAAATTAAAGGATGTAGGATCAGATAATGTATTGGATACAAAAGAGAAACTGGTTGTTAATGATCTCATGAGTTTAAAACATAGTAAACCTTCATATGGTGGTCGTTGGTATGGATCTAATGCCAGTAGCCCATTAGCAACCACTGAAAATCAACATTGATGTATATTAGGAGACGGATCAGAGTAAATAGGATAATAAAAGACGAGATATCAAGAAAGACGCTAGTTGATTGTAGTGAAGTGTTTCAATGACAGGGTCACCGTAGGTTGTATTTCAGTTCATCACAGTATCTGCCATTCAAAGCTCTTACTTCAAGTCTGTAATCATCCTGGCTCTTCGTCACTGGAAAGCTCACTGGACTACTAACTCACTGGACTACTAGCACATTGTAGTGCTAGCTCTCTATACTACTAGCTCACTAGACTACACCACCATATTCTCCATACTACTCAACCTCCATATTGTCCATACTACTCAACCTCCATACAGCCTCTATACTCTCCGTAATACTCCACCTCCGCTTCTTGCATTCTCGTCATCTACGTTCTCAAATTACACAATAAGTTATGCCATAGTCTGGACCTTGTCAATGAGCAATTTTAGTACTCGGTAATTTTCACCTTTTTCACATCGCTGTCAATTACATTGTTACACCAATTTCACTAGTCTGGAACACTCCATAATTAAATGGCTGCTGTTGAAACCTGTACATCCCATTGTCATTTTGTCGTTTTCTCCTTTTCTCCTTTCATTTCTATCATTCCCCGTTCCCAGCTTATCGTCTCCGCTTTCTTATCGTACTTTTTCCGATGCGATGTAGTTGATTCCATCAGATTTTATCAGCTTAAATCCCAGTTTTCACGTAGTATAACGTTGTTTTTCAAACAACTACCTCAATTAAACGCCTAGACTGAACCTACTGTTAAATCAACTTAATTCTCTCACAAACAGTATCGTACCATTTTCACCACCATTTACCGAGGTCTGGGTCCTTATCCAAAATTACGTAGTCCTGCGACACATTTCCCCACATTTGCTGCGAAATAAAAGGTGGAACCGTGCCATAGTTTTATTTTTACTCACAAATGGTTCTTCATAAGCTATTTAAGATAATTACAGGCGATAATAACAGTAATAACAAACCTACTCATTTCGAGAAAAGAGGAAGCGTTAGCTCGGAAATCAGTGGATTATCAGAATCTTATCCTCAGAAAAGAGGTAGTATCTCTGAAGTTGTTGGCGTACAACGTGGGGGTAGTATTAGTAGCGCTAACGGTGTTGAAGCATTCAAGAACAATCCAGAAACCAATCCAAACTTACAACACCTCCGTAAGGGCAGCTTCCACCGCTCTTCCGATAATTTGATGGTGGGTTTGTAACTTATGTATATTAATGAACGATGCTTTATGTATGGTGTAAATATAATGTCCAAAGACGTTTAGCAACGAATGTGAACACTTACCAATTGAACATCACTTACAAAGTAGATGTCCTCTTCACTCTCATAAACAGCCGTACACTTTGCTGAGATGAGGAACGTGTCGCTTTAATTCTTTCACTGGTTTATCCCAGTCAATAGTGTCTAGTAGCTCAATGGTTTTATGGTCCCTTGGATGCAATTCATTTATCACTTCAAAGAGAACTTCACTGGACATATTACGAATTTTAGCCAATTGATGCGTACAACTAAGTGAAATTATCTTCTTTCTGCTTTGAAGTTGAACATCTTTTCCAGATTCTGGAATTACCGATAAGTATTGGAAATTCTTTAAAACTAATCCCATACGAGTAACATTAGATGTACCAACTTGAAGATTATAGCATCTTACATATAACGTATTGTAGTTAAAATCATGAGGAAATTTAGTTCCTGATTCAAATAATTTTACAAATGAATTTAATGTCATCATATAAACCTTTAATTCTCTTGCTTCAAGTTGACTCAATGTTTGTCCTGTTGGAATTTTCAATAATTTTAAGAGATCTCCAAAAATGTATGCTCTGCATTGCTCATTCAGACTCTCAAGTAGTTCAATCACTTGTAAAAATGATTGGTTTATATTATTATTAGTGCCTGTCATTGCCCCAATACTAAATACAAGCCCTTTCCAAAAACTTAATGATAAATTCTTATAGTGATCAAGATACTTATCTTCACTGAGGATTTTAAACAATATATTTCGACGATAAAAATGTAATAATGCTTTGTAGAAATTTTCATCGTCAAGATGATACTTTTCATCACGATTTATTTCCATGAGTAAATTAAATGATTCAAATCGAATTCTATCCATGAGTTCTCCGGATAACCTTATAAGACGATTTTCTAATTCATTGATAATTTGAGTTTCTAAGAATCGTTTCGTGTTGGACTGAATTAAATGAATTGTTGCTAATCGTATCTTAGATCCTACGTCTCCCTGGTTGGTGATAGTGTAATCATCTAACATCTTAACCAATCTAATTAAAAATTCAGGACTAAGATCATAGGTATATAAATTATCACTGAGTCCAGATATGATAAGTGACCTTGTGTCACAATCAATTGACGTATTTTCAATTAATTTTAAGATTTCTAAGAAATTCTTTTCCGAAAACTTATAGTAAACCAAACTTTTAGCAATAATTAAATTGTTATTCTTAACATAATAAACCAATTTATTGAAATTTTCAAAAGATATCTTGACATCTTTTTGCTTAAGTAATTGGAAGAACATTTTAAATTCAGTTACCAAGTCTTTTTCAAATTGCAATCGAGATACTCCAAGAATATTTGGCCATACTTTATCAAGAGGAAACTTTTCAGCAAATGTAGCCAAACATGCATTAACCCATTTTATGTAACTTTCTCCCTTGGCGGAATCATCAACGTGGAAATCGAATTTAAAACTAGACATTGCTTCATTAATTCGGGGTTCATCCTTTTCAATAAGTGGAAGTAACTCAGCAATTGCATACAATGCTCCACTATCTTTAATATGTTCAATCAATGTATTGGAGACATCGTAAGGTAAAACAGGGTCGTCGATGGTATTTTCAAGCCTGAAATCAACTTTTGGTTCAGAAGGAGTCTTTCCCAAAATACTTACAAGATGGTTGGAGTTTAATTTTTTTATGGTAAAACTTGTATCTTCATCAAGTAAATTTTCTAAAAGTAGAGGTACAAACAAATTCAGACAAAATCCAATATCAATAAGCTGTTCAATTATAAGGTATGATAAATTCAATGAGCCAATAGTCAGATTATTGAAAAGTTCAATAAATTTTATTGTAAATTTACCTAAATTTTCAGGTGACTTCTCTATAAGCATATCATAAAAAAGTTCACTACCAAATCTTCCTACATATTCCTGAATAACAGCGATACCACACCTCCTGATTATCAAATCTTGATCAAAAACAGTTAATTTGATTAAATCGAATAGGACTGTTTCCATCATATATGGATTTGATTCCTTTAGCTTTTTGAAATCATCTTTTGTAATCATTCGACACAATGACCATATTATAAAGCACGATGAGTCTCTTATTTGGTTACCCATAGTTGTACTGATCCGCTTTTGAACAACAAATAATGTTTTATGAGCTATACTTAAGACAGTTGGAATTAAAGGCATAGGTAGACACTTATTCAAAATAACGTATGCTAAAAACAATAGAACCGTATGGTATTTAGATACCGATAACTCCTCTTGAAAAACTTTGAGATCGGTGAACTTCTTGGAGTCAAGATTCGATATGTTTAATTGTTTGATCATATACCATATAACTTGTTCTTGATAATTAATTGCTTGCTGGGATAATGTGGAGATTATATTACACAAATTTTTAGCTAATGAAAGACGTAATGAAGTATCGAATGTATCTAACATTGGATTCATTATATCATTCAATAGATTATTAATAATTGATGCAACATTTGAGTATTTCTTCTGTTGTAAATATAATTTTGATATTTTACTTAAAATTTTAATCATATAAAGAATATTCAAATTAGTTAGCTTTGGATATTTGGCAGTTTGTTCAAATTGAATACGAAGATTTATTAAGTCAATTTCCATTAGCTTATTATAAATAAAATCTGCAAACTCTATAACTTCTTCATTTGAACATCTTTTCAAGATTTTATTTATGGTCATCATATGGCCCAACTTGATATTTTGATTAGTATTTACATGACTGAGCTGTGTAGAAGATGACTGCCATTGTGGCAATACTGTTTCATTAAAATATTTTTCAAGACTAGAACGTGAAGTAATTGAATCAGATCTAGTTACAAGTCTTGACATAAGAATCAGTGAAACTAACTGAGTCTTTGATGCATTAGAGTTATTAGTAAGATTTTCAAGACCAATATCAAAGATCTTAGAATATAATTGATCATCAATATCATCTAATGGGAAAGGTACAAGGACTAAATTTGATAACCAAATTAACATAAAGAATTTTTCAAAATCATGAACTTGTTGTGACTTTTTCATGAAATCAACCAATTGTGGGATGTGATAAACATCACTTGGGAAATAATTAGCCACGGTTTTAAATCCTCTAATTTTAGCAAAATTATATGATATTTCTGCTAAATCTACAGAGATTTGTTGAAGGGGTTCATTATTTGCCTTAACATGAAGATACATCAGACATATACGAGGAATATACGAATCTAAATGAGGATCTAAGAGTTTTGGAGAAGGTTCAAACTCCTGAATCACAGACTTTAATCTTGTTACAATTGGTTTTGATTTTTCAATAGTAGCCGAAGCCAGAATAGATTTATCATTTGAGATTAATTGATCCAATTCTTCAAATAACGTCAACAAATTTGAATGAAGTTGTTGATTTCTCTTTGTTAGGCTCTGTTCAAGCAATTCGTCCATTTTCCACAAGCATCAGCAAGGTTTCAATTCCAATGTCAGAAAGTTGCAAACAGACGATTAAATAGACGACTAATTGGCGACATGGGTGAGACATTTCACTATATTTTTGGAGACTCTCCAAATGTCGCGATCAAATTTTTTACCGTCGAACTACATCTTAAAACTACTGTAACTCTTATAGCTAATTTGACAACATCAAAACGACGAGGAAATAATTTATACAAATTGCTGGAATCATGTCTACTAAGGAAATGTTTTATAAAATAACTCAAATAAGATCAACTATTGGTATGCCACCAAGAGTAAGAAAAAATATTGCCGCTTTGGGATTGAAACGTCGTAATCATACCATTTACCAGAAAGTATCTCCTTCTACCGCTCACAGACTCAGATTCGTCAAGGAGTTGGTGAAAATAGATTTGGTCGATACTCCAAAGACTCCTGCTGAAGTAAATGCTGAAAGAAAGTTTAATCCAGGTTTCGAACTCATCAAGAGTGCTTTGAACAAAGCGTACCAGTAGAATAACTGTCTTGAGTATCTGAACCCAGTGGACTATTTGGTCTTGTCTAGCTGAACCTATGAGACGATCTGAGCTTCATGGCTCAACTGCTATGCCTATCCATTCAGCACAAGCTGAGTCTACTGAGCTCACTCGAGCCTTCTGCATCTCTCTAGTTACTCCATCAACCATCGACACCACCGTCCACACTAGACCAAATCACAGCCAGGAAAGTCATCGCCAACATCCTAAATCGAGTGTGTTGGTTATCTGTGACCTGGCTAACATTCCATGCATACTACCTTGTATATAATAGTAATAATACGATCTACATAATAAGTTATGTTACTCTCTCAGCATTAGCAAATTCAGAGATTTCAGTTGATTTTTTTCGAAAAATCTATTCTCTGACGTAAAATAACTATCTACACATTCTCTTAAGCTGCCCAAGCTATAAATCTGGTGGATTTGAATCGTTGATAAATCACCTAATCACGAGGCAGATAATAAGATTTTTAAACGTTGGAGTCGTGTCGTGTCCCCGATGGTTGAAAAATTATATCCAAACATCTGATTTTATTTTGGCGTAACTAAACCTATTCGTAAATCTCCTTATCGAATAGATCATTGATTTCCAAACTGTTAAAGCATAATGTTTACAGCAATCAGAACGACTTCTAGAAGCAAGTTAACAAATTCAATTTTCAGCTCTACATTTGCCATTTGCTTTGTACTTGTGGGCGCCAATTCATTATTACCTTGTCCAGTAGATACTGTTCATGGAAATGATTCTGTTATCGATGACAGACTCAAGAAGCTCAAAGAAGAGTCTGTTGCCAACTAAGAAGGTGGTAAATTTAATATCCTAATTCATTCCCTCACCTGCTTCCAAAGAATTGCAATCTTTTCCAAATCTTCTCCCTCAATGATTCACTATATTGCCACTTAAAGCTACTATTATTATGTGACGAACTTCATATTTATTCACTTCACTCATATTTATTCACCTTCGGGCGATTATCATCATTTTGCATGACTTTTCATCAGACTCTTCATCAGACTTTTCAGCGAACTTTTCACCAGAAACTCCCTGTGTTCCATGTTGTCGTTTTCGCCTCCGTTTCTGTTGTTTGGTCATGTTCAATGAGGTTGTCATTGTACATACTCCGACATCCTTCTACTGTATATTATATAGTCCATAGCTACTATTTACTCATCGTTAATCAACATGGCGCCAGCCAATCATATCCTTTGCATTGCAGATGTAGGCCCGTACACCAAATGCAAACCCCGTCAGGTTGAAATCATCATCATCATCATCTAGAATTACATCCGTACACCTCCTTTCCCTATTAAGATACACTATATTCATAATTCAAGTCTGCAAAGGAGGATCAGCTGTATCGGGTAAGTCAATGGCTCAATCAGGGCGGTAGTACTCGCAACATTTTATTGGTGGTCTCCGTTGTTCTCTTCGTGTCAATCATAAGTTGCTGAATAGTATCATTCTCTATTTCCTTATCATGAAACACCACAAACTTCTCTACCCTTGCCTGAGCTTCTAGAGCCCATAACCATGGTTCTTGTCTAATCTGAATTATCTGGTGTTCAGAATTCCGGATCCGGATGTTTATTCTTCAATAATGGCTGCAACATCTCATTTGTCCTAAAAGGGTAATTTAAAAACATAATTCGCTGAATATGGAATACTGTCTTTCAGTATAAATGTAAAGGAATCTTCTTTTTTCTTGTTACGTTCTTGAATTTTCGTGAACCCTGCATGTGTGACATCTGGTAATGTCTTTTAATTCACTGAACCCATCCATGGTATTTGACTATTATTTTCCTGACTCAAGAAATATCTCAAGTCAAAATTGCAGCCATCCTCAGTCAAGAGATGCTTCCTTAAAACTTGATAAATTCCCTACTCCTGCACCTCCCATATACACTAACAAACCATTGACCAAAGTATTTCCAGCTGATCATCAGTCAATGGATGCCCCACTTAACGAAATTTATGAAAGTAGTAAAATTGCAATTGAACAGTATAAAGTTGAATTACCAAGCTCATCTCATGAAAAATCTAAATCCAAGAGTAAAAGTAGTAATGAAGAGATTGAAACACCTTCTAAGTCAAGTAAACCCACATCTAGAGGGGTAAAGAGATCCAGAACTAGTTCAGAGGAACCTTCTTTAAAAGAACAAGATTCAAAAAATAGAACACCAATTCCAAATAAGACTATATTCTTCTCACCATCTCAAAATAATTCATCATCTAGAGTACAACAGTCTACACCTATATCCTTCTTGAAAGAAGCTACTTTGAACCATAAGAAATCTAATCATCAACTAAATAAAAAGAAATCATTGAAACTTGATCTTGCATCTGAAGATAAAGAAAATAATAATAGTTTTGCAGAAGATTCAGATTTTGATCCTTTAGCATGTCACGCTGAAAATATCTTACGAATGGCAATAGACTCAACTATGTTGGGTTCTATTAATGGGAGTTTCTCCTCTACATTTGCCGATGATTCTGTTTTGGGACACAGGAAGAAATACGATAATATACTAGATTCAGACGACGCTGATAAGAGTGTATTAGAAGGTCTTAAGAAAAAATGGGGTCAAGGGCATTCACTTCTAAAGCTGAAGGCTACAAAGATTGATATTAACGATGATGACTTGAAACTAGCCGTTAGTGGATTATAAGTCAATTAAATCTATAAATTACGAATACCATGTATAATTATTCACTAGCTTAAAACCTCTTGAAGTTTAGCACAATCTTCAACATCTAAACCGTAATTGTAGAATCGTTTGGCATTTGCACTATCGTCTATCACCGTAGGCTGTTCTGAGTTGAACCCGTACTTTTGCCAAGTATCTTGAAGCTTTTCAACTGTAATATCGTGGTGATTTAAAATGAATTGTTTTAAGTCGAGGAATCGTGAAGTTTTATCATCAAAGTCGTTGAATGTATATACCAAATCTTGGTCAATCTTACCGAATTTGCTAAGGTATTGATAAGTATAAAATTCAAGTAAGTCGTGGAATCTTGTTCCTCTTAAGGATGCATTTATCAAATTAGTGTAAATTTGAGGTGCAAGACGGTTGGTCTGCCCTAAGTAATTATATAAAGTCAAGGATACTAATTTACCAGAGGTAGAATTGGATATTGAATGCAGAATTACGAGGAAAGAGTCATCATTGAGCCAGTCACTGATAAAATTATTGTTGATATTGTGAAGTGATTGTAATACTGAAATGATACCAGTTGAATTCTGATGCATATTAACATGAGCCAAGACACAATTGATTAATACAGTGAATGTAGTTGCTGAGTGATTACTTTTAGTCATGAAAGCAATTGCCAGGCGAATAAACGAGTCTAACACTTCTAAATTACGTAGCGTATTACCTTGTGGATCAGAATGAATATTAGAATTGGTTGATTTATACTGGGACTTGTGAGGGACAATATAAGTATCAGTAGAGTGTACAAAGCAGTAAGACATGCAATCAGTAATGTCCTTATAGGAAATACCTTTGTCGAAACGAGACAAGAATTCGTCAAGGATTTGAAGTACTTGGTTGATTTTTTCGGGTCCAGTAAAGTCGCTATAGCAGTAGGCATTTATGACTTCAACACAAATATCAGCCGTGATTGCCTGATCATTTTTGAACTTTCTGTTGATGTAATGAGACTCTATGAGTGATAAACACCGTTCAACATCACCATTTACGGCAAAAACATGAAGAATACGCAGCAATACATCATCAGATACAGGGCAAGTATACAGCAGCGAAACCACGTCTCTTGTTTCAATGGACTCTGCACCGTTCATTACAAACTGGGTATAGATCTCTCGTACAAGTTCGTAGTTGGAATTAGATAAACCCAAATCCAAGAATCGAAGCCATTGCTGAGTTGAAATAAGCGTTGTATCAGCCTTATAGATCTTACTAGTCCATAAAACCAACCCCTGAAAGTCATGGCCCTCAAAAAGACTGTTGAGAAACAGTTCGGTAGGAAGTATTGTGAATACGATATTGCCATATTTCGAATTGGCATCTTCAAACAATTCCTGTGCTTGTAAATGTTGGTTGCAATTAAAAAGAATCTGTATCGAAGCCAGAAGATACATGAGATTGGCCCATGGTAACTTAGACTTGAGGATATAATTTCGACTCGGTTTCTTAAGATGAAACAAGTGGGTAAGACTTGATGACTGACTGACGAATTGTAGGAACAGCAGCTGAATTCGAGGGACATGAACTAGAGATTTGGGGTGAGATTTGGTTCTGATTTCCTGCATCAAAACTTTGAAAACAGAGATTGCCGTTGAAATTTCAGAGTAAGACGACGTTTTCGACATGAAAAGTTGAGGGATGTTACGAGGCAGTTTCATAACCAAGTCCTGACAATAGTTTTTCACTCTTGACCAGTCTGAAGTGTGTTTTGAGAGGTCCAGAACATCCTGGAATTTTGACACCAGATTCGATGAAAGGTTCGGAGGTTTCCGTAGGAGTTTCGTAGTAGACACTCGAGGTCGCCCATGTGGTAACATCGCAGTTTGGATCAATTAACCGTGCAAATGAAGAATCAGTAGAAAACTAGTGAAAAGTTGAAGTCGCAAATTAATCTCATCTTAAAATATAGCTATACATTTTTCACCAGCGTCTATTTTTCAGCCTATACTTCCCACCAACTACTTTCCCACTGAACTCCTCTAGTAGTCGACTCTTACTAATATGATGATTTGCAGACTTCAACAACTTCCCAAGAGAGTCGCAAGTTCGGTTCCTGGTTCTGGCAATTTACGAATGTTAGCTACATCTGCTTCTGATATTAAGCAGCAATTCAATGTATTTGATCGAAATGCCAAAACCATCCAGAGATCACGGGCTCCTTTACTTGACGTGAGAGAATCACGTCGTGTGGACTACTTAAAAGATGAAGTTGCCATTCGAACCATTGAAAGACTTGCATTTATTACCAGAAATTTTGACCGAGTTTTAGATTTTGGCTGCAATCTGGGAAATCTTTTGAAATCCCTTTATGAAACCACGCCTGTGCCCGAAGGTGGGGATGATGCTGATGTGCAAATAACTAAACAATTGAATGACGATAAAGTAGCCATTCGAGATAAAATTAAACAATATGTCATGGTAGATTCATCCGAATCTATGCTTTATAGAGATATTGATCATGAGTTTAATTCACAATTCACCGGGAGTATTGAAAGACATGTTGTTGATGAAGAAAAATTCGATCATCCGTGCTTGCAACAACTGGAGCAGTACGATGCAGTAATTTCTAATTTATCATTACATTGGATTAATGACCTTCCTCAAACATTAGCCAATATCAATAGAGTTCTTAAACCAGATGGACTCTTTATGGCGACGATCTTTGGAGGTGATACCCTCTATGAACTTCGTACTTCTCTTCAATTAGCAGAACTTGAACGTAAAGGTGGGATATCTCCAAGAGTATCACCATTAGTTAATATTAATGATGTTGGATCATTATTAAATCGAGCTGGTTTTGCTATGCTTACTATTGACGCTGAAGATGTAGTAGTTGGAGGATTCCCTGATATAGGTACTGTATGCGAAGAACTTCAAATGATGGGTGAACAAAATGCCGTTGTTTCTCGTGCTAATTACTTACCTCGAGATGTACTTTTGGCTGCAAATGAAATTTATAAATCGCTTCATGGTGAAATTGATCATGAAGGGAAAACCACGCTTCCAATAACGTTTAATGTGATTTCTATGATTGGTTGGAAGAAATCAGACCAGCAACCACAACCTCTTGCAAGAGGTACGGGTGAAGTAAGTTTAAAGGATATCTTGTAATGATGATTAAACCTCGTTGCGTCAACGATTTTTCATCCAACTCTCTAAATCCACTTTTCTCTACACCCTCCAACACTCCTCCGACACTCTCCTCCAACTCTGTCCTCCAACTCCCTACAGTATTTACCCCTACTCCATAGCGTCTCCTTCCACGACCTCTAATTTAGTTAGTTTTGTATATAATAAATATTCTTTTGGTGCACGGGCTTTTCCCTTCCTCGGTTAGACCCCACATCCATGTGACAGACTTAGTCATGTCGTGATTTTTAATTAAATTAACTACTTACTCTTTATCGATTCTTAATATGAGTAAATATAAAGATATTATTCTTCCCAGTTATAAGCTTGATTCTAATCTTATATTATTACCGGGAATTATTTATAATGTTACATTTTCTAGATTTAAAGCAGCAGCCTTAGTATCTCGATTTAAACATCAGATTAAGAATGTTCCTTTGATTGAAAATCTTCTTAGTGAATATGATTTTGGAGATAATGAAGAAGATTCTTCAACAGTATCTATTTCTAATGAAGCCGTTTCAGGAATTAAAACTTTTTATCAATATGAACAGCAACAAAAATCATTAGATTCAAATTTATTACCTCAAAATGAATTTGATTGGCTTGTTTTAGCAATTTCACCAAATCTAAGTAAAGTTAAAGAACCTTCAAATCTTGATCTTTATGATGCTTATGGAGAAATTGTTACTATAGTTAGAATTGTAGGAATTATTGATGATACAAGTAATATTAAACTTACTTTTCAAGCTCTCACTAGAGGATTAAAAATTAAACAATCTGGTAATACTGTTAAATTAAATGAAATAATGGTTAGAATTGATGATAATATTGAAGTTTCAAATATTCAAATTAAGAATTCTGAATTAATTTCAAATGTTAAAAATTTATTTAAATCAATTGATTCATTTATTGTGGATTATCGTGGTGCTCTTGTAAATTCAACTAATGGTCTGGTTAATAAATCAGGTAATAAAAAAGATAAAGATTTACTTACTTTAAATCCTTTAGCAAATGCTTTATATTTACAACTTGCTGGTTCAAAACATTTTACAAAAGCTTATATAAGTTTACAAAAATTAGTTGGTAATTTTAACGTTTCAAAAATTCCTTCTGGAAATGATAATAGAAATTTTTTAAGATTAATTGATCTTATAAGTGCAATTATCCCATTTCCAAATCATGAAAAATTAAAAATTCTTAATCAATTTGATATTGAAACAAGAGTTCTGGAAATTAATTATTCAATTTTAAAACTTAATAGTGTTTTCGGTAATTTAAAGACAAATACTCAATTTATTAATCATTGGTTTTATAATGAAGCTTCAAATATTCAAAAGGCAAATGTTGTTGCAAATCAATTAAAATCAATTAGATTAGTACTTGAAGGTATGACCAATCAAAATAAAGCACAAATTACAAATGTTAATAATGCTAACAACAAAAAAATTATTCGGCGTAAATCTCCCGTTAAATCAGATAACGTTGATGAAAGCGGTGATGAAGAATTTGATGGTGTTGATGATGAAGAAGGTGATGATGATTTAAGAGTAATAACTCATTTCATTAAAAATAAACTTCCAACTATTTCAACTTTAAGTAATGATAGTAAAAGACTTATTGCAAAAGACTTCAAAAGAATAAAAAATTCACCACCAGGGAATAGTGATTATCATGTAATTAAAAATTATCTTGAAATTGTTACTGATTTACCATGGGATAAATTTCAAGGGAAATTTGAAAATAATAAAGATATTGATGTTGCATTAGCAAAACGTCAATTAGATGATGATCATTATGGTTTAGAACATGTTAAAACAAGATTAATTCAATATCTTGTAGTTTTAAAATTAATGGGGATTAATGCCGAAGCTGAATTTGTTAAACAACAAGATATTTCACAAAGGCAAGAAGATGAAAGACAACAGAAAAGACATGAAGAAATTGAACGTAGAAAATTTATGAGAGAACTGTATTCAAATGAATCAATAATAATTCCAAATAATGATGAAACTTCAACAGCTCATAAACAAGCAAATAATGAAAATAAAAGATCACAAGTATCAACTGATGAAGCAATTAGAAAAAGAAAAATTCAATCAAATCAACAAAAGCAAAAAATTATATCAAGTAAAAACAAATCACCAATTATAATGTTGGCAGGTCCTCCAGGTGTTGGAAAGACATCATTAGCAAAATCAGTTGCCAATGTTTTAGGTCGTAATTTCCAAAGAGTTTCATTAGGTGGTGTAAAAGATGAATCAGAAATTAGAGGTCATAGAAGAACTTATGTAGGTGCAATGCCAGGAGTAATTATTCAAGCATTAAGAAAATCAAGATGTATGAATCCAGTTATTCTTCTTGATGAAATTGATAAAATCGTTGGTGGTTCAAGTGGTAATCAAGGTGGTAGAGTTAATGGAGATCCTGCTGCTGCTTTATTAGAAGTTTTAGATCCTGAACAAAATAGTACATTTATTGATCATTATTTAGGATTCCCAGTTGATTTATCACAAGTGACATTTATTTGTACTGCAAATGAACCATATAATTTATCACGTCCATTATTAGATAGATTAGAAATGATTGATATTAGTGCTTATGATTATAGTGAAAAATTAGCAATTGGTGCAAAATATTTATTACCAAGACAAATTAAAAGAAACGGATTACCCGTGGAAAAATCAAGTGTTGATATTCCTTCAGAAGTAATGAAGACAATTATTCTTGATTATACAAGAGAAGCAGGGGTTCGTAATTTTGAACGTTGTCTTGGAAGTATTTGCCGTCATAAAGCAGTTGAATATGCAAAAAGTCTTGATGGATCAGAAACTTATAATTCAAAAGTTGAAGAATATGATTTAGCAAGATACTTGGGAGTTCCATTTCCTAAATTATCAAGTGAAATTTATCAATCACCAACAGGTGCTGAAAAATATGGTGTAGTTAATGGATTATCATATAATAGTGATGGATCAGGTTCAGTTTTAGTATTTGAAAGTATTGGTTTTGAAAATTCAAGTGGTGGTTCATTAAATATGACTGGTAGACTAGGAGAAGTTTTAATGGAAAGTGCTAAAATTGGATTAACTTTTATTAAACTGATTTTACAAAAAAGACTTTTAATTTCAGAAATTAGCGAAGAAAATTTATTGAATATGATTAAAAATTCTGAAATTCATCTTCATGTTCCTTCTGGAAGTATTCAAAAAGATGGACCAAGTGCTGGTATCACTATGGCATTACTGTTTTTATCATTAATTCTTAAAAAACCTGTTAGTAGAGACATTGCAATGACAGGAGAAATTACACTTAGAGGACTGGTATTACCTATTGGTGGATTAAAAGAAAAAATGCTAGGTGCAAGTCTTAGTGGAATCAAAAAAGTCATTGCTCCTCGTGAAAATAGAAGAGATGTTATTGAAGAATATGTTAAAAGTATTAATCAACCAGAAAGATTAAATGATTTACTTAAAGATGATGATAAGAGTATATTTAATAATTCTGAACCAGAAGATTACGTCAAGAATAAATATGGCATTGAAATTTGTTATGCTAGTGAATTTTGGGATATTGTACGTAATGTTTGGGGAGAATCAATGTTGGTTAAAGTTGATGAAGCTAAAATGATTGAGTATCATTTATGAGTAAGTAGTTGAATGAATGTAATTTAATTAGTGTAGTAAAGTGTCAAGAATGGAGAGAATATCAATAAGTCTCAAAACATTGTCTTGAAGAAAGGTATTATATGTGTTTAACTTTATTGTCGTTCTACTGCTGCATGTTTCCCTATGCGGAACTTTTTTGCATGAACATACATAAACGACTTGAAGCACTGATTGACTAGTCGAGATAAGAGAAAAAATCAGTAAAGTAACATCTTCACAGCTACAGATCCATTGATACTGATGGCAAAACATGGCCTTGCTCTGAAGTTTCCTGAACAAGTTTTAAAATTACTTGGGTATAGAGAGATGTTCAAAAGTACTTAAAAATGACAGATATACTACAGTAACTGAGGAGTCATCGGACGTATCGAAATCAGGAAGGGTTTCAAGATGTGGTTAACAAAGTCGATTACAAACAACAATCAGATCAATGAACACACAACTCAAGTTCCCGGCGAATTTCGATTCTTCTTATTAATCGATTATCTGGTGTTTCTCCGACCCTGTGCATGAAGTTCTACACTACAATCCTCTCGTAGACGATTCGACTATAAACTGAATCGCCACCATACCTAAACCATCATCATACTTCGATCACGCCACAACCATCAGTAGACGAGTGCACATTGGATTTTAGGCCAGTTTCAACTGAGGGTCCTATTGTTAAGTTTTATTGTTGGTTATATCTGCATCGAATGGTCGCATAATTCCTGGCTTTTAAGTGCAGCAATATACTTTATATACAGATTTAACTATTAGGTTCAAGTTGAGGCTGTTACTGACTGTTTAGTGTACAGCTGAGAGAATAGCTGAGATTTGCTGAGGTTTGCTGAGAGAAGGACCGGTAATACTGTAAAATATCCTTATACTTATGTTATCTGAGCTGTAGTATCAAAACCATCTGGTCTACATCGTGCAGCTGAAATGGTACTAATACGCATCTGAATGTTCCAAGCATGCGCCTACTGTTTGTGAATGTTTGTGAGTTTGTGAGTTTGTGAAATTTTGCATCAACCCATCAAATTCATCTGAAACTCACTTGCAGATTATACCATCGTCTAAATGCACGGTTTCGATGGTACTTTGGTTATACTTTTTTTTAACTCCTCTTGGTTATGAGCCCGTGCTCGACCAATCAATTTTTAACCGTGTTTCACTACATGACAGTCCACTCCACCACCGAACAGCCAGCCTGATCAGCCTCAAGCCAAAGTGTTGGATATTCTGTTGATATTAGTAGCCAAGATTTACGGGGTGGTGTACGGAACTGTTCATTAATTCTGTGCGTGCCTGCAGGGATTCAAATTTACTAGCCCAAAAGAAGGGGTTTTTAAGGTTTTTTTTCAGTTACTGAGCCTGTTTATTTTTATCCTGATCTCAAAATGAAGAAAAAAGGTTGATTTTTTCTACTCTTTTCATTCAATCAAATAAATCAAAAAATAAGCCATTTTTTTTAAAAGGCATTTCATTCTTTTGAAAATTACAAGAAAAGTTCAAATAAGTTTCTGAATAAAACTTCATTCGTTTTGGATTTCCATAATGTATTTCCATTGGAATTTAATCTTGTTAATACTTAGTTTTACCAAATTTGGTTTAGCAAAGAGATCACTTTCAGCTACTTCACTTGTAACATGTATGGATAATTCACAAATATCACCATCATATTTTAATGTTACATTTGATCCCGATGATCGATCATTAGAATATTCATTAGATCTTACAACTGAAATTAGTGGGTATGTTACAGCTAAAGTTGAAGTTTATGCTTATGGATTTTCAATTATTTCTAAAACTATTGATATGTGTGATCTTGGTTGGAAACAATTTTGTCCTGTTTATCCTGGTTCAATGCAAGTTGATTCTATTGAATATATTTCTGAAGATTATGTTAAAATGCTTCCGGGGATTGCTTTTCAAGTTCCTGATATTGATGCAGTTATGAAAGTTGTAGTTTATGATAAAAATGGTAAAAAATTATCTTGTATTCAATCATCTTTTTCAAATGGTAAAACTGTTAGTCAAACTGGTGCAAAATGGGCAACTGCAATTGTTGCAGGTTTAGGTATATTAATTGCTGCTGTTCTTTCAACTTTTGGTAATTCAAATGCTGCTTCTCATATTTCTGCTAATGCAGTTTCTCTTTTCTTTTATTTCCAATCGGTTGTGGTGGTTTCAATGCAACATGTTGAAAGAGTTCCTCCAATTGCTTCTGCTTGGGCTGAAAATTTAGCTTGGTCAATGGGTCTTATTAGAGTAACTTTTATGCAAGATATTTTTAGATGGTATGTTCAAGCAACTGGTGGTTCTCCAACAACTTATTTTAAAGGTGTAACAAAACAAATTTTAGTTCAAAGAGCTTATGGTATTCTTGATGGATTACATAGATTTACTGTTAGAAATGATGTAAGTGGATTATCAACTGATGAATCTGCTTTAACTAAAAGAGGTTTAAGTTTTGCATTAACTTCAAATGCAAATTTAATTGTTTTAAGAGGTATTAAAAGAATTGGTTATGGATCTCATATTGAACCAACTTCAATTGTGGTTACTGGATTTACATTCTTTTTACTTTGTGGGTTTTTATTAACTATTTTCCTTGTTTCTGTTAAACAATTAGTTCAATTATTAATTCACTTTAAAAAAATTAATCCAAATAGATTAAATCATTTCCGTACTTCTTTCTCTTCAATTTTAAGAGGTTCTTTATTAAGATATATTTATATTGGTTTTACTCAACTAATTATTCTTTCTTTATGGGAATTTACTGAAAATGATTCACCTGCTGTAATTGTTTTAGCAATTATTTTCCTTATTTTATCAATTGGTGTAATTGGTTATGCTCTTTGGAATGCTTATCGTTTTGGTAAAAGATCAATTCAACAATTTAATAATCCTGCTGCTTTATTATATGGTGATTCAAAAATTTTAAATAAATTTGGTTTCTGTTATACAATGTTTCATGCTCAAAAATATTGGTTTGGTTCAGTTGTTATTGGTTATGCTTTAATTAAAGGAATATTTATTGGTTTATGTCAAGGTAGTGGTAAAACAAGTGCTCTTGTTATTTTCTTACTTGATCTTTCTTATACAATTTACTTATTTTTACAAGCTCCATTCCTTGATAAATCAACTAATATTGTTAATTATTGTATGGCAATTGTTAATACAATTAATTCATTTTTATTTTTATTCTTCTCAGAATTATTTGGTCAACCAGCTTCTGTTGCTTCAATTATGGGTTGGGTTTTCTTCATTTTAAATGCTGCATTTTCTTTAATTTTGTTAATAATGATTATTGTATTAATGACTCTTGCAATAATTTCTAAAAATCCTGATGCAAGATTTGCTCCTGCTAAAGATGATCGTGCTTCATTCCAAAGAAAATCTTCATTAAGATATAAAGGTAATAGAGGTCCAAATAATGATGGTGAAAAAGTTCATAATGAATTAGCTGCTCTTGGTATTGCTGCTCAAGATCATAATGAAAATTGGGAATCAGAAATGTATAAATTAAATGCTCTTAATAATCCTGAAAAAACTACTGAATCAACAACTCCAAAAGATATTTTCACTCCTGAACTTAATCAAAGTGATAAATTTGTTGATGATGAATCTAATAGTGTCGAAAGATCAAGTAGTTCTCATGAAGTTGAAGAAAAACCAAGTTTAGGTACTAGAATCAAAGATAAACTCACGAGGAATTTATCAAATAGGTCAAAACGTAGTGTTTCCCCATCAAAAGATAGAAATAATATTACAAGAATTAGTGATACTTTAACTGGAGATCATTTAACTATTCCAAACTCAAATTCACAAACTCCTATCAATCATACAAGAAATGAATCAAAATTCTCCGAATCAGGATTCTCTTTCAACTCAAATAGTCATCCAACTGATGCTAAAGATATTGTCTAATATTTGTTACGATTTATCGTCTGCAGATATTTTCAGGACTGTAGATTATGTCTCCTTTCATATTCACGTTACTAACATTTTCGACGTTCAAACTTTGTTCAAACTTTGCTTGTCAATTTAATTTGTATATTATTATCCTTCGTGTAAGACTTATGGTTTATAAAGTTTATATTAATTATCCAGTGTAAATTTTTCCCAGATGTTTTGTAGTTGTTTGAATATTTTCAATCCTTCTTCACTTGATGAATTTGAAATTAAAAATCCAATTCTTTGATCTATAGGTAATTCTTCGTAATTTATTGTATCGTCAAAATCTCTCTCTGATTCATGGGGTCTGAGTCCAAAATAATTTGTAAGTTTGAAACTAGGTTTAATACTTAATAATTTATTAATATAATCAGACCCTGCAGTTATAGCTTGCATTGCAATATTTATTTCAATCTCGTTATAGTAATAGTTTTCATTAACCTCTATATCTTTTGCCCAAGAGTGCTGGAACATATCATTTGTATCGCTAGTTCGGAATCTTAAATCAAGAGGTGAAGCGGTCCTAAGATATGGAATCGTTTGAATTAAACTTGTACCTTGACGCTCAAATTTTTGTTTCGTACTATCTTCAGCAATAAGTGGTCGTATCGGTAAGGCCAGTGATGGATCACAAGCAAAGTTCAACACTACTGCTTGAGAAAAGTCGGCACTGGTAAGGTTTTGAAAGATTTTTTTCTTCATCTCTGATGATAATGTACATTCAAATAATCCACCAACAAACGTCTGTGGAATATAATAAAGAAAATTTCTCTTTGCATATTTCCGTCTTCTTGCAATCTTATAACATACCAAATTACGAGACTCCCACTCAAGCGACGAATGAAGACTTGAACGCTGAATATCTTGAATATGATCTGACTCTTTATTACCCATGTACTTGAATTTAGGGCCCTTAGCGAAAAATTTAATTAATTTATCCACCGAATTGACAAGAAACGTTTTGAATGGCCTGAATCCCTTGGTTCGCTTACTACTTTGATTTTCAATTATGTGCTTTACATCGATCTCTTTCACCTCCTCTACTTCTTCTGTCTCTTCCTTGTGATCGAGGTATTCTACCTTATCTAGAGGTAAATCATTTAATTTAGTACCCAAATCTGGTTTAATCATACAAAATGGCTGATTCCACTTCATATTCTGACTATCTGCTCTTATTGTCTTGGTATAGTCTATCTTCCCATGACTACAATGATGAATTGAAACCATATGTATTGCCCTAGGCATGACCGAATCTACCTTATACTTTCTCATAATTTTAAATCCAGTAAATGTAAGTGGAGATGAAGACATACAAAAATTATGTTCTTTGAAAATCCAACTACACCATCCTTTAGTTAAAATAAATAGCATATAAATCCAATAAATTTTCATTGACCAACTTGTCTAATGTTTGTAATTGTACTTAATTTTGCACCCATTTGCAACCATTACACAAATGAAGTG
This sequence comes from Metschnikowia sp. yHQL527, assembly GCA_030578455.1. Taxonomy (NCBI): domain Eukaryota; kingdom Fungi; phylum Ascomycota; class Pichiomycetes; order Serinales; family Metschnikowiaceae; genus Metschnikowia; species Metschnikowia sp. yHQL527. The sequence continues at coordinate 119,276 of JAJMRR010000010.1, read as the reverse complement.
TGTGCACGTGACCGTCTATGATTTTTCATTTTTTTTTAGAGATGAGCATCTCAAGCTGACAACTACTTCTATACTTATTCGTTATGGACGCTAATCAGCAAACGAATAAAGTCCATAGGGCTGGTTCTGAGAAGAAGACAGCCAAGAAAAGGTTGCATCAGAATGGTACCAATGTGAAAGCATTTGCCGTTAGTGCACCTAGAAAGCTTGAAAGAATGGCTAAAAGAACTCAAGAAGTTAATGAGAAAAAGCTTCATGTTCCAATGATTGATCGTACTCCTGATGATGATCCTCCTCCAGTAATTGTGGCTGTTGTTGGACCTCCAGGAACTGGGAAATCCACATTAATTAAATCACTTATACGAAGACTTACAAAGACTTCATTAACTGAAATTAAAGGCCCAATAACTGTAGTTAGTGGTAAAAGAAGAAGATTAACATTCATTGAAGTTAATAATGATCTTAATTCAATGATTGATGTTGCTAAGATTGCCGATCTTGTTCTTCTTCTTATCGATGGGAATTTTGGATTAGAAATGGAAACTATGGAATTTTTAAATATTGCTCAACATCATGGTATGCCTCGTGTTTTAGGAGTTGCAACTCATTTAGATTTATTTAAATCTCAATCAACTTTAAGAACTGCAAAGAAAAGATTAAAACATAGATTATGGACTGAAGTTTATCAAGGTGCAAAACTTTTTTATTTATCGGGAATTATAAATGGTAGATATCCTGATAGAGAAATTTTAAATTTAAGTAGATTTTTGTCAGTTATGAAATTTAGACCTTTAAAATGGAGAAATGAACATCCTTACCTTTTATCAGATCGAATTACTGATTTAACTCATCCTCAATTAATTTCAGAAAATCCAAAAACTGATAGAAAAGTTGCATTTTATGGTTATTTACATGGTACTCCATTACCTGCATCTAGTGCTCATATTCATATTGCCGGTGTCGGTGATCATTTTGTTCATTCAGTAGAAAAACTTCCAGATCCTTGTCCAACTCCATATTTCGAACAAAAACTTGAAGACATAGAAAGAGAAAAAGCAAAAGCAGCTGCTGAAGCAGGTGAACAAATTGCTAAAACAACTAGAAGACGTAAAAGATTGGAAGATAAACAAAAAATCATTTACGCTCCAATGTCTGATGTTGGTGGTGTTCTTGTTGATAAAGATGCTGTTTACATTGATATTGGTAATAAAGAAGCATTCTCCAAAGGTGATGGTGATGAAGAATTAGGAGAAGGTGAAAAGTTAGTAACAGATTTACAAGAAGTTCAAAAAACCATGAAGGAAAGATTCGATGAAGGTGTAGGATTACAATTATTTTCTTCTTCTAAAGCTATCGACGTCGAGCAAGGTGAAGAATCTGATGATAGTGAACATGGATTACTTTCTGATATTGAATCTGATGATGAATCTGAACAAGTTCCTGATAATACCGGTAGATCATCTATGAGAAGAGCTAGAGTTTATGGGAAATCTGTTCATGAAGATAATGAATTTGATGATATGGAATCAGGTGACGAAGAAGATGAACTCGATGAACATGAACCTAAATTAGTAGAAATTGACTTTGATCAAGGTAAAGATAAGTTAGAATTTGTCGAAGATTCAGAACTTTCGGGTGACGAAGAAATCGATTTTCAAGCAACTGCCCGTAAGTTAAAGGGTTCGGTTGGAAGAAAATGGGATATCAATAAGTTGTTATATTTAAACAATGTAGATCCTAAAGAAGTCATCAAAAGATGGAAAGCAGATGAAGTGGTTGAAGATGAAGAATCTGATATTGAAGAAGATGAAGAAGATTTTTTCAAGAAAACAGATACCAAAGATACTTCTGAAGATTTAGATACATTTGCACCTTCTTATCCATCTATTGATTCTCTTAAGTTGAAATTTAGTGCAGACAATAGTGATGAGGAGTATGAAAGTGGATATCAAAAATTAAAGTCTAGATTCTTAGTTGCTCCAAGATTAAGTGATTCTAAAGGTGATGGTGAAGGTGGTGAAGGTGATGATGACGAAGAAGAGGTTTATGGAGACTTTGAAGATTTGGAAGAAGGCGAAGGCGATAACGATCAAAGTTTAGATAACGATGATGAAGACGATGAAGATGATGAAGAAGGTGATGATTTCGCTGATTTCGAAGCTGAAGAAGAAAAAGAAGAAGCAGGTCCAGATGAATCAAATATGACTGTTGAAGAGAAGAGAGAACTTAATGCTGCTAAGAAAGCCCAACTACAAATGCAATTCGAAGAAGAAGAAGATAGAGAATTTGGTGCAAATGATCCTGAAGGGGATACTGAGGCTGATACTTGGTATGAGTTCCAAAAGAATAAGATGGCTAAACAACTTGAGATAAATAAAGCTGAATATGAAGAAATGGATCAAACTACCAGAATTAAAATTGAAGGTTATAAAGCTGGTTCTTATGTTAAAATTGTTTTTGATAAACTTCCATGTGAATTTGTTGAAAATCTTCAACCAGAGTATCCAATTGTATTAGGTGGATTATTATCAACCGAATCTAGATTTGGAATCATGAATGTCAGAATTAGAAGACATCGTTGGCATAAAAAGATCTTGAAAACTCAAGATCCTTTAATTTTATCTTTAGGTTGGAGAAGATTTCAAACAATTCCAATTTATACAACTACAGATTCTCGTACTCGTAACAGAATGTTAAAGTATACACCAGAACATGCATACTGTTTTGCATCATTTTATGGACCATTAGTTGCACCAAATACAACATTTGTTGGATTTAATATAGTTGATCAAACATCTACAACTGGATCATTTAGAGTTGCAGCTACAGGAATTGTTGAAGATTTAAATTCATCAGTTGAAATTGTTAAAAAATTAAAATTAGTTGGTCATCCATATAAAGTTTTCCGTAATACTGCATTTATTAAAGATATGTTTACAAATTCACTTGAAGTTGCTAAATTTGAAGGAGCTCAAATAAGGACAGTTTCAGGAATTAGAGGAGAAATTAAAAGAGCATTATCAAAACCAGATGGATATTTTAGAGCTACATTTGAAGATAAAATTTTAATGTCTGATACAATTTTTTTGAAAACATGGTATCCTGTTAAAGTTAAAAAGTTTTATAATCCAGTTACTTCATTATTATTAAGATCTCATGAACAATGGAAAGGTATGAGATTAACAGGACAAGTGAGAGCTGAACAAAATATTCCAACACCTATGAATGCTGATAGTGCTTATAAAAAAATTGAAAGAGAAGAAAGGAAATTTAATACACTTAAAGTTCCAAAATCAATTAAAGCAGCATTACCATTTAAATCACAAATTCATCAAATGAAACCACAAGCTAAAAAGACATATTTAAATAAAAGAGCTGTTGTTTTAACAGATGAAGAAAAGAAAGCAAGAGAATTAATGAGAAAAATTGCAACCATTAAAAATGCAAAAGAAGCTAAAAGAAAGACTCAAAAAGATGTTAAATTTAAAGATAAACTTAGAGAAATTGCTAAAAAGGAAGAAACTAAAAAGGAAAAAGATCAAGAACGTAAAAGAAATTATTTCCAAAAGGAAGGTAAAAATAAAAAGCAAAAAGCATAATTACTTAATTGTATATTATTTAATATTTCATTATTTCATCTATTGTAAACCCGTAAACCATCGTATTTTTTCATGTACAAAATGTAACGTAACTTTGCGAGCATCATCAACTCCAATACTATTGCTTTTTCTATTCCTATGGCATATGCTAAAGATATTGGTGATATACCTTTGAAACCATCTCAGGAGACGTTCGTGGATGATCCTGCTAGTTATGATGAAGTTAATTTAGAAGAATTAGTGTTCGATTTAAAACATCGTATAAAAAATATTAATACATTACATGCATTTCATACAATTGCTATATTAAGTAGTACTGTTAAAAACATTATAAAACTTCAAGCAAATAAAGAAAAATTCAATGAATTTCGTGAAACTCTTCTACGAAAATATAATTTAGTTCCTGACACTAATGGTGTTACTACACAATCTGCACGTAAGTTAACGATTAGTGAATCTGATTCACCTCCATTAAAATTTGCTAAAGTCGATCAAAATTTCGAGGAAAATGATATTAGTGAACTTACACCAGATTCAAAAGATGAACAAGATATTACTGAACTCACTCCTGATCTAATCAAAGATCAAATCAATGATGAAGAAGCAGTTAATGATATAAAAACTGCAACAAAAATTACAAGTAATGACTCAATCGAAAATTTTCAGGAAATAATAATACCCATAGAAGATTTAATATCATCAACAGATTTAAAAGTGATTGAAAATCCTATCACTTCCCTTAATAGAGAGAAATTACAATTAGAATTAAATTATTATCAGCGTGCAGCTGATTCTGATCAAATCAGTCATTTAGCAAAAACTTTTAATTTAGTTAAAGTTCCACCAATTTCAGTGGAAAAATTTTTACTTCGTATCAAGACTTATTCATCATCGGTATCAGTTCTGGCTTACATTCATAGTGCTGTTATGATATTTAAATTAAGTGTATTAATGAATGCATTTGCATTAACTTCACTTAATGCTTACAGATTATTATTGGCGCTGATAAGATGTCTGACAAAAAAACTTGAAGATATTTATCAAAAACAGAAGCAATTCGCAACTGTAGGGGGAGTTTCTCTGAAAGAATTGTGCAAAATTGAAATTGGATTTCTTTACTTGTGCAATTTTCGTATAGTTGCAGGTGAAAGTATTTTGAATAATTTTTTAAATGAAGATTTTGTTGCATTGCATGAATTTTGCAGTCAACTTCCCGACGAATAATGACATAGAAACATTTTTAGGTAATAATTAGTCAATTAATGAAATTCCATGATGCTTTGTAGAATCTATCGTAATTTTCAACTACACCTTAGCAACATCACAGTTGACCTGCCAACTAAAAAAAAGAACTGCCAAACAACTCTATTAGGCAAAAAAAGTATGCGAATTCTGTGGATCGAACACAGGACCTTCAGATTAACTGGACTGAAGTTTTCTTCAGTCTGACGCTCTCCCGACTGAGCTAAATCCGCAAAGAACCCACGGCGGGACTCGAACCCGCAATCTTCTGATTAGAAGTCAGATGCGCTAACCATTACGCCACGCAGGCAGATCTTGCAGTATTTTTACCCCTAGTTCATGACACTTTAAATATAAAGTGCAGTAAATATACAAATAAATTCAAGTAGATATACCTTCATAAAATGCTGTGATCTTAAAACTCTGTATTATTTGGTTGATTAGAGGGGAAAAAAGATTGCACCGATTGCATTTCCTTTTTCGATGATACATCGCCTCACATCAAGCTACATTCAAAATTGCAAAAAAATGATAAAAATGGTTGCGAATTTACAAACTTCAAAAAAATATACAAAAATCAATTTTATTTTGCTCTTTTCAATTGAGATCGTCAAATCTTCGCAATTGCTAGATGGAGAAACTTGTAACCAAATTTAGCCAATATGGGCAACAAGATGGAAGATTTTCAGTTTTTCTTTTCAAACCTGGGGTATGCAAGGATCTTATTTCACTGAAGAAATCTCTCAAAGAAGCGTTTTATTACACTAGATAAGAAGATCAAATTATAGTAAACGATCGAAGTGCGGTACGAGTAATTTCATTTAATTCCTGAATTTTTCAAACCAGCTGAAAATATCCCTATTAAAATCGAATTTACGAATGTACCCAGGTCAGTTGCAGAAATTATCAAACGAATTGACCTTTCAATTGGGTATAAAGAGTATACCAAAGGATCAGGCGAGTAAAGAGGTACAAAGTTGATAGCATTACAAGCAGACCAAGAATATAAAAAAAAGCATAAGCATCCAATTGACTTATTTTGTTCTCGCCATTCGATGTTAGTATTGATGAATATAGCGCAAAAACGAAGTAGAGATATAATTCGGGCTGTTCATTTTGATGGACAAATCTTTATAGAATGTGATAAATGGCTTCAAGATAATCCCGATCAAAGCATGATGTGTGGTTACAATATGGAAGAATTATTATGAGCGAACAAGTACAGTAAGGGCCGAAGTGGAGTAGTTTAAGCCAGTTAACAAAACTACTTCTCAAATTACAGAATCTACTGGGACACAAAATTTTAAAAAGGGCCAACTTGAAGCCATCAAAAGTGGGAATAAATCGTCATCTAGACCTCTCATCTACTTTACAAAGCCAATCGGTCACAATGATTCATAATTGGCTGATTTGTCACTAGCTTCTGTTTCTTTCTTCCTTTAGTGAGTCATTTTGCAGCAATTACTCCCTGTCGCAAACTATGAAAATATCACCTGTAAATGGTTTCGAACCACCATGTTACATAGATATGACCATAGTATATAGATCCATGCAATACTATGTAGATATATACATATAAAACTACAGCCAATTTTTTGTTTTTTCGTATTTGTTTATTTCTATTGTTTACATTGCCATTATCAACAATCTGTCAAATTTACGGTAGTGTCTTATCGGACCCCTCGATAAACGTGATTCAAAACGTGATTCACAAGCTTGAGTCACGGCTAATTTAAACTTTGTTTATATCCCGAAATATTTTAAATAAGTATGATTATTGCTACTACTTTTCATAGAACCAAATATCGAATTGCATTTAATTCAATTTATATTAGAAAGATTAGTAGTTTTAACAATATGGTGATACCTCCAGGACCATTTGTTACTACCCCACGTTTTATGAATCAGCCTATGACAATTAATGTACCAGAAACATTTCATCATCTCATTGATTCTAAATGGAAAAGGCGACATTTAAATCTGGTTGGAAGTGAATCTCTTAGACTAAGTATTTATCAAAGACTTTGTGAAATTCTCCCTTATAAAGGAGGTGCAATTCTTAAATTATTAGTTCATGATATAATGAGCCATATTAAACATGATATTACATCTGATCCAATGTGTGAAGCTTCAAATGAACTTAGAAAATTAATTTTTTTTAAATCAAATTATTCGATTGTAAATCATACTACTCATTCAATTCATAGATGTAATTGGTTTTACATTTCAGTAGGTCTTATGTTAATGACATCGTCATCAAGTCAGTCTAATCTTAATAGTTTAGTTGATCGTATGATTGAAATGTATTTAAGTTCTTATTCAATTCCTTCATCGAGTTCAATTGATCCTCATCATAAAAAAGTACTTGATTATATACTGACATATTATAGAACTGCTTCAATTGATTATAATTTATTATTTAAGAGGAAATCTCCAAAAGTTTCATTTGATTTGAATGGCTCTGAATATTGTATTGATTTACCTCCTTTACCTAAAATTAAAAATAAACTGCTTTTAGCTAAATCTTTAATTCATAAAGAACTTACTAGAGCTTTTATTGATCCTGATCATTATATTGCAAAACAGTTAGAATTACTTGGTCAGCCTTTAGATAGATCAACTTTGAATATTTTACGTCAGGACTTATCATTCCTTGATGGAATGGGAGATTTTTATTTAGCTTGTGAAGCAACTGATTTAATTTATAAATTAAAACCAGCAGATGAAGAAGTTACATTCACAAGTAATACCTACACTTTTGTTAGAACAGTAATGGTTACAAATACTTTATTTTCAAAATTAGCTATTGCTTATGGTTTACCATTTGCTTTAAAAGATCTGGTGATTCAGAACCTTCTTCTTGACTCGTATTTACTTGAATATAAAGCTTTAAGACCAAAAAGAGGTTCTAATGTTTTCTATACTAATTACAATGATCAGATTAAGTACGAACAGGAAATTCTTGGTGACTACTTTGAGCAGTATGTTGGTGCTTTGTTCATGGAGCTGCCAGAAGCTGCTCATGATTGGATCGATCAGATATATACTTCAATCTTACAGCTGGTTCCATTCTCTGGACAAAAATTCAGGAGAAGAAGAGAGGTTTATACTTACAGAGGTTGGTGTAGAGATATATTGGGAAGAACTTTTTGAACTGATTTAGATTTAGTCATAACTGACTTATTTTGATCAATATTTGATATATTGGCTATAAATACATAATATATATTTAGTACCTTTAATCAATATTCGATATATTGGCTATAAGATACTTAATTATTATTAAAATGCATACGTTAACTTTTACTTTCTTGCATCTCTCATCATTTGGAAAAATCCATTACTTTTCTTCTTCTTCTCTTTTGGTTTTGATAATTTCTTAATACTGACAAATTTCGATTTGGCCTTATTTTCAGAGTCGGAATCTGAACCTGAACCTGAACCTGAACCTGAATCGGAATCGGAATCGGAATTGGAATCGGAATCGGAATCGGAATCAGAGCTAGATGAAGAATCTGAATCTGAACTTGAATCAACCTTTGATTTCTCTTTGGAAGCAGTTGCAGAATATTTCGAGTCTTTAACATCAGGAACTCCCCTTCTCGCTAAATCATCGAGTGAAGTTAATATACGTCTTCTAATTGTGTTTTTCGCTATATTTGGTGCTGGTTTCGAAACTTTTTCAGCTTTTTCGAAGAGTACTTCATGAATTTGTCTTTTTTCTTTATTTTCTGATTCACTAACCTTTTCCGCTAAAGGTTTTGATATTTCATTAGCTTTCTTCGAACTTGGTTGAGCAGGTGAAGGTGAGGCCGTGTTTATTCGAACAACAGCTGGTGCAAGACGAGGTTTCTTTTTCAGTGGTTCTTCATCTAAATCTGAATCTGAATCTGAACTTGAATCAGAGTCTGAACTTGAATTAATTATTTGTATCTCTTGGACATCCGGATTTTTCGTCTTTGTCTGAGTATTCTGCTGGATTGGCTCTTCGGAAATACTCGATACATTCGAAGGTTCAGGCCGACTCTGAGACAATCTTGCTCTTTCGAAAAGAACCTCGTGAATTGGTTTTTTCTTTGGTTCTGTTAAATTTACCCTTTTCGATACTATAGCTTGTAAAGCATTTTCAGTTCTTTTAAATGGACTCCTTATAGCAGGTGATGGTGAAGACGTATTTGGTTTTGAAACTACGGGGGCAATTACTGGCTTCTTTTTGGATGACTCGTCTTCTGATTCCGAGTTTGAGGAGTCTGAAGAGTCTGAATCCGAATCTGAATCTGAGTCCGAGCCTGAACTTGAGCCTGAACTTGAGCCTGAACTTGAGCCTGAACTTGAGCCTGAACTTGAGCCTGAACTTGAGCCTGAACTCGAGCCCGAATTCGATTCCGAACTTGAGCCTGACTCAGATCTTGTTTTTTCCTTAGAAGGTGACTCTTGGTTAGAGTCAGATTTTGATTTTGAATCTGACTCTGAACTAGAATCCGATTCATTAGCATCGCTTGGAATATCTACTAATTTAGGCTTGGGTCTTTCTTCGCCATATGCACTTTTAGTTTTCGTCGTTGCCTCTTCCGGTTTACTTTCATTTGGAGTTGATGAGACGTCTTTCTTTGGTGTATTAGCATTTGAGCCGGAATCTGAATCGGAATCAGAGCTGGAACTTGAGTCAGAACTTGAGTCCGAATATGAACTTGAATCTGAGTCAGAATCAGAATCTGAGTCCGAGTCTGAATCCGAGTCTGAATCTGAATCCGACTTTGATTCTGATTCTGCTTTTGAGTTTGATACCGCTTTTGAATTTAAAGTCTCATGTTCCTTTGACTTTTCATTTGAATATGAGTCTGGACTTTCATCTGAACCTGATTCAGAATCCGATTCTGAACTTGAGCTTGAGCTTGCAACTACAGATTTAGTTTCACTGGGTATCTGTACGTCTCCATTTAAACGCTCAATTGAATCATCCTTGTCTCCATCTTTACTCATGTCTCTTATTTTACTGATTGAGTCTGTAGCTTTGGGAGAACTTTGAGGCAAATCTGATAGAGTGATTTCATTTGCGTAGAAAGTAACAACTGTATGATTCTTTTCATTTTCTTTATTTGCATCATTCGTTTGAATTTGCTTAGTGGAGTTTGATTTCTCAGCTATCTCTTCGATATAATCCGGATCAAATTTTTCATCAACATTCACGGGATTATATTTGGAATTAGGATACATATTGACAATAATACTGTCAGGTTCTTTTTTACCAATATCATCAAATTGAGTATACAGATCAATAAAAAAATTTGTTTCTTTCAATTTTGAATCAAATCTTTTCATTTTCAAGTAAAGTGAATTTAATTTTGATTTACTTGAAAATTGGCTGAATGGAGCAGGTAACTTTTTCTGTCTTTCAGATTTTCTTTCTATTTCTTCTTGTTCTTTGATAGTCTTGATAGTCTTGAAACTTTTGGTAGATTTTGTAGGTTCTATTACTTGAGAAGTAACTACTTCAGGTAAAGGTGAAGGAGCAGTACATTCTCCTGGTGATGGTGAATGAGCATCTTGTGAAGATGGAACTTTAACTTTTTTTGCATCAATATTTCGAGCTTCTCGTGTTGAACGTGGAGTTTCTTGTGATGTTCTTAATCTTAGTCTTCTTTGTCGCTCACTATCTGAAGGTAGTTGATTAGCCATATTAATATTAAGTGATTCCCTTACAAATGCAGCTTTAGTTCTCGGATGTTCTTCTGTATTTTTACTACCCACTATTCTTGCTCTAAGTTTATTAGATATTCTGCATCCATTTTTAATTAAGCTCATAACTTCTTGTTTTGTCAATATACCTGGACCCAATTCATCGTCTTCTACTTCAACTACCTCGATATTATTTGGTGAAACACCATTATTTCTCTCATGAGACGATACTTTTTCGTTTTCTGATTTGTTTGAAGGTGTTGGGGAAGAGTCTTTAACTTTGGCTGGACTACTGGATATATTTGCTTCTCCTTCTGGTGTCTGCTCAGGTACTTGTTCAGGTGTTCCTTCAGTGATTTTTTCAGATATCTGTTCAGGTGTTTGCTCCGGTGTTTTTTCAATTATTTGTTCTGGTGTTTTTTCAGGTATCTGTTCTGGTGTTTTTTCAGGTAATGAAGCTACTACTTGAACTTCTTTTGATTGAGCATCTTCTACTTCATCATTTGATGCCGGTAAGGGAGTTTCTTCTGAATCATCCAGATCTGAAATTAAAGTTTTATGTGAACTTTCTGATGTAACAGATTTGGGGACAGTTCCTGATAATATATCAGAATCTAATGAATTCATCTGGATATTTGGAGGAGCGACAAGCATTCCTGAAGTAATACGAGATTGACTTGGGATATTTTGAGGCAGTTGAAGTCCTTGCTTTTTGATCGGTATAGCATTTTCATTTTCACCTTCTTCTTCTGGAGGAGGAAGAGAAATTGCACTTTCATTAAAATCAATATCAATCTCAGAAACATGTTCTTGACGATTTTCTTTATCACTATCAGAATCCGGACCTTTATTTTGACGAGTTTTTTTAATTAAAAGTGGTGATTCAGGTGTAGTTGAAGATTTATTTCTTATACCCCAAATAGTTCTTGTAAGACGTTTTTTAGATGGGATATTATGATTTGAAGTTTCAAAATAATCCCGACTTCTTTTTTTAGTAACATCAGCTACAAGGACAGGTGGTTCAATTGGACCAAGAGGATTTTCAGATCCTTGCAAATTTGATAATTCTTCTCGGAATGAATTAGTTATTATAGTTCTATCAAGAGGTTCAAGGTCATTTTCAATTAATACTCTAATAATTGAACCATTTGTGAAAATATCTGAACATTCAAATTCAGGATCAAGATCACATTGATCATCATCTTGAATTCCTTCAATTATAAGTTCATCATCATCAGGATAAAGCCTTTTATGTCTTTCAATTATCTTATCACAAATTTGACTTACAGAATCTGTAAAGTTACAAATATGAAGAAATTTTCTGGTTTGAGAAATATCAATACTAGTAGTTGGCAAATTGGAATATTGCACTGGCACTAGGACCACCTTAAGCTTTAGCTTCATAGACAATTATATATGGTAAGGTTTGTTAAATGATGGGTAAAAATGAAAAATCCGATGAGAGTTCGCGGGTGATTTTTTACGGTAGTTACTACAGTTTCATTAGCGCCAATTCTTCGTATATTAATTGAGTGCTGTAAGAGCATACTCTATCCTATTGTGTTTGGAAATCAGGTAGGCTTGTTCAGGCGGTTGAAATGAGCTTCTTCCAGAAAATTTTACTTTTCTGCTTGTTTAGTGGTACCTGTCCAATATCTGTAAAAATGTCGTAATTCGATCTAATGTATTTTGTGTCAGATGCCAGATTGTCTTGATTCCTAGAGGAATTGAATAAATTGAATCAATGGTAATGGCGGGACAGTCAAACAAGACGATCGAGCCGGGAATCCGAGGGGATTGGCTGGTGATGGTCTTGGGGTCCTTATCACTCAGTTCACTTCTGGGATAGCGTGAGTTTAGCGTTTCAGTTCTTATTGAAAGTTCTTTGTAAAAACCCATCAGACTCAATAATATGCTGGGCCTGACCTCTTAAATCTTCTTCTTCAATTTCTGTCTCTATCAAATCATCTATATCTGCCACCGGCCAGCTGGGACGCCAAACCACTATTTCTCCATCCATTGTACCACAATAATAAGTAGCAGTAAATGGACCAGCACTCACCATGGAAACAGTTCTACCTGAATCTTTTGATCCTCTTCTAGTAAGTCGATTAACTAATTTCCCATCAACGGTCCGGTAAATGAAAACATCATCATTATCTGAAGGGAATAATAAATATTGGATTTCACTTTCTTGCCTTTGACTCAACAATATAGGTATTGATTGAGGGAACTTATTTCTAGTTAAAGGTCCAAAATTAACTAACTTATTTATTGGTGGTGACATCGAAGATGTTATATCCCAAACTCTTACTTTATCATCATTACCAGCTGTGAAAAGTTCATGACCCATTTCATCCCATACAAGTCCATTTACTGGACCCAGATGTGATTTCACGGTTGTTGAAGTTAAATTATGAGTATCTAAATCCAGGGGTGCTGGATCTGTTTTATACATATCTAAACGACAAAGACAACTTTTACTACGTCGTATATCCCAAATTTTAGTTTCTCCATCAAACCCACCAGATGCAAGATAATGTGGATTAGTTGGATGCCATTTCACTTGAAGTGTTTTACCCTTATGCCCAGGCAAAGTATGAGCAGAAGACGTAGTACGTAAATCAAGCATTCTAATAAATGGTTGATCACTAGCTACAGCTGCCAATGCAGTTGCACTTCTTGCATTTTCAGAATGTCCACAAATATCAATTGAATAAACTCGATTTAAAACGTCAAATTCATGGACTGGTGTTAATTCATTAGTATCCCAAATCTTCACAGTATGATCAAAAGATGCCGATACAAACATCCCACTATCAAAAGGCCACCATTGTATACAAGAGATTCCAAATTGGTGTACTGATTTCCTAGGAATGGTAGCTAAGCATGAAAATGTAGTCATTGGATTATCATAATCTATATCATCAAACTTACGCTTTTCAATAGATGATTCGGAATTATCTACTACATCTTCTTCATTTAAATCCCAAATTTTAATGGAAGAATCTGCTGATCCACTTAATAGGTATCTATTATCACTTTCTAATGACAAACTATTAACTGCTGCATTATGGTGACAATTATTAGGGAAGACATGATGTAATGCTTGTTGTTGAAGAAGTGTATAGAAAGTCTCTGTTATGGTAGTAGAAAATTCTAATGGAGTTATCCGTCGAAGGGCTCTATCTAAAAGAAGCAGTTGCATGACATATTACCAATAAGGATAAATGTTGCAAATTTTTTTTCAAATTTTAATTAACTCGCTTCAGCACAAAATAAGTTAAAAACTCCTATATCAATTTCGACAATCAACAAATGTTAATCTTTGCTAAGGAAAAGTATCTATTTTTACAAAGTAAGACTTGCTAAAAATTCACAAATTTCAATCTGATATCGGGTGGTAGCGCCAATTTTGAAAAAACGTCCGGGCACGACATCTTACCACCCTCAAAAAATCTGAAAAACTTTCGTTGACTAACGATTTAAACGTATATTTATAAACATGTTAGACATTAACGCATTTCTCGTTGAAAAAGGAGGATACCCTGATAAGATCAAAGAATCTCAAAAAAAGAGAGGAGATTCTGTCGAATTAGTTGACGAAATTATCGCCGAATATAAAAATTGGACTAAAATCAGATTTGACTTAGACGCCATTAATAAAAGTCAAAATGCTTTACAAAAACAAATTGGACAAAAATTTAAGGCAAAAGAAGATGCCAGTGAATTATTAGCACAAAAAGATAAATTAGTTGAAGACAAAAAAACTTTAACCGAAGCTGAACAAAAAGCTGATGGTGTATTAAGATATAAAGTTAATCAAATTGGTAATATTGTTCATGAATCAGTTGTTGTATCTCAAGATGAAGATAATAATGAATTAGTTAAACTTTGGAAACCATCTACTCTTAAAGAAGTTGGAGAAGTTGCCAGTGCAACTGGAGCTACTGCTAAATTATCTCATCATGAAGTTTTATTAAGAATTGATGGATATGATCCAGAAAGAGGTACTAAAATTGTTGGTCATAGAGGTTATTTCTTAAGAAATTGGGGGGTTTTCTTAAATCAAGCTTTAATTAATTACGGTTTAAGTTTCTTAGCTAAAAATGATTATACTCCATTACAAGCACCAGTTATGATGAATAAAGATGTTATGGCTAAAACTGCTCAATTATCACAATTTGATGAAGAATTATATAAAGTTATTGATGGTGAAGATGAAAAATATTTAATTGCTACATCTGAACAACCAATTTCTGCTTATCATTCAGGTGAATGGTTTGAATCACCTGCTGAACAATTACCTGTAAGATATGCAGGTTATTCATCATGTTTTAGAAGAGAAGCTGGATCTCATGGTAAAGATGCTTGGGGGATTTTCAGAGTTCATGCTTTTGAAAAGATTGAACAATTTGTTTTAACTGAACCTGAAAAATCATGGCAAGAATTTGATAGAATGATTGGTTTATCAGAAGAATTTTATCAATCATTAGGTTTACCTTATCGTGTTGTTGGAATTGTTTCAGGTGAATTAAATAATGCTGCTGCTAAAAAATATGATTTAGAAGCTTGGTTCCCATTTCAAAAGGAATATAAAGAATTAGTCTCTTGTTCAAATTGTACTGATTATCAATCACGTAATTTAGAAATTAGATGTGGTATTAAACAACAAAATCAAACTGAGAAAAAATATGTTCATTGTCTTAATTCTACTTTATCAGCAACTCAAAGAGCTCTTTGTTGTATTTTAGAAAATTATCAAAAAGAAGATGGTTTAGTTGTTCCAGAAGTTTTAAGAAAATATATTCCTGGTGAACCAGAATTTCTTCCATTTGTTAAAGAACTTCCAAAGAATTCAACTTCTACAAAGAAGAAGAAATAACTAATTTATAAATTTCAAGTTTAATAATTACAATATAATTGATAGTATAATTTTCATCTTTGTAGTTTTCTAATTTTGTAGTTTCCTAATTTCGTTATCTTTCGAATGTATTTTTATCGTGTAAAATAGGTGATGACCGTTTCTGTCATAGCCCACGAAAAAATATTTAAACGCATTTGCAGCATCTAAATTTGAACTATTTTTTATATCATGACAACATATAATGATCCCCCCAAGTATAGTCCATCTTCTGACGAAAACCCACCGCAGTATGTCAAGACAGAGGCACCGGTGTTAAGAAGGACATCTACAGGATCTTCTAGATCAATACAAGAATCTGATCTTTCACCACAAGAAAAACAAGGTGAATGTACTCAATGTTGTCTGGATTGTATAAGGTGTTTCCATTGTTGTCTGAGCAGTAATGCTAGTTCTCAAGATAAACTGATTATAGGTAATTTGTTCGTGATTTTGCTATGTGGAACATGTGTATCTGCTGGTGTTGAAGCTGCTTAGTTTCGTACAACTCTGGGGTTATAGTTTGGATATTATTTTGACTTATTTCGACATTCAACCCTTTTAGCATTGCTTTTTGAGCAACTTCTTTAATTCTTTTCTAGTTATATGATTTCATGCAATATATGTTTTGGTAACCTCTTGAACCCAATTCGGGCAAATCGTTAACTGAGCACATCTGTTTAATAAATTCCTGAATAAAGGTAACTCGCCGGTCGAGTAACTGTAGTAATTGGAAGTTTCAAGGAACTTAACTGGAGTATCTTGGTTCTAGAAACGCCTATGCGTCTTTACACTCAATTGGTCAGTTGACACCATTCACTAGGCCCATGAAAACTCCAATACTGTCAGATCACCGCCATCAAAGTGCGTGCTATTTGAGATTTCTCCGCAAGTAAAATCACCTTTGCAGAACAAGAGTCAATGGGATCAGTCCAATTACAGCTTCCCAAGCCACAGTTATTACATAATTCTCTCATCAACTTTATCAGTTTATGTCATACTTAAATTCATCAATTGAATTTTGTGGAAATCGTGGCTTCTGGGTAACAATAGCTATATGCATGGCGATGTATTGCCAAGCTTTCTTATGTCTTACTATAAGTGTTAAGTGCGGAGGTTCCAGACGGCATTCAAGTAGTTATCATGAACCCGTCTCCCAATTAGGTGCAATTAAGTATTAGGTCCTTAAATTTTATTGCAGCGGGATTTTTTTAATTCCGTGTTTGTAAATAATGGCCGAATATTATAGTCTTATGAACTTGAACCCTTCTTTAAGCGGAAAATTCGTTTCGTAGTTAACTTTATTTCTTTAACCGTATATTTATTTATTTATTTGTCAATTTTTTTCGGCCGAAAGAAAAAATTAGACATTAACCAAGGTCAGCCAATTTGCAACCTAAGAATCAATATCTGTCGAATTATAACCAAAACGTTCGGTGCATTGACAGGCGTCTATTATTACTCTATCGGCGCTAAAGAAGTTTAAACCACGGCGATAGTGCGCAAGCGAAGCAAATTACCGCCCGTAATCCTGTATATAATTCCAAATGTAAATACGGAAACAATGATTATTCTTATAGCCCAATTTAGAACAATCACCGAATTTAATTAGTTTTTTTCGTCAGCTATTGCTTTGTAAAAGGGGGGTTTGAAAAACTATTTAAACGATTGGTTTGTCACTTGAATTAACAAAAATCAATCAATTTTTAAATTACAATTGAATCAATTACAAAATGTCTTTCACCCAAAAAAGATTTGATATTAAAGGCCAAACTGCTCTTATTACCGGTGGTACTAAAAATTTAGGTGCTG
Source organism: Metschnikowia sp. yHQL527 (assembly GCA_030578455.1). NCBI lineage: Eukaryota > Fungi > Ascomycota > Pichiomycetes > Serinales > Metschnikowiaceae > Metschnikowia > Metschnikowia sp. yHQL527. Next base: position 102,041 of record JAJMRR010000010.1, on the reverse strand, counting down.
CTACTGCTAAAGAATTAGCTAAATATGGTGCTAATTTATTCCTTCACTATAATTCAACTCCAAAGAAAGATGAATTAGATGAATTGCTTAAGGAATTGAAAGGTCACGGTGTAAAAGTTGAACTTTATCAAGGAAAATTAACTACTGCTGAAGATGTTGCTAAAGTTTTTGAAGCTGCTAAATCTAAGTTTCCTAATGGAATTGATATTGCTATTAATAACATTGGTAAAGTTTTAAAGAAACCACTTGTTGAAGTTACTGAAGAAGAATTTGACTCAATGGACAGTATTAACAATAAGATCGCTTTCCACTTTATTCAACAAGCTGGAAAACACTTAAACGATAAAGGTAAGATTGTTAGTTTAGTTACTTCTTTATTAGCTGCTTACACTCCATTATATGGTGCTTATCAAGGTTCTAAATCACCTGTTGAATTCTACACTAAGTCTGCTTCTAAAGAATACCTGGAAAGAGGAATTACTATTAATAGTGTTGCTCCAGGTCCAATGGATACTCCATTCTTATATGGACAAGAAGACGATAATTCAATTGCTTATTTGACATCAGCAGGAATTGATGGTAGACTTACTAAGGTTGAAGATATTGTTCCAATTATTCGTTTCTTAGTAACTGAAGGTATTTGGATTACTGGTCAAACCATTTTCGCTTCAGGTGGTTTCACTGCTCGTTAAATAATTGACAATTGTGTATTGGTTTTATTTTTTGAATTAAATATATGTTTTTATATTTCACTTACGTATGTACTTAAAACCGACAACGGTAATATTCGGCTGTCCAGTAGAATAAGAATATGTGCAGGTTTCGCAGTAGAAACGGCATTTGTCCTAATTGGGAAGTAATTTAATCGGCGCCGCCAGACTAAAGAAGTGAAGAAACACTGCCAACTTATTTTGAAGAATAAGCTGAACGTAATAGAAGATTGAAAACGTATCGCTTAAATCATGCTGTATACATATTACTGATATGATAACAATAATGATAATACGTAAAAAAGTCTACAAGATTCACAAGTAATATTCATTTACTAACTAATTGCTTCTCCAACACAACCATGAATTGTATCAGGCTAAAGTACAAGTTAATTATATCTATAATGTCACAATTAACAGAACATACCAAGACATTCTTCAGCACAACAACAACAGATTATAGCAGCACAACATCCGCAGAAACTACCACAACATCCGCTATCTTGTTTTTGTGGTTGTTGAACGTACATTGGTTGTTGTTGTTGGTAATAACCACCTTGTGGTGGTGGACCACCGTAGCCACCTTGTTGACCGTATTGTTGTGGTGGAGGACCTTGTTGATAGTAAGACTGAAAAGGTTAGTATATGCGATTTTTTTTTAAAAATGGTGAGAAACGAGGGTAAAAAAGTAGGTAATTTGTGAGAAACGACCACATACAAACGGTAACGACACTTGTACGGCAGTTCCGGGGGATAAACATTACCCAATGCGGTAAGGATTAACTCGTCAACAAATTTCACTCTGTTTAATAGGCATAGTAGTTTTGAATTGAAAGACGATTAAAGTATCAACGATAGAAAATGTAATAAACTCAAGTCTTGATAAGAAGAATGTAAATCGTGTAGATCACAAACTATCTAAAAATAACTTGGGTCTAAATTAAGCCAAGACAAACTTGATACTCCTGAAACGGTGATAATTAACCTCATTTAAAGATTGAGATTTTTTTTGAAAAATTGTGGGAATTTCATTTAATTATCCTCAATAGAATAACTGTGGCGGCCATCACACCTATTCTTTTCCATAATCTTGAATTTAAATATAAAACATACCATTATTGATACTTAAACCGAGAAAACTAGTACTAGTAAAGATTTTTGATTATTGGGAACGTTGCGTATTTATAGATGACGTCCCCGGCAATAAATCGAGCAGTACAGCCCTGTGTAGTGACCATTTCATCTTGACGACTTCCGGTTGGTGCGGCCGGTTGTGACCGGTCGGTAGATCGATGGCCCCGGATTGTCACGCACTAAGATGAGCTAAAATTGGAATTAACTACTTGATAAATTGACGGTAGACACGGTGATTTGTATTTAATAATAAAATACGAGTATAAAACAACTTACATAATCTTAGAATTACAAGAAATCTTGGTATTAATTTATTTCCGGATTTAACCTACAATGGACTTCATCTATGCACCGCCACCTCCTCCAAAGAAGAAACTTGATCTTCCTACTCATCTCCCCAATTCAGTTCCGGTTTCTGTTGATATACCAAATGTAGATACTACCGGTGTTGATGATCATGAAGATACTGACATCGAGGTGGAAGAAGAAGAAGGAGTAGCATTTATACCGGGGACATCCATATCTTTACAAACCGATGAGGATATTGCCAAATGGATTGAAGAAAGAAAGAAAAATTGGCCAACTGCTAAACGAGTACAAGCGAAAGTTGAGTCTAGCACTTCTAATCCGATACTTGAACCAGATACGAAGCGACAAAAAGCCGTGTGTCGATTTTTCCAACAGCATAAAAAGTGTAAATTTGGTAATAAATGTAAAAATCTTCATGAAACTGATTCAAAAACTCCTTCTGCATCAAATTCCGTTAAAGTAATTAATGGGATGTCGGTTTCAATACCGAAAAGATTTACTAATGAGTGGTACGGTGACGGTTCGAATCCCTCATTGTACAAAATGTTAGTACAAAGAGATTTATATGAACATGAGAATAATCTTGTAATTGATTTTATTAAGTTTCTAGATGATAATAATAAGATAAATCATGATGTAACAACGTGATTTACAATCGTAATATTTATAATTACGACTTTTACTCTTGCATTACTTTGCTTAAAGCATACTTCGTTTGCATAAAGCTTTACATATTTCCGCATACTTGCATACTTAAATAAATATATATCCTAATGATCATGGTGAGGTAATTGTTTTGTTGCCTCTAATAAGATTTTACATTGCTTACCAACTTCTGCTAATTTGCCAATGATAAGTTCATTTCCTTTACCAAATCCGTAAATTGAATAATTAAGTCCAACATCTTTACAAAATTCAAGAACTAAAGGTTGAACTTTACGTAAATTATGACGAGGTAATCTTGGGAATAAATGATGAATTGCTTGAAATTGTAATCCACCATGTAAAAAATCAAGCCATTCAGGACAATCAACGTCCATTGTAGTTCTTAATTGACGAGATGGAAAACTTTCACTAATTCCTAAATCTGCAGTAGACATAGCAAAATGTGACAATGTAATTTGTACATGAACAAGCATAGCTGAAATATTACTTACTAATAAATAATTAAATTTATTCCAATTACCTTCAACACATTTCCCAATTACAATATAAGCATACCAATAAAAGAAGAATGATAATCCAACAATTTCAAAATATCTAAACCAAGCAGCTTGACCTTTTCTTGGACCTAGACCTAAAATAAGATGAGTCCATGATAATCGACATAAATTAAATCTTCCAAAACATAATATAGGATAATAAAGATAATTTTGAATTGGAATCATTTTTTTAGCAAAAGCATCTAACCAAAGATACTTATCATAATAAGTAGAATATACATTATCGAATAATTTAACACTTACAGCGAAAAATGGTAAATGTTGAATATCTGGATCATGAACTGGATCATTAGTAACGAGATGATGAACATTATGATTTCTTTTCCACCAACCTAAACTTAATCCACCAAAATAACTGGCAATAAACATTCCAAAAGTATTATCTATTTGATAATTATGAGTTATTGAAACATGACCTGAATCATGAGCAATAAATGTCATTTGATGCCATGCAATCCCCATACATAAAGCACTAAGGAAATAATAACCAATTTTCAAGAATGAAAATGAATAGATGAATATTGATATTATTTTGATTAATTCTCTTCCATAAGACCAATAATCACAATCATAAAAACCATTTTTTATTATGGTTTCATGAAGTTCATTATACTTATCTTTAAGGTGTTGCTGAGTTTTGTAATCCAAGCTAGGTATATCAAGTAAATCTTGTTGAGCCAAAGAATTATCATAGTTTTCCATCAATAATTGAGGGTCAACTATAGGGTTAGTTTTCACTGGGAGTAAGATTTTCATATTTTCTTTAAGAACTGTAGTATTAATACCTGATTTGATATCACCTTCTGGGAATCCAAGCCCTTTGACAAGTTCCGGGTCCAGAGAAATAGACAGTGCAGAAGTCGAATGTAATGAATTTAATTCAAGATCAGAAATTCGTTCTGAACCTTCAGACCCATCTGAACCTTCAGATCCATCGTCTGATGGAGTATTTAATTCAAAAACTCGATCGGTAAATTTTGAATCATTATAATTACCATCCAAAGAGTATAAGGCACCTTGAATAGGAGGAAGTAAATTCTCCCAAATATAATCAATAGACCCAATTCTCCATTTTTTAAAGCAAGCAACCGATTCAAGCGAATGATAAGCATTCATTTCATCGGTTGCATCTCTTCCAATCATATGGTAAACGACTTTATCACCACCTGGGTGTTTAGCTAGCCACGATGTAAGATTTAACACATGCTGATTATAAATAACAATGGCCTTTCCCTCGGCAATTAATTGGATGATTCTTTTCCTTGATAATATTTTAGTATTTCTACCGGGTTTGGTAGTGGTTTTAATAGAAATATTACCTGTTGGTTCAGATACTTCCATTTTAAGATGTAGACAACGTTAAATTTCGACGCTCAATTAGGGGCGATTTAACCTTCTTAAAGTGAGCCCACCAGAGGCTGAGCGCTGACAATCCACGACAATCGACGACACTTACGACATTCAACATAATCATAATTAAAGCAGTTATTGACTGTTGACACATAACAGGTTTGGATTGTGATGATGTTTAGGTGGAAAGCCGTTGGATTGACGGTTTAACCGTTGGAAATGCACTCATATGCACCCTAATGCAGTCGTCTAGCCTAATTCTCTGTCTAGCCTAATTCTCTGTCTAGCTTTGTTTCTTACACATTATAGCTATTGTACATAATACACATATATAATTAAATTTACATTTATTATTACCACTTTCTTCTCTCACTTCCCCTACTTCTGTTGCTCAACAAATGTCATAGCTTCACTTTGATTGATTTCTGAAACCGTACTGACTTTATTAGCAAACATAACTCCATAAAATTTATCAGCAACTTGTAACATTTCAGGTCTAAATGTTGTACAAATAAATTGTGCTGAATGTGATAAACTTTTTATCATATTTGCAACTGCAGTTCTATAATGAGTATCAAGATTTGCATCAATTTCATCAAATAAATAAAATGGTGCTGGATCACATTCTTGAATTGCTAAGATTAATGTAATTGCACAAAGTGATTTTTGTCCTCCTGATAATTGTTCAATTTTTTGTTGTTCATCATGTTTTGAATTAAATGAAACTGAAATTGAAACTCCAACATAATCATTTATATTTGCATTAAATATTTCTTCATCTTCTTCATCATCATCATCTTCTTCTTCTTCAATTCCTTTAACTAAATCTGATTTTTTTTGCATTATCAAATTTCCAGTTCCATTAGGTACTAATTTTTCAAAAATTTTATTGAAACTTTTGGAAATTTGTTTAAAACTTTTAGTTATTGCTTGATCTTTTTGTTTTTCTAATTGAATAATTAGTTGTTCAATTGATTCTTTTGATCTTTCTAATTCTTCTCTTCTTTCAACTAATTCTTGTCTTTCTCTTGTAAATGAATTATATTGTTCCATTGCTTTCTTATTTATATGAGAATATTTTAATAATTCTTGATTAACTTCATTTAACTTACTTAGTAATTCATCTGATGAAATCGAATCAAATTCATTTGAAAATGCTTCTTCTGGTAATGCTCCTAATTCTGAAATTTTTCCAATAACTTCTTCTCGTCTTTGACTTAAAATTGATTTCTTTGATAAACATTTTTCACTTGATTTTGAAAATTTTTCAAGCTTTTTCATTATACTTAATTGTTGATCATTAGATTTCTTTAATGAATTTTCAAGTTTATTTAATTCTTTAGTAATTTGTTGATTTTGTTCATTAACTGACAAATTTCTAATTTCAATTTTTTGTAATTGATCACGAAGACTATTTAACTCACTTTCTAAATTAATTAATTCTAAATCATTTAGTTGATTATTTGTTATATCATTACCTTTGAGTAATTTATTCAAGCTGGGTTTATAATTGTTTATTAATTCAGATTCAATTGTTGACATTTTTGATTCAATTTCTGTTAAATTTGTAACAAGTTCATCAAATTTTTGTTCAAGATTTAAAATTTGTTGATTAAATTTAGTCAAAATTTCTAATTCTTGTGAATTTAAACTTTGAGTAAAATTTGAATTAAGTTCTGATTGATGATTTTCAATATTATTTAATAAATTTTGTTTATTTAATTCAATTGATTCAATTGATGTTTTAAATGAATTTAAATTTTGTTCTAAATTATATTTCTTATTAGAAATTTTACTAATTTCTGAAATAATTGGTTCTCTTGATGAAATTAATTCATCTAATTTTCTTGTTTTAGTTTTCAATTCATTATTTAATGCTGTTAATTCAGAATCAATTATTTCAATATCTTCATTACATTTTTTTAATTCTCCATTAACTTTCAATAATTCTTTCTTTCTCTTAGTTTGTAATTTTAATGCATCAATTCTTGAATTTTTATAATCACGATATCCACCACTTAAAATACCTTTATTATCAACACGATCTCCATCAAGTGTTATAGCATTAAGTCTATAAGATCTTGATAATTCAGAACATTTACTTAAATTACTACATACTATAGTTGTTCCAAATATTTGTTTTAAAGCCGGTTTGATTTTGGGATTATCATGTTTAATCTTATTAATTAATGGTATAAATTCATGATCTTCAGAATTTGGGAATTGAATTGATCTTTCATTTAATCTATTCAATGGCATAAATGTAACTCTTCCAGCATTTAAATTAACAAGTTCATTCATTAATATTGATGCTGTATTATCAGTATCAACAACAACATGAAATAAGGAATTTCCTGCAACTACTTCAACTGCTGTCTTATACTTATCATTAACTTGAAAAAGCTCAGCTAATGGTCCATAAACTGATTCAGATAAATTAAGTCTTTCAGCTATAGATTTTACAGCTGCAAGACCTTTTGATTGAGCTCTATCCATAGTTTGATTTACTTTATGATTTGCATTTGCAACATCATTCTCTAAAGAATCATGAATACTTTTGAATTTTAATTCTGACCTCCAAAGTGACTTTTTCTCGTCAGTTAATTCAACAACTTTTAAACGTAATTCATTTATATCAGATTTTAATGAAGTAATTTCAGTAAGTTGTTCAGAACTATTTAACAATTCATTTAAATTATTTAAATTTAAATTAAATTCATTTATTTCATTTTGTCCAATTGAAATTTTATTATTTATTTCAATTAATTCACTATTTTTATTATTCAAATCATTTTCAAGTCTATTAATTTCATTTTTAAGCCATTTATCTCTTTGTTTCTTATTTGAAAATTTTGTAAATCTTAATTGTTTAGCATATAATGCTCTTTGCTTTGAATTTAAATCTCCTAATTCTAATTTAATTTGTGATTCTTGTTGTTGAAATTTTTGTAATTCCGGTTTTAATTGTGAATATTTTAATTCACTATCTTTAATTAATTTACGATATTTTTCAATTTGAGTTTTTGAAGTCGAATTAAATTCTTGTGATTTATTTATACTTGATCTTAATTCATTTACTTGAATTTCCTTTTCAGTAATTTCTTTAAATAAAGTATTATAATCTGATTCAGATTGTGATTTTTCTAAACATGAAATTTTTAAATCAGTTTTCAATTTATTTATTGAATCAATTAATTCTTGACAAGTAATTTCACGATTTTTAAGATCTTCTAAATCCAGTTGAGAATTTGTTAATAAATCATTATATATTTGTTCATTTTCATCAATTGAATTTGTTAATTTATTAAGTTCATCATCGAAAATCTTAAATTCAAATATTTTCTTTGATTTTTCAAGAATTTGATACTCTTTTAAATCATTTGATTCAATTTGAAGATCACTTAATCTTGAATCAAGTGATTGAAGTGATTCTTCTATACGTTGTTTCTTAAAATTTGAATTATTCATTTCTTTCATTGATTCTTTAAATTTTGTTTCGAAAACTTTTGCACCACTAACTTCTTTTAATAAAGCTAATCTTTCTGAATCTTTTGAATTTGTTAATGAAGTAATTCTTCCTTGTGGGACAATATAATAAGGATTTGAACGAGAAAATCCAGCACTTTCAAGTAAATTCATAATATCTGAACGCGTTGCTGATTTCCCATCAAGAGAGTAATCATCTTTCTTTAACCCAATGGTTCTTCTTACGGCCAATTCATCTTTGGCAATGGGGAATCGACGGTCGGTGTTATCAAACACAATTTCTACGTATGCTGACATAACATTTCCTGAACCTTCATGAATTAAACCTTTTCTTTCTTCTCTTGTCATATGCGTATAAGCGTCAGAAAGTACAAATCTTATAGCGGCAAAAAAGTTAGATTTTCCCGATCCGTTTCTTCCGACAACGACATTATGCTGAGGTGAAATCAAGTCAATCACAGTGGTGTTCTTATACGTCTTAAACCCCTGTATAATTATTCGTTTAATATGCATTATATTTAATTGAAGTATGGAGTAAGTGAAAATCATATAATTTACGCGACGCGAACTTCATCCAGTGTCGCACCACCGGGATTGGCGCGACATTATTTGCAACCATTTTCGGTGGGTACGGGCGCGGCATTATTTGCAACCATTTAACTGCAAAAATAAAGTAGTATTTAAGGGTGAATTGTATTGAAATACAAAAGGACTATAATTGAAGAGTCAGGGTTTAACTGCTGTTCTGGTTTGGCTATTCAACTATGTTGTAATTGAGCACTTTGTTGGTTGGTGCTTTGTGTATTTGAAAACCCTACTTTCTCATTATCCCTTGACTGAATCCTTTCATGACTGAACCCTTTGGGCTGTTTCTTGTTAAACCTTTCGACGGATCCAGAGTATTTAAGATATTTCGGAACATGTATATGGAAGCTAGTATATGCTGGTGTATACTTGTGCTTCCTATAATCTATCGTCGTATATCCTGCAAGGTTGAATCGGTATATAAGTACAAGACTTTCTGAAATCAACTCATTTGTCATGTTATTCAAATACTTGTTTCTCCGTTTCTTGGTGGCTTTCGTATTGGTTAAGGGCCCTACCGAATCTCTTATAATGATATTTTCAAGCTTGACAATAGAAAGTACAAGAGCCTGGTTATTGAGAAGCGTAGTTCATGAGATTATTATAGGGATTTAATTGGTGGTGGTGTTTTTCGCAAATACTTACTTTCAACTACAACTTATTGACGAAACCAGTGAAAAAGCTCAGTAAATAGTTTGTAAGTGTATCTGAATATAATTTCGTAACTTTAAATGATTTTTGTCTATACTATAGCTATAGTGCATACACTGAATAAAGAAATCCTGTGATTTCTGATACAAAGTAGGCGTAAGTGGTTTAACACTCACCTATTAGTAACTTTGGAAGACGTAGTTGTAGATCAGCAATTACTCAGTTCCCTGGTCGGACTCTGTAGCGCTATTGTGGTCTCAATTTGTCAGAAATGTTAAGCCACTTTTGAATAAACCCCATCGTTTCCAATAAACCCAATAAATATCATGATAGCAGAAGTTTAATCATTCAGTATAAAATAATCACCACTTTATACAACAACTTTTTAATCGGGAAGTTTGGAACGACGAAATCAATTTAGATTTACGATAGTTTTGTGATTATACAGAGAAAGTATTATTTTATTTTTTACCGTCGGCTAAATTTGCCGAACAGTCGTAAATCATAAAAGTAGGAGGATGACTTGAAGTTCGAAGAAAAATCAAGTATCACCGTTTATTCGTTTTATCGCCCTTAGTCTTCTTACGAAATGGATCCTGAATATTTGAAAACTTATGGACTAGGATTAATTAAGCTTCTTTACGCTGGTACATACTTGTTCTTCATGTACAATATCATTCGGCTCCCACCACAGCTCAATGAATATTCAAGCTCGAAAGTTACTGCACTGAACTCGACTGCTGTCAGTTTTGTTCATGTATGTGTTCGTCTCATTATACCTTTAATCTTAGTCCCTGGTCCAAGCAATAGATTTGCAAAGATATTTTTCAGTTTGACAGTCGAAGATACCAGGGACTGGTTATTGAAAGCTACAATTGATTGGATCATTATGGGGATCTATTTACTAGTGGTTTTTGTGGCAGACAGTTATTTGCAACTGAAGCGTATTGATGTAAGCAGTGACAAAAAAGACCAGTAGCTTTAAGTTACGTTCTGAGTATTTGTACAAAAGAGACCAGTAGCTACCGTTTGGTTGATTTTATTCAATATTAGTTACGTTCTAACTTACGTTTTGGGTGTTTCTACTTTATGTTGTATTTCATGTTGTATTTCAGTGTATAAATTTAGTATAAAATAAGTTATTTCTTGTTTTAGTACATATACGTTACGGAACACATCATCGTCTTCTAACCTTCACACCAGGCACGTAAACTAGAACTAATGAGAAAACCTTGAACATTTGACCATTCATAATACCCACTTACTGTCCGTGGTGCTTATTGCCCCACCTATCGGTTAAATCACCTAAATTGGTATTGGGACTCCAAACAGTTTCTGAATTTGTATATGGAGTTGGCGGTAGTCGAAATGGCATTCTTACTGGAGTTCCTTGAACACCTTCCTCAATTGTGTCTTGACCGTACGTAGGGATTAGTTTATCTCCACTAATAAAAACACTTAATTCATAACTAGCTATTTCAAATACCTTAGGATCATCTGTCTTGAGTCGGCTCTTATTAGGTCCACCCCATGCCTGTTTGGAAAGATTATGGCTACCCATCAAAATCCACCTAAGTGAATTCCAATTATCACCGTTATCGCATGCATATACCTTAACGTGAGGAACCACATCTTCTCTACCTGTGGCATTTGATTTATCTTCCGACCTCCACCGGTGTAAATACGGTTTAATGTTCTGATCAAATTGATCGATAGCCATTTTCGAACTGGATGCGTTGAAATGAACCGCAGTTCCGGCCATGAATCCAAACGTACTAGAAGCTATATCTTGACTTGAAGGAAATATAATTTGAGGTTCATAATTATATTTGTCTTGATGGGCAATACTTGATTCACTACCAGGTTCAAGTCGTGGCACTGGACCTGATCCTGCAAATATAGTAGGACAGATAAGATGGGTAAATACAGATGAGGTTTGACGCCTAGCTGATGCAAATGGTGATGCTATAGATGAAACTTGTGCTAAAACTTTTAAATTTTTATCAGAACTAATCATTGGAAGGTCTTGAAGGAGTCGGTGAAGTCTCCCATATCCAAACGTAAATTCTTCGCCCACAGAATACACTCCTGGAACCAGAGCAACTAAATCCACGTTTACCAGTGAAAAATCATAGACGGTCAATGCTTTGGCGAGATGGTTGAGCTGGGAACGTTGGTAGCGCCGAAGATAGTCGGCGAGTTCGGCCGCAAACCGCCTACCTTGGGGCGACGTGGTAGCGCCGCGCGCAAGACGACCGGACCGCCAAACCATCTGCGTTAGCCCTGCAAAATCAAGCTGGGTTAAATTACATGACATTATCACCACTTCCAAAGCATCGGGATAAAAATTGATCATCATTTTCGTATGGTGAGATCCGTAGCGTATTGGTAGAGGCGCCACTATCAGTGAGATGTTGAATTGACGAATTTCATCTCGACATTTAGATACTGGATCAGAACCTGTGACAAACGTTATGGGACTGGTACGGGCAGCCGGATGGATATGGCTGAGGAAAAATGGAACGTCTACGGAGAAATTGAATTGATAAGATCGACGGAGGTCTGCAGCACCCACCAAATCGGTGATTGAAATGGTGTCGTTATTAATTTGGGGAGTATCGGTGCCGATGAGTTCATAGCTGCGATTTGTAAGGAGACGAATGGGTGACATCAATGGAGGATTGGCTGGTGTGGTTGGTATATCATCTTGATTCAGTATAGGTACCGGTGATTTTGTAGGAAGTATAGGTTCATTTGGCTGGTCGTTTGCTTTAGACTTTGAATTTTCAACGCAGGGTTCATTTTCTTTAGGGGGATTTAATTCTTGTAGTTTCGATGCTTCTCCGCTAATTCTCCCAGGACTTGTCTGTTCCACAATCTGTGGTTCTGCCCTTGACTCTTGTTTCAGTTTCTTAGCCCAATGGCGGGCCGCTGCTTCGCTAGCTTGTGATCTCTTCATGGAGAGTATTTCGCATTAAATTTCACTTCACTAAATTTAGCACCATTTACTTCTAGGTGTTCATAAGCTGTTGCAACAAAGTTCCTGATTTTCATGACAATCACATTCAATTACGCCAACGGGGATGCTGTCAGCTCGCCTACCGTTATAGTATCAGGAAGAACGTCATCGTCAGCCAATTCTATCCGATTTACCAATAATAATAATCAAGTTTTTCCCCCGGTTATAGCCCCAGTTTGCAATGGACAATTCAAAGCGGTGGTCCATGTTTCACCGGGTACTAACCAATTGTTAGCTGAAACATTACCTGGGCCAGTCAATCAATTTGGATTTGTTGAAAACTCCAATTCAATTTCTGATCGGTCACAATTAGACCTCGTGTACGCTGACATCGATGCTAAACCGGTCCATCTCTGTGTAATCGTGGGCCGCGATTCGACCGGTGCTTTTGATCTCCCACGGTACCGGGCCCAGCGCGGCGAGCAGCCGCTGCTTGCCACAGCGGTGGCTAAACTCAAGGTGGTTGGTAGATTGATGCAAGCTTTCACTCATGACGATTTTAGAAACGCTGGACTTAGTAATCGATCTTTTCATTTTGTAGAAGAACAAGTGAATCATCAGTCAATTTTTGGTTATAATGTTGATTCTCCAACTTCTCACGCTGAGATCAAAGTGCATGTTCTTCGATCAAATAAGACGGTAGCTGAAATAAGAGATATCAATATGGCTCAACAGAATCCCAACGCTTCTAATAGTGGAGGATTATTCAGTGATGCTATCAAACTTATCGAAAATTCTGATATTTCTAAACCTTATAAATCAATGGGTACTCCAATTCAATGTGCTGTAATGTACTTGGATGCCCATTTTGATGTCAAGAGACAACTAATTCTTGGACATGCTGCACTTGGTGGTGGAACAGGAACTGTAAAACTTGCGATATTTGGTTCTCATGGACTTCACTCTTGGCCATTGTCGTTTCCGCTGGTAGTACCTAGCTTTCTTGATGCTACTCCATTATCTACAGCGGAAGTTGCAAATGATTGTAATGAGTGTGGAACTTCGTGGGAATGTTTCAACATCACCGCCGGGGCCTTCCTTCATGAAATCGGTCACTTATTTGGATCTCCTCATCAAGTTGATGGGGTTATGCTTAGAGACTACGTTTGGTGGAATCGTTCGTTTATGACTTCTGAAAGTAGGTGTATGAGGACAAAATCTAATGGAGCTGTAATTGGCAATGATGGAAACTGGCCAAAAGTTTGCCATTGGAATAAAATGGATCTTGTTCGTTACCTTCATCACGGCTCATTCTCCTTACCAATTGATCAATTTGGAAAGTCTCAATCAACTTTAATGCAACGAAATCCAGGTAATGAAGCACCTACGTCTTATAATTTGGGTGGAAGTTGTGTGGTTAAGTCACAATCAGGAATATTCATGATTGAATATGTAGTGAAAGACTTGGCAAGGTATCATATTGCATTTTTCCCTAAATTTTACGGAGGTTCAGGAGCTCATCATGAGTTGACTCTAAATTACGATGATTGTTATCGAGACTTACAAAAGCACTCTAAAACTGTTGAAGAAAATTTCCTGGTTCGAATTCTTTCACTTACAGGAGATTTGTACATTGATAATTTCAAGAAACATTGTGCTAATTCTAATACCGTTCGTAGTGATTTTGGTTTGGGTAGAGGTACTCTTACAGGATATAAAAGTGCATTACTTGGAAAAGCCGGTGATAAGCAAGAATGTATTATTGGTTTCAATGTACATACGCTTTCAAAAATAAGAATCTATCATGGAGGAGCCCTTGATGGATTTGAATTCTTTTTTGGTTCATCTAATCAACCACCTCCAGTTCCTCCAAGAAATTATCTTAGTAAATTAGTTAAATCGGTAGCTGGACCACCAACAACATCTGGATCAAGTCTGTGCGTTATCGGGAACAAAAAATCCCATTATTCTGACTTTAATGTACCTCCAGGAGACTCAATTAGTAAATTTAATTTCCGTAATGGAGCTTGGATAGATGCTATTCAATTTGAGACATCTTCAGGTGTAAAGTCTCCCATGTATGGGAACGCCAATGGAGGGCATCTTTCAACGCTTGAAGCACCTCCAGGCTACGATGTGGTTGGAATGTATGGCTACACTGGTTCATGGATGGACGGTGTAGGGATTATCTATGCTAAAAAGTAAATATGAATAAAAGTCAACGTAGACCGGCTACCGTATCCTTCCATATCTTCAACATCTCTTGTATAACTTCTCTCTATTCCTCAACCTCTCTACTCCTCAACTTTTCGCTTCCTCAACTTCTCTAATCCTCAACCTCTCTACTCCTCAACTTCTCTCTTCAACTTTTCACTCCTCAACCTGTCTCTCAATAACCTTATCCCTGGCCTGATTATACTCTACTGGGTACAATTCCGCCAATCCCTGTTTTTGACTAAACATCTTTTTCTTCCCGTGCGTCACCCGTTCGATCCTGGTCTCGATGTCACTAATATCCTTTTGAAGTTTACTTACTTTACTGACACCATTATTAGAACTGAAATATTCACTATATAGTTTGGATAAAGATTCAAGTTTCTGATGTAGTTCAGCAGATTTCTCTGCTATCCTTTGATTCTCATTGTTAATATGCCCACTCAATTGAGCCTGATGAACTAATGATTTATCTAATTGTAACGAATCAAGTGCAAATGCTACTGTCTTTGTCAAGTACTCAGTATGATCATTTACACTATTATACTCAAAATGCTGTTGCTCATCATCACTTGCAACATACTCAGAGTCACTAGAACTTTCCATAGCCCCAATTGTAAGTTTGGGAAATGGGTTTAAATATTGGGTGATAAAAGTGTGGAGTACAAAGATGAAGATAGATTTGATTTCGCACCGTCAACGTTTTTACTCTTAATCAACCAAGTCAATGTCATTCCAATTACAGAACTCTGAAGTTTTAGCCAGGCTTAAACCATTTGGAATTCTGTTTGAAAAATCCCTTAGTGATTTAATTAAAGGAATTAGATCTCATTTAAAAGAATCACCAGAAAGTTTACTGAATTTTTTAGATAATGCAATTTCTGAATGTAAAGATGAATTAACCACTACAGATTTGGAAACAAAGGCAATGGCAGTACTTAAATTGGCTTACCTTGAAATGTATGGATTTGATATGTCATGGTGTAATTTTCAAATTTTAGAAGTTATGTCATCAACCAATTTTCAACAGAAAAGAATTGGTTACTTAGCAGCAATTCAATCATTTAAAAATGAACAAGATTTATTAATTTTAGCAACAAATCAGTTTAAAAAAGATTTAAATTCTTCAAATCATATTGAAGTTGGGCTTGCATTAAGTGGAATTGCAACAATTGTTACTACAAATTTATCAAAAGATATAAATGATGATGTTTTAATGAAATTAAATCATTCAAGTGCTTATATTCGTAAAAAAGCAGTTTTAGCAATGTATAAAATTTTCCTTCAATATCCTGATAGTTTAAGATTAAATTTTAATAGAATTATAGAAAAACTCGACGATAATGATGTTTCGGTGGTGAGTGCAACTATAAATGTTATCTGTGAAATTTCAAAGAAAAATCCAAATATTTTCGTTAATTACTTACCAAAATTTTTCATTATACTTGAACAAAATGAAAATAATTGGCTTATAATTAGAGTACTTAAATTATTTCAAAGTTTATCAAAAGTTGAACCAAGAATGAAAAAGAAAATTTTACCAATTATACTTAATATGATGGCTACAACCGATGCTTCTTCTTTAAAATATGAATGTGTTAATTGTATTATTAATGGTGCAATGCTTTCAACAGATTCTTCAAGGGATAAAGATGTAGCTAAAAAATGTATCGATCAACTCATGCATTTTTTTGAAAATGGTGATTCTAACTTAAATTTCGTTGGATTACTTGCCCTTATTAATATCTTAAAATTATTCCCTTCTTTTATGCATAAAGTCCCTGGTGTTTCAAAAACGATCATGAAATGCCTTGTTGATCGTGATATAATCATTAAACAAAAGGCTTTGGAAGTTTGTCATTACCTTGTAACTGAAGATAATTGTGTAGAAATTGTTAAAACTCTTCTTCTTCAATTATATCCAACTGATTTAACTCCAACTTCTGAATCATTAAAACTTGAAATTTTCGCTACAATTCTTCAAATAACTTCAAAAGATAATTATGCTAATGTACTTAATTTCGATTGGTATGTTGCAGTTCTTAAAGATTTAATTAACCTTACATTATTACCATTACCTTCATCTGCAAATGCAGTTGTTTCATCTAAAACTTCAAATGTAATTGCCATTAAAGTTGGTGATGAATTGAAGTCTTTAGTAAGTAAAGTTCCTTCTATAAGGCCTGCTTTATTGAAAAAAATCGTTTTGAATCTTTTACTCGATGTAAAAGTTTTGGATAATTGTCCATTACTCTTGAAAGATTTTTACTGGATCATGGGTGAATACGTTGATGATTTGAAACCTTTGGATGATGACGATAGCGATGATGAGAACGAGTATTCAGAAACCTCGGTTGTTTATTTGGGTAAGAAGATTCAATTATTCAATACTCTTGTCAATAACTATATCGATGTGTCCTTAGGAAATTCTTCAGAAACTCATTTCCCAATATCAAAAAAATTGAGTAATTTACCTTATGCCGATGTACTTGTTGTTTTGATCCAAGCACTCGTCAAACTATTCAATGGAATAGTTCATGACTATATTTCAATTTACTCCAGACCACATGGAAAATTACCTCATGGAAAAGTTGACGAATTAAGATTTTACCTCTATAAATTGATCAAGTTTTTAGGTAATTGGGAAAATCATGAAAACTATGAAGTTCAAGAACGGACATTATCATGGAGTGAGTTCCTTAAACTTGCTTTGGAAGCATTAACTGAAGGCGACGTTTCTTCATTGGAAAAGATGGAAGTTGACGAAATCAAGTATTATGAAACGTTGGTGAAGGAAAAACCTGCTGAAAGTGAAGTCAGTGGAAGCGAAGACGAAGATGAAGACGAAGACGAAGAGGAAGAGGAAGAGGAAGAGGAAGAGAAAGAGAAAGAGGAAGAGGAAGATGAATATCAAGAATTGTCTTCCGGTGAAGAGCATGATGTAGAGGAAAGTGAAGAACAGGAAGAGAATGGGCAAGAAACTCAAGAGCAGGAAAATAATGAAACTCCAGATCAAAACAGCTACGCTCCAGAGGAAGAAGAATTGCCATTCCTTTTAACACATATCCTTCCATCGTTCTTTAAAACATACGGACTTAATCCAATCTCTTACAATTCACAGAAAAGAATTCCGCTACCTGATGATTTGGACCTCGATACCGAGATCAGTATGCTTCCTGACTTAGGAACTTTTAGCGAAGATATTGACTCTGATGATGCTTCATTACTTTCACCTGATGAAAGTGATGTTGCAAGTCAATTCAGAGAAGTGACACTTTCTACAAGTGAAGAAGATCTTAGAAAGAAAGAAAGATTAGAAAGATTAAAGGATGATCCATATTATCTCACATCAAACAGTGACGGTAAAAAGTCAAAGAAAGCGAAGAAATCGTTAGTTGATACAGTAAATAATCAAGCTGATGACAGTGAAAGTAAATCTGATAGTATACTTGAAACACAAAGTAAAAAATCAAAAAAATCAAAATCTAAAAAGATTAAAAAGAATAAAGTTGTTATTTTGAGTGAAGAGACTATTGGATCTCCAGATCAAGAAGAGCCAAAAGAAGAGGATATCAAGAAAATAAAGAAGAAGAATGTAATCAAGATAGATTCTTCCAATTTAGATAATTTTGATTTGAATTCTGTTGCTGTATCGGATAGTACTTCATTGGGTGATAATGCATTTGAGTATAACATTGATTTACAAGAATTGAGAGATCGTTTAGCCAGTGAATCAAAGGAGAAACCAAAGAAGAAGAAACTGAAAAAGGAGAAACTGGGAAAGCTGTCAAAGTCAAAACTGGAAAAACTGGAAAAACTGAAACAAACTCTGGAACAAGTGAACCAACCTCTGGAACCTGTGGATATCTTGGAAAATCAGCAGGAAAACGGTCCAGAACAACTTATCGACCTCTCTACCAATAAGGAACCCAAAACGAAAGAAGAAGTAGAACCAATTGGTAGCGTAGAGAGAGTAATTCAAGTCAAGCCTAAGAAAAAGACTAAAAAGAAGGCCAAAATCATAGAATAGACAGTCATAATATTATACTTATTCATATACTATACTTTGTAGGTATCTAAAAATGTGTTTAATTTCAAAATTCATTTACTATATTGTATACTTTTAAGTTAATCGTCTCTATGTATTTTATCTTTAGTTACTAAAGGAGTTCCTTCAGATACAACTTCAATATCAGTATCGGTAGCATCAGTTTCTTCAGCAGCTACTTGAATAGCGGTATCGACGGTTTTCTTTTTAGATTGACCATAAACTGGAGAAAATCCCATTTCTTCAACTTTTGATAACATTGAATTTCTTACTTTTATTGATAATTCAGTTACATCTTCATTAGTTTCTATATCATCAGTTGAAACAGGAGGTAAGACTTCAATAGTAATTTCACCTCTATTAAATACTTTATCTTTAGCATTAAATAATGTTGAATAATTTGATACTGCAACTGGAATAATTGGAATTTTAGCTTGTTTAGCTAAATGGAAAGCACCTTTTTTAAATGGTAAAAGGTTAAGTTTTTTAGTTGCTGATCTTGTTCCTTCTGGGAAAATAAATAATGCTCTATCATTTTTTTTCAATGAAGTAAGAGCATTACTTAAAGTTTTTTGAGCTTTTTCTCCCTTTGATCTATCTAAGAAGAAAGCACCTGATCCTAACATAACCCATCCTAAAATTGGTAAATATTGTAATGCTTTTTTGGCTGTAACAGTATAACCTGGTTGGAAAACTTTACCTAAAATAAGTAAATCAACTGCACTTTGATGATTAGAAATAACAACTGCTGGAGTATTCCTTAATATTTCTTCATTTTTAATATTAATTTTAATTCCTAAAAAGGTGGAGAAAGTATAGTAAAATGCTTTTGCCATTGCATATTGAGTATAATGACCTTTACCAATTAATTTCAAAAATACCATAGCAATAAGCGCGTACAAAGAACATCCTGCTATTAATGATCCAAATACTATGGATTTTAAGTAAAATTTAACCGTATTTAATACTCCCATTTTGGTGTAGTTAATGGGAGTTTTTTTGGGTTCTCGAAAATACCCTAATTGTAGGATTTGGTTGCACACGCTTCGGCATATGGTTGCAACGGTAACTACATTAAAAGAATGGACTTGAGGAAAGATGGTGGAGTAAAGAGCTAACGGTTAAGACGGTGAAGTGGAAGGATGTAGGGGTTTTTCCACTGGGAAAATTATCTGCTTGAATACCTGTTTGGGATATGTAGAACCCAGACGTTTATTGCTGCAAAAAGTTCTCACAACCGTTTCGTAGATATGATATTTGCAAATTGTTGGTCTTAACAAACTTGAAGTGTCGGGAGTCAGATACTCGTGTGAGTGTGGGGAGGTGTAAGTCTGCTTTAACTTGGTGATGTTACTTGGATCTCTGATTTTCATGTATGGCAAACATAAGGTATTGCCAAACAGAGCCAAAGATAGGCCAAGCTAGTGCCTGCTATCTCATACCTAACTTTTATAAGCACTTTATTAACTCCATCAAGCAATGGTAAGTCACCGCTCACTTTCCTCAAATAGCAGCGCCCATTCACACCTTCAGTAATTTTCATGAATCCACCTCCTTAGTCCCTGCTCGATATCAGCTTAAGTACGGCTGAAATACTGCGCAGTAGTTTTTTTCATCAAATTTTAAGCCAGCAAACACTAGCCATGGCAAGAAAATCAAAAGTCCCTGCATCTTCAGGTAAACCCAAATCAACGGCGTCAATATTTGCTGACCAAGACTTTGAATCAATAAGTGATGTATCAACTAATCGTAAAAAACAAAAACAAATTCAAGAACAAGAGCGTCTCAAGAAATTAGCTGAAAATTCTAATCGTGATGAACCTGGTAATTATGGATTCCCTTGGAATATCATATTCATCATACAAGATTTCCTTAATGAAAACTTGGATTTTTGTAAGTTTGCTCAACTCATGGTTTTAGGTTACGTCTCTCAAGTTTTCTACTTAACTTTTGCTGATGAACTTCATGAAAAGGCTGCCCTTATAGGATTTAATGTATTTGCTATTATTCTTGGACTTGCATTAACTTTCCGTTCTACAATGGTTAAATCAAAGCAAAATAAAAACATTGCTCAACCGATTGTACCTGAGTTTAATCTTGTTTACGCTGTTTTCATTCCTATTGCATTTTCATTACTTTTAAATCTGAATTTTTTTCTTATAAACTTGGCTTTAAATTATTTCGTTATTGAAAATTTACATCCTTTCGCTCAACTTGGTGCTAGTATTATGTACTATCATATTTATAGCGATGAAAAAACCCTTCCTATAAATTATTTTATTGGTGTTGCTATACTTCATTTAATTATAACTTCTGTATTTAATTCTATAAATCAAGGTTCTCATGATACTGAAACTGAATTATCAAAAGAAGTCATTGAACAAGATAATACTGTTGACTTAAGTCTTGTTAATCACACCAATAAATCAGGTAATAATGTTACTTTAACCAAAACTGAAATTCAACTCGTTTCTGTATTCATTATTAATCTTTTATTGAATTTACTGACATCTTTCGACATTTCCGTGATAATATTTCAAAAATTAGTGATTTCATTATTAATAACTTTATCCATAGTATACCCTGTGTTTAAAGTTTATGAATATTTAAATAACAATAAGCTATTAGCTGCATTGGTCGTTGCATTATTTGGTACAATCTTCTACTATGCTACTGTTTATCAATTAGAACCAATTCTTGATGATAATCCTCTTGTTTGGTTATTTAACTACTTAACAAACAATGGAGATTATAAAAATTCTCTTCGTTTCAAAATATTAACCTCTTGGTTGGTTGTACTTCTGGTAATGATTCCTATCGTCTATGGAATTTCAGACTCAATTTCATTGAATTCAAGAAGAAAGGTTTGGCATTACGTTTTATTGCTTTCTATTGCCCCAGTATTAGTCAAAGAACCTTCTTTCACCTCTTTGGCATTGTTAGGATCTTTGTTCGTATTTATTGTTTTGGAAATAATAAGATACAATAGATTCACTTTTCTTGGGGTTTGGCTTTATGATCGTTTAATTTGTTTCCAAGATTTCAAGGATTTGAAAGGACCTTTGAATTTGAGTTACATTTTCTTGATCTTGGGTGTAGTATTACCAATCATTTATGACTTTGTTATATTAGGTGGAGGAATAACTATAAGATCATTTATTGGTATTTTAGGCTTAGGTGTTGGTGATTCCATTGCTTCAACCGTAGGTAAGAAGTTTGGATCCATCAAATGGAGACTGGGTACTAAATCTTTGCAAGGTACTCTTTCCTTCATGGCATCTACAGGTTTGGGATTCTGGGTAGTCGATCAATACTTATTAGAATCTAGTCAAAAAGTTACTAATTGGGAAAATATCTTCATAACATGTTTATTAGGTGGGATTTTAGAAGGTAGTGCTACTTTGAATGACAACTTCTTGATTCCTTGTATGATGCTTATTGCTTTTGAAGTCGTCACCATTAAATTTCCATAAACTTCACATTAAATAAGGATATATTACATTTAAATAGAATTATACTATTTAATCGACATTTCAATCTATACTAAATGTAAAAATTATACTTGGCCGTGTTATCGAAGTCATCACGAAGCTTGGTCAAGAATGAAGTTTCAAATATATCATTTATATGTAATTTATGCAGTTCAGGAGGTATAGAACTAGAAGAAGCTCTTCTCGATCTTGAATTAGTCATAAACATAGGAACATTGGATTTTTCAAGGTAATTGAAATTACTGTAATCACAGGTTTCATCTAAATTTGCTGGATTGTAATCAGGAGCCAAATACATCCCTGAATCTGTAGTATATTCTTCTCCAGTATATCTATGGTCATAGTTGTCAGAAGTTACTGAAGAAACGGAATTTCTGGGTGGTCTTACACACGATCCTTTACGAATAGCATGTTGCAACAAATGAACTTGATAATCTTCTAAATCAGAATCTTCTTCATCATCTGACATAATTGCATTTTCATTGACGGGAGACGTCAAATGGCCACTGAGTGATTTTATCGAATCATCTGAGGTGGCGATGTTTGTGGTCGAGCTAATACACAGAAACTCATCATTTACCGTGGGACGTTTGGTTCCATAATATGGTTCAATAGATTTAGATCGAGGCTTGACAATAGCGGGAGCGATCACTGATGTATTTTGTGATAGAGATTTATATATAGCTTCTTCGGTATTGAGAGCACGGTTGGTTGTTTTTACGTTGCTAGAATATTTCCGGTGATAGAACAGGTCAGTAGTATAGAAAGGTTCTTTACTATCCATAGAATAAGTAGAAGAAGAAGTAGTAAATATTTGAAAACAACGTGGTCCAGATAAGAATCTTAGATAAGAGAAATGGCGGCGCACGACAGTAATGCTGCAAACTTACAAAATAGACAATAATGTCGAATTCTAGACAAACTTAAAAACAATTGAATTATTGATTAAGTATAGTGTTATTTACTGGACGGTATACTAGTTCAATTTGAAATCAGCAAAAAATTGTAAAATTTCGTTGGCTACTTCAAAAGGTTGAGTAGTTCCTACAAAATGACCTCCATCAAGTGCAACAACTCTAACATTCTTTGAATCTCTCTCATAGGCTTTAGCTCCAGGAAAAATAAATATTGGATCATTCTTACCCCATACTGCCAAAATATGTACGTTAGATTCTCTAAAATATTTTTGAAATTGAGGATATATTTTGGTGTTAAATCTGTAATCAATAGCTAGATCAATTTGCTGTTGGATTGATTTAGGTGAGTTCAAAAGAGAATAGAAATCAGTGAATGCCCAATCTGGATCAATAACTTCTAAGTTTGGTTCACCTTCATTATACTGGCCTTGAACCAGTTTGATATCGCTCAACAAAGAAACAATAGGACCAGTAATTTTCTTATAAGTATCCAGAGATTTATCATTCAACAAACCTTCATCAGCAGCTTTCCAAGGTTCTTTTAAAATTGGCCAGAAAACATCACCAAAACCTTCGTCGTAAGCATTCCCGTTTTGAGAAATTATAGCAGTGACGTTTTTCCATTTATTCAGGGCAATTCTTAATCCTGTTGGTGCACCATAGTCAAAAATATACATGGAAAAATTATCAAATTTAATCACGTCTAAAAAGTCATTTATGGTAACTGCAAGATTATCAAAAGTAAACTTATACTCTTCTGGAACAATTGTTTGTCCGAATCCTGGAAGGTCAGGGGCAATTATATGGAAATGTGGTGATAAAATATGGATCAAAGTGATAAATTGTCTTGATGATGTGGGGAATCCATGAAGTAAGAGAAGTTTTGGTTTAGATTTTTCACCAGCTTCACGGTAGAAAATACTGGCATCTTTGACGGTAGCAGAGTGGAAAGTAGTAGGGATCATAATTGAGGTGAATTCAATGGAAAATTACCTTCCAACTATGCTAATCAATTTATACAAATTTTCATATTATTAATCTCCAAGATTTAGTTGCAAACCCCGAAGCGCACTATCAGTGTACGATAGTAAGCCTACTGTTACTAATACTGTTAATGGTTTAAGCTTGGCTTATAAATTCTTACAAATAATTTCTTACAAATCTTGAACCCACACTTGTAAGGGTGTCAGTCGCCACATAGATGTCATTACGTCTGGTATTTGCTCCAAAATTTCATTTGGTAAATTTCTTACATGTTCTCTTACTTAAGTTCTCTCAAGTACTATAATTTTTCTTACTATTTCATTTTACCATAAAGGATCACTCTAAAGATATTGAAACACCCAAGTACCACGGTTCAGGGATATGCTGGAGCTAAGGTGTGAAGGGCTATCAGGTAATGTAACTGGTTTTAAAAGATAATTATTGCACATGGTGATTGTAAAATTTCAATTGTACGCACATAATTATTCCAATTGTACGCACATGATTATTCCAATTGCAGGCGCATGACATTACCATTAAAAATAGTATGACTTGCCATCATCTATCAATTGTGGCAATGCTACTATGATTGTGGCGAATAATGAGGTTAAGATCGAATGCACCCCTGAGAAAATAATTAAAGTACATGCGTAGAAGCCTGCCAGGGCAATGATACAGACTTATTGCTTCGAAGTAAGACATTATACTGCATGTAAACGAAAGGGCGATTAGTCGCAGGTTTAGACAATACCTTTGATTTGCACAATTGTTCAAATGCATTCTCCACTTATAATTAATTTTTCACTTTTCCGTAATATACATGAAATAGAGCCCTATCTTACTGTGATGCCTGAAACGTATTTGTAGGCTAAATAGTTTAGATGTCTCTCGCATTAAATGCGCAAAATTACATCATTTTCGCCTCTTTTATACTAGTGTACCTAGATTATGCAGACTTACATGAAGCAAGAAATAAGCTAAGTGTAGGATATCAATGATTCAGTTCTCTTGATTGGGTTAAAAAGTATAAGCTTGAATTATTTTTGAAATCAAGCTTGATTATATAATTAGTCTGTAGCTAGTAAGTTACATTTTAGAACTTCCGTACATCAAAAAATAGTTTCGGGGACCAATTCAAATAAGATATGCATGGAAAGTTAATATGCATGCCGAAACTAGCAACCATACAAAAAACGTGA
This sequence comes from Metschnikowia sp. yHQL527, assembly GCA_030578455.1. Taxonomy (NCBI): domain Eukaryota; kingdom Fungi; phylum Ascomycota; class Pichiomycetes; order Serinales; family Metschnikowiaceae; genus Metschnikowia; species Metschnikowia sp. yHQL527. Next base: position 76,781 of record JAJMRR010000010.1, on the reverse strand, counting down.
TGATCGGATTAATCGCCTCTAAATTCTTAACAATTCTATCGGTCATACCTTACCTATTTTAAGTTGCAAATTGAGCGATATACTTTTCAGAAGAAATTCAAGTTCAAAATTTACTGCATCTTCTGACATAATTGCTAAAAAATTATAACTAAATTTATATAGTGTGAATTTCCTATAATATATATTAGTCAATTAGTACAATTTTACTTGAAATTAACTTAATCGGAATTCCACTGATTTTAACGAAATTAGCTTGAGTAGATTTTTTTCAGTTAGAGTTAACGGCTTTATTCTTTATCATCGGGATAGGAAATCTGCAACTTTCAATTTAATTTTCATATTCACACACTTTTCAAATTCTAAAATTAATTGTTCGAAACCTATTTCACATAAAAGGAACAATTGATGTCATATAATCTATTCAGCTTTATAACACATCATCTATAAACTCGGCTCATTATTTACTTATAAGTTTTCTCGACGGATTTCCGTAGTTACGGCTTCAAAAAGGTTAGACAGTTCCTGCACATGAGGCAAATATATGTCCATCCTATTCAAAACTACATTTTTAAAAATTGATCTTGTTTTCAATTTATACAAGTGCTAAAAAGTCTACCTGATCAGAAGCATCTTTTGTAATTAAGTGGGAATTAATTTTGAGTACCACTTAATTTGAAAGTTCTTCTCATAACGTTGCCCGATAATTAGTTTGCAATAAATTATTACATCCCATTTGGTCCGCAATAACTAATTTACCTTTTATACAGTTAAAATCATTATTTTAAACTTTCTTGACTTAGTGAATTAAACTTTATTGATAGTATAGAATATTCCCCATTTAAATTTTTTCTCAAATGACTGAATCACTCCCAATTTCCTGTATCTCTTGTCGTCGAAAGAAGATAAAGTGTAATAAACGAAAGCCATGCAATCAGTGTATTAAGAGGAAAATTCTTTGTCAATTTCCTGCTACTTTCAGAAATATTAAAATTAATGAAAATGAAGCAGATGATGAAAGAGATGACATGTTAGTACAGAAAACTATACTGCCATCAAATTCTGCTTCTTCCGAGGCAAAGTCCGAGCAAAGTTCTGATAATGATATTACAAGATTAAATGAAGAAATTGAATTATTAAGAAATGAAAAGTTTTCAGTCTTGCAAGAAAATTTCAAATTAAGTCAAAAGAATCATGAATTATCATCAAAACTTTCAAAATATGATCGTTCTGTTAATGCTAATCCTGAAAAGCATGAACATCCAGTTACTGGTGAAAAACATCAACATTTTGCCATAAGTGGTGAAACTTCTGAAATGGGAGAAAAGTACTATGGTCCTCAATCTTCTAATTTTATGATTGAAAATTTAAAGAAACAATCAAAAGGTAATGAAGAAACCATAGATAAAGTTAAATATGAATATATCAACCTTGGTGATAGTTCAAATGAGGCAAAGTATAGTAGTGATGTCGATAAATCTCATGAAGAAGAATCTCATGGACACAAATCAAATATTATCGAAAGATCATTACTTAAAAAGAGTTTACCCTTTTTGTTGAAGTTAGATCCTGATGTAAGTTCAGATACTGAAACTGAAGCTGATTTAGCTAAAACAAATTTTCAAGTTCTTTATAGATTACTGGAATTATTTTTTTCAAATAATAGTTATTATAAATGTTTCATATCCAAGGAATCAGTTTTGGGCTTCTTAAATGAATATAAGAATATCAAAGATAAACATTGGGAAAATGATGATGATCTTTTACTCTTGTATATGATTTTATTACTCCTGATTCAACGTCTCACATTAAAGGAATTCATTGAACTTAATTTAATTAATAAATCTGCTGATTCTATCAAAAGATTTAACCAATTTAAGAACCATCTTTCAAATAGTATCTTCCTGAATTTCGAAAGATTACGGCATAATTTGATTAATGAGTCAATAACAACTATTCAGGCATACATTTTATGTACTGAATGGTTCTTCATTGAACAAAGATACGAAGAGTCTTGGTCGATGTTATTCCATGCTTGTTCGATTGCTTATTCCATTGGATTACATGTAACTGGAATATTTAGAAGTAATTCAGAACCAATCAATAATCTCAGTAAAGGGGTTATGGATTCTGATACATCATCGGATGTTAAGCAAGAAGTGTTTTCAAATGCAAATGATGGAATGCAAGTAGATGATAACAAGAGTGATACCTCTGACTCTGAATCAATTGATGAAGAGAATGATATTGCCAGATTTAAAGTATGGTTTGCTTTAAAAAATATAAGTGGACAAATTTGTTCTGTTTTAGGTAGACCAAATCCTGTTTCCATTCAAGTTAATTCAATAGTTATCAAATCTTCAAATGAATCTAAACTTTCAAAAATCGATTTAAATGCACATAAAACTCAAGTGTTATTGAAGACCGGATTAAGTGAATGTTTAAGATTATCTAACATGATGCTTATAGAAAATTTTATGATCAATTTCACCATGGATGACCTTTTAAATCTTGACGTCAAATTTGAAAAAGAAATCGATTTATTAGAATGGTTTATTAGTGATGAATATGTTGATGATGAAAGTGATGGAGAAGCTGATGGTGATACTTCTGGTGATCGATTAAGTTATGATGAATTTAATCATTTACCATTAAAAGTCGATAAGACCAATGCGATTATTGATTTAATTACACTTTATATCAATAGAGCTAAATTATTAGAACCATTTGTTAATCAATTTGATAATCCTCTTGATACTGCTAAAATCACAAGATCATTATTTTTATGTATAATTAAATTTTTGGATTATACCACGAAATTCCTTCAAATCTTTTTAGACTTATTTGCGGAAAAATATTTGAGTTATGAAATTGAAATTTTAAATGAGCTTAGAGTTGGAAAGTTATTTAGAATTTATTATCCATTTTTAAATTCATTTATTTATCAAGGAATTATTGTTATATTTACGGTTTTAAATTATAAATCTAAAGAATTTATTGATTCCGTTAATACACCTTTATCTCATACAAGTAGTAGTACTACTAGTGGAGGTAATATTGGACAAGATCCTGATTCACCAATTGATTATAATGATTTTCTTAATCTTTTAGAAAATAAATTAAATGTTTTATTACAATTTGATAAAAGAATTTCTAAATTATTAAATAAAAGTATTAAATTATGGTCAACAAATATCATTTATTTAATTAATAGAAATATTCAACATATCAATTTAATTTATGAAAAGCAAAAGATTGAGAATCAAAAATTTGAACAAGATTTAAACGATTTTAAACATCAAATTGATCCTGTTAATATACCTGGTGGATCTAATAATATTGGAGAAGATGAACCAGGTCTTGAAAGTTTATTAGGATTTAATATGAAAGATCCATTTTGGTTAACTAATCCTGATAATTTACCTTATTATTTAAGTAGTCCAAGTGAAGAAGGATCACTTCCTGCTTCAAATAAGAAACCAAAACATTCAAGTGAAGAACAAACTGAACCTGATAATAATCATTTAGGACAATTAAATCAACAAGGAAATAGTTTATTCAACTTAAATAATTTAAATCAAGGTCAAGAATTCATATATCCTTCTCAAAATTCTAGTTTGAATCATTTGAGTACTCAACCAATGCAACAACTGATTCATCAAATACATCAACAAATTCATCAACCGGTTCCACAACAAGCTACACAGCAAATACCTCCACCACTTCAACAACAGCAATTACAACAACAACAACACCATCATCATCAACAACAATTACAACATCAACATCAACAACCACAATTACAACAACCACTTCAACTGCAACCTTTGCGACAACAACCTACTGATCAATATATGTATGATGGACAAGCAAATTCAATGTTTAATTATAATAGTTCAGGTGCAATTGATTCAAGACTTTTCACTCAACCACCAATACAAAATCAGCAAATGGAAACTGATCCTTCAACTATGCCACCTAATAATAAGAAACATCTTCCAGGACTGTTTCAATAATTGTAGTATATAGATTTATTTAGTATCAATTTAATTCCTTAAAAACATCCGTACAACCCGTTGATGTCCCCCGCGACATCATTTTCCCGGGGTGCACATCACCGAATATCCTCAACTTTTTTTGAAGAAATATTCCATTTAACACTTATATATATAATGTCTGGTTTTAAAAAATTTACTGATTTTTTGTTCTCTAAACAGTCATTGAAATATGTCTGTACTACACATTTCTGGGGGCCAGTATCAAATTTTGGTATTCCAGTTGCAGCAATATTAGATTTGAAAAAAGATCCAGATGTTATCAGTGGCCCAATGACTGGTTCATTAATTATTTATTCCTTAACCTTTATGAAATATTCATTGGCTGTTACTCCTCAAAATTACTTACTTTTTGGTTGTCATTTTGTTAATGAAATAGCTCAAATTGGTCAAGGTTTTAGATGGCTCAAACATCATTATGCTAATCCAAATAAAATTGAAGAGAAAACAGCTTGATCTCATGATAGACTTTAAACTATTAATTCATTACTTCTTCTATATCGGCATATATGTACTAATGTATATTATGAAATTAGATAAATTTTATAATTTAATCAAAAATTGATTTTGGTATATCATCAACTTGTGTAGGTCCAAGATATTGATCATCAAACTCATTATCTGATTCAGTTTCTGGAGACTTTGATTGTACAAGATTAAGTTTTTGTCTCTTATTGAATGGTAACGAATTTCTACCTCCATATGTTACTATTTCATCATGACTCTCCATTGACGAAGGAACTCCTGTACTTCTTTGACTATCACCTGTAAAACTAGATTGTCTTAAATTTGCATCTGCACTAGAAGTTGACGTTCTATAATTGGGTATTCCAGGTTTGCTCGTTACTTGATATCGAGATGATGTAGTTTGTGATGCCTCGTAAGATGATATTGGTTGTACTACATGACCAGGAAGAGTAAATTTAGGTTTTTTGAATTCTTCTTGATTTTGCTCAGATGTCGTTACTACCGAATCATCACCTGTTATTTGAATATACTCTACCAGTATATAAGGATTCTTTTGCATTTGAAATATTATAGGATCACCAGCATCCTTGAAAAAAATATCAAATGTAGCACCTTCACTTGAATTGAGATTGATATATTCTTCATTAGACAGTTCATTAACTGTCACTGAATTAAGTGACATTGCTAAATTCATAAAGTTTTTAAAATCTTTTAATCGGAAACTTATTGAAGTATTGAATGCTTCTAAATCTTGGGTTGCTAATTTGGTGTAAGCTAAATCATCTAAGTCTAACGTTATCGTTACTGACATTGGTTGCTTGAGATATTCTCGATCTTTAATGACTTGCTTTGTAAAACCTGTGAACAGAATCTTGCCGTGCTTTATATCAATTTTAAAATCTTCAGTATTTGTTGGTACCATATCGAGGAATTGTTTCGGTATTATTTGTTCAATCACAAGGTGATTGGTATCATGAGAATTCTCCTTATATGCTAGTAACACGTCTACCGGGGCTGATAAAGCAGGCTGGTAGCTGGTTTGATATTTTTTAATGATAAGTTGCTTAGTTTTAATCTCGATAAGAAGCTTATATCTCATATTATTAGGACAGTCCCGCTGCCAATTAATTTTGAAACAAATATACTCCAAGTCACCAACGTCTAAGTTCTTGAATAATACAGCCAAGTGACGAGAGTTTACTAGAAAAGAGTAACTTGAGCTCTTTATGTCCAGTTCATCTTCTTCAAATCCTTCTGGAAGAACGCTTGAAAAGTCAGCTCCTATTTCATGGAAGTATAATTTATTGAAATGAACTTGTGCCAACGTGATTTTTGCATTATTTACCGCCATAATGGAAATTGAGTCATTACACACCTTAAACTTTATAAATTCAGAGATTGATGCAAGTGACAATATGGATTTGGCCCATATGGCCTGATTTTTATCGTTATCGATGACTGCAACGAAAGACATGGTGAAATTAGTATTTTACTTGATGCGCTCATTATTCCATCTTGATCTCGTATATCACTATATCAAACACTTTTTCGAAGCTAAGCCATAATTTGTACATTTGATAGTTTCAGGTCTCGACGAATAGTCTTATGTGTTTAAACTTATTTGGTTTACATGGCTGACATGGGTTTAATGCTAAATATAAATTTGTCGAATTTTTAACAATTGTTGCAACTTTCCCAATTTGCAACTACATGTTTTAAAAAATTATATACTTTTTATCAGTATTGACATGAAATTCAAAAAACATACCTTTTTTAGAAATTGTTTTGATTCTACACTGCACGTCAATATAGTTTCACAAACTTTCTACATCGCTTGACGTGACTTATTTGTGGTAAATGGCCTATGTTTCATGTAGGTTTATAGATACGTAAATTGGTAAGTAGTACGGGTGTCAAAATTAAGAGATTCTAGAGTGCAGCCCAGGTCTTATCGGCCAACATCTGAGCACCACAGTCAGGGATGAGCTATTCTTAGATTTACTGTATGTGGGTGGCAATTGTATGATAACTAGCTTAAAGTTAACATGTGCGAATACCATGACGTAAAACGGCTTTAAGCAAATATTGGAACTATATATGGTGGCAACTTTATTGAAATGAAAAATTTCAATTGATATGGCTGCTGAGTACTCATACAAAGCTCTTAGGTTTACAAAACCATATGAAGAATTGTACAATCTTAAAACAATAAAGACCAAGATCCCAGATGATGTAGCTGATAATGAATTATTTATCAAAATTGAATATGCTGGACTTAATCCGGTAGATCGTGTTATATTTGAATTGTTTGGTAAACTTAGTCTTTTTTACGAAGAAAGAGGAAACGGATTTGAATTTAGTGGGACAGTAATATATGCTGGATCTAATTCGAAATTCTCACCTGGAGATAGAGTAGCTGCAGTGTTTCCTGGCCCTTCAGCAGCGGATTCTTTTAGTGAATATATCAAGGTTAAAGAGTCTGATATATCTATTATAAAGATTTCTGATTCACTTTCGTTTAAAGAAGCTGGTGCTTTTCCATTGGTATATTTAACCGCAGTTTGTTTGCTTAAGGAATATGATTGGACACCAGAAGATAAAGTATTAGTTATTGGAGGTGGAACTTCTGTTGGATTTTATGTTTTACAATTACTTAAGAATATTCATAAAGTCAAGAATATTGTTTCCATCCAATCTAGTGATACAGATGATGTATATCGTGCTAAGTTTAATCTTGAAGTAGACAGTGTTAATTACGATAGAGTGACTTCAAATACCGCAGCTGTTGATGAAATTATTGCAAATAAGTTTCAAGGTGAAAAATTCGATGCAATTCTCGATTGTATTGGTAATAGTGAATTTTATAATCTGATTAACAAATATCTTATTTTGAATCAAAATAAGTACTATGGTACTGTTGTCGGTTTCTCAGTGCAAGACTATACCAAATTGAGTATCAGATCATTAATATTCAAAATAATAGGAGTGTTAAATACTACAATTTATCATAAATGGATTGATAAGAGCTTTAAATTTAAGCACGTGATTGCTGTTGATAAGGAAGGAATTTTACAGACAGGTGAAAAGTACATTTCTGAAGGTAAAATCAACGTGTTAATAGATAGCGTCCTTCCACTCGAAAGAATCGGTCAAGGTTACGATAAGCTCGTCAGCCGTAAAGTCAAAGGTAAAATTTTAATAGAATTGCACCCAAACGGTTCTTTATAGTGAAAGTGATATATGTCAAGCGCGAAATTGCTTTAGATCAACTACGTATCTTTTTATAGTGACATGTACAAACTTCTTATAATTAACCCCAATTCTTCCCAGAAAGTTAGCGATAACCTCAAGAAGATCTTGGTGATACCTCCTGGTGTTGAAGTCGATTTCTATACTGCTCCTGAAAAAGCCCCGAAAGAAATAACCGGAACGGAAACGTCAATAGAATCAGAAATCGTTGTACTTCCTGATTTACTTGCTAAAAACGCTACACAAGAATACGATGGATTCTTAATTTGTTGCTACTCTGACCATCCTCTTATCCATTCATTGGGTAAACACACCAAGAAACCAATTTTAGGGATAATGCAAGCAACTCTCCTCTATAGTCTTCTGAATCCTTCTGTCAATAAACTGTTCATTCTTACGAGTGGAAGTGAATGGGAGCCATTATTAGATAAAGGGATAATTGACTTTATTGGACTGGATTCTTTTCCAGTAAAGAAATTTCAAAAGACAAAAGCTCTAAACGTTAGCGTATTGAATTTGAGTGACAGTGATGAATTCGCTAAAATTAGCAATCGTGTCAAGTCAATTCTTGAAGACGAATATATACAAGACAATATCGATTGTATTCTACTTGGCTGTGCTGGAATGGCAGGATTGGATGAAAAATTATCTGACTCTTTCCCCGGAATTCAATTTATTGATAGTGTCAAAATTGGTGTTGATTTCCTTTCTAGTATCGTACGCTTCAATAAGGCTAACATCAAAAATTAATGTATATTTATACCATGTAACTTATATAGCAATTGACTTTGACAATAACATGCATTTAAATAAAACTTTATAGTATACTCTACACCTTTCATCGGAGTGAAAAATAAAAATGCGGGATTCCTGTCTTATCGATAAATAACCTCAAACGTATCATTTTGACATCATCGCTACCGTCGAAATATTCTACTAACTAAAATCTAGAATATAATATCTTCTCATTATTGATCTTCAAAAGTCACGTCAATGATTGGTAGAATACTTACGGGAGGAAGAAAAACCCCGGAACCCGAACCTTCTAGAGAAATCTCATCAAGAAGTAGAGAAAGTTCACTTCCTCCTCTTTATAAATTGAACTTGAATGGATACAAACCAAATACGAGGCGTAAATTATTAGATGATGAGTTGGCAAGTAATATTAGAAACCTTTTACCTCCCAGACTTCAACTTTTCGATGATTGGGATTTAGTATATTGCTTCGAACAAGATGGAATATCTCTAAATACTCTTTATCGAAATTGTAATCCAGAGTTTCAAATACAGCAGTACAAAAAACAGAAAAGAGAGAAAGGCTACGGTGATTCAGTAGTGAAATCAATGGTTGTTGGAAATCCAATTGGATCATCAAGAGAGACTAAAAGGCCACAGGGTTACATTATGATAATCCAAGATGAGAAAAAAAATAAATTTGGTTGTTTCATAAATGAAAATTTCAAACTTGTTGATTCAAAACGGTATTACGGGAACGGTGAGTGCTTCCTTTGGAAAGTAGAGCGTGCATCAAGTAAATCATCACTAAAATCACAAGAATCATCAACAGAAGAGAAGGAAGAAACAAAGAAGTCAAATGAATTGAATCATCATAATACAAGATTCAAAGCTTTCATGTATACCGGGATCAATGATAATATAATATTCTCTAACCAGGATGGAATTTCAATTGGTTCCTCTGATGGGAAAAATGGCCTTTGGATAGATAGATCATTATACAAAGGTGTTAGCTACAGATGTGATACTTTTGGTAATGAAATTTTAAATATTCCTCATTTAACGCCAGAACACAAAATGGGGAATTTCAAAATCATTGATTTAGAAATTTGGAGAGTAGGATCGTTAATTTAAGGATATACGAGAGCTCAGCATAATTTCAATTATGTTGACTTTATGTTGAGGTTATGATTTAAAGCGTGATTAAGTCTTAGACGAATTTTAAAGTTAAAGAAGACCGCAAATCAAAATATTGTGAAGTTACGAATAATGGTTTCGGAAAAAATTAGCTGATATTTGGCAAACACTTGAAGTGGTTGTCTACTTGAAGAATCGGTAACACGTTTTGAAGCTTTTATTTTAATTGCATGTCAAAACAGCTCTGGAATTTTCTAAATGGCATATTTATATTAAAGGTTGAAATGCACAAGCGACTAATGAAGTTTAAATCTTAACAGTAATGAAGTTTGTAGAGCCGATAATCACCACGGCAATTGAAGCATAGAATGCACGGACTTGGTCCAAAAAATAAGGTTCATAGGCCCAAATATATGTTGCACCAGATTTGACGGAAGTGAAAAATCGTGTCAAAATATTTAACTGGCTCTTGACTCAAATTACAATTGTGTTGAAAACCAACATACTACAAGATGTAGCAAGAGAAAATTTATCGATATACGTTTATTAGGCAACAAGTACATATTTTGCTCAATGCAATAGGTGAAGTCTCTTAAATCAATTAGAATGCAGGTGACAAAAATAGATTACTATATTTTAATTGCACTTAATGACTGATTCAAGCGATATCAGTTTTCATTTACGAACATGATTTAGCAAACTTACAAGGCTTAAGAGGTTAGTCTAACCGTTGATAATTCGAGGCATTGATAATCACGCTATTACTACTAGTTAAAGCAGGGATGAAAACCTCTATTGTCTATTTATAGAGAATTCCTGAATTTTTACCTCATACCGTTGAAGTCAGATCACAATAACCTATTTTTCCAAAACTGTAATTTTTCATCTCTAGTCGACAACGTGATATAGGTTGAAAATTACGAGGCATTTATTGTTTAAGTATCCGGTTTAAAAAATGTGCATTGTTATCGAGCATAATTTTGTACCTTTCGGTTAATTTAAGTTTACCGTGTAATACTCATTGGTCGTCAATAAATGCCAGGCAAAAATGATTTACTGGGCTATAATAAGAATTAAGCCATGACAATAACAATATTGGAGAATTCTTTATTAAAATAATTGTCGGTATCCAGGTGTAGTAAACCGAGCCCAAGTAAGATCTAGATGTTTCAAGTTATGTTAAGTTGGCTAAACTGTGAAATCTTATTTGGAATTAAAGTTTAGCGAGCATATTATCATTGGAGCGCCTAACCGAGTTAAGCTGTTCAAAAATAACCTAGACCAGACCGGCATCTTAATTACAAATATAAATTATTATGTTGACGTAGTTTCAAGCCTCAATGACAGATAAAGATAATTATAAGATTTATGTTTATTTATTACATAATGTTTGATATTTAAGCCCGTTGCACAGGGACATTGTTTCCAGATATGCATACTAATTCCCGATATGGACAAAACACAATTTGTGACTTGAAAAAATAACAGCAGCGAACGTACGGATTTACGAAACTCTAATGGCATCAAAGCAATACTGCCACCTTAAACATGCAATAGGATTAAATTGCATGCTTTAATTCCGAGAGGGGATAATTTAATTTACTATTTAATAATTTATAAGTCTTATTCCCAATTATGGCCTTGTTAAAGGACTTATCGTCAAAGTAGGCACTTAATCTCGTGTTTTTAAATCACCTAGCCCAATGTAAACCGGTCCATTGAAAACCTGATACAAATCTGATTCATGCTGCAAATATCTGTTTCGAGTTCGCGTCAGATTTACCAATCGGGAAAATTGCCCGGTGCTGCGAAAAAAAAAAGGCTGCAGAAGAAAAGCCAAGGCTACTTATGTTCGTCTCAAAAGTATTCAAACAACGCAGATTAGGCAATTGCTATCATGCATTGTACCAACATTTGTGCAGATATGCAAAATATAGTTATGTCTACCATGCGTTAGGGGAAGTCACAAAGCTTCAGTATAAAAATAGATTTATAAAATGTATAAAAGGATAGGTGGGTGCTACAAATTTGAATCCACCTTTAATTAAAATTATCTGTTAACAGTATAACTAGATAAAATGAAATACTCCAAAGTATTTGGTACTGCGGCTCTTACGTCAGCAGCTATTGCAACTGGATTTGAACTCGAAGCTGAAGCTGGTGTAGAAATTGAAATTGGATCTTTAGATATTGATCTTGAAGGTTGGATTCAAATTGATGCTGGTTACTACACCACTTGTACTGCTGAAAGTACCCTGGTTGTTACTATTACTTCTTGTGCCCAAAATGCCTGTGCAACATCTTCATACCCAACTGGTATCACTAAAGTTCAAACCGTTACTGGAGGTGTGACTACTGAATATACTACCTACTGTCCATTGACTGCAACTCAATCTGTTGGTCAATATACAAACAGTGCTGGTTCAACCAAGACTGTCGCCTTCCCACATTCAACCTCTGACTGTGAAACTGAAACAACTTCTAGTGCTGCTCCATCTACTACTTACGCTCCATCTACTAGTGAAGACTGTGATACTACTTCTAGTTATGTTCCAACTACTAGTGAAGACTGTGATACTACTTCTAGTTATGTTCCAACTACTAGTGAAGAATGTGATACTACAACTTCTTCATATGTTCACTACCCACCTAGTTCTACAAGCTCATCCGAAGTTACTTCCTCATCTGTTTACTATCCACCTAGTTCTTCCAGTTCATCTACATCAGAATTTGCTTCTTCATCTGCTTACTCTTCCGTAGTTGTTCCATCTTCTCCTGTCGTTTCTTCAAGTTCTGTTGCCGAATCATCTTATGTTCCAAGTACTTCTACTTCCGCTGTATCTGCAGAAACTGAATATACCACCGTAACAGCTGATACTACCACTTTAGTTACTATAACTTCTTGTAAAGACAATGCTTGTCAAACTTCTGCTCATACCACAGGTGTTGCTGTCGTTACTGTCACTACTGATGATGTTATCACTGCTTATACTACTTTCTGTCCTTTGACTGAAACTAAGCCAATCCATCCTCACCATAAATCTTCTACAGTTGAAGTTTCCTCTGCTGCTCCATCATCTTCTGTCGTTGAATCCTCCGCTATTCCATCTTCTGTCGTTGCTTCATCGGTCGTTGAATCTTCTGCTGCTCCATCTTCATCAGTTGTTGCTTCATCTTCATCAGTTGTTGTTTCCTCAGTCGTTGCTTCTTCAGCTGCTCCATCATCTTCTGTCGTTGCTTCATCAGTCGTTGAATCTTCCGCTGCTCCATCTTCATCTGTCGCCCCATCTTCATCTGTTGCTGCTTCATCTGTCGTCGAATCTTCTACTATCTCTTCAGTTGCCTCATCTATTGAAGCTCCTTCATCATCGATTGAAGCATCTTCAATTGTCTCTTCTGCTTTAGCTCCTACTCCATCTGTCACCACTGTCAGTGCTACTTCAACCACTATCTTAACCATTACTTCATGTGGTGCAGGTGGATGTCACACTTCTGCTGTTACTACTGGTGCTAATGTTGTAACTGTTACTACTGATGAAACCGTTTCATACTATACTACTTACTGTCCTTTATCAGAAGTTAAGACTGTTACTTCAACTGAAGCCACTACTTCTGCTGCTAAGCCTGAAACTACTAAATCCTCTACTAAAGCTACCGAAGAAGCAACCACTTCCTCTGCTGAAGAAGAAGAAGACTCAACTAGTACTGTTCAAGTTTATGTCACTGTCACCACGCAAGTCTCTTCAAGTGAAGAAACCTACACTACTGAAATCTCTTCTGCTGTCACTGAAGCTGCTTCTTCTGCTCCAACTACTTTAGTCACTTCTTCTGCTCCAACTTCTGCTGCACCAGAGACCTCTGCTGCTGTTGAAACTACTCCTGTTGTTAAATCAACCACTAGTTCTGAATCTACTGTTGCTGCTGAATCTACTGTCACTGCTGAATCTACTGTTGCTGCTGAATCTACTGTCGCTGCTGAATCTACTGTTGCTGCTGAAACCGAAGCCCCAGAAACTGCTGAATCTACTGTTGCTGCTGAAACTGAAGCACCTAAATCAACTCCAGTTGAAACTTCTGTTGCTCCTGTTGAAACTACTCCAGCTGCTACTACATCTCCAGCTGTTACTACTACTGCCGCTGAATCTGTTGCTCCTACCTCCGTATACCCTGTTAGTTCTTCTAGTACTGCAGCTTCACCAGTAACTGTTAGTACTCACGAAGCTGGTGCTTCTTCTTACACTACCCCAGCTGCAGGATTAATTTCTCTTATTGCTATTTTATTATCTGCTCTTTGAGTAACAATTTAATAGACTTAAATACTTCTTTCACATTCGCTTTCTTCGGTCAATGACTTTTGGTACATAGATTTCATTCGTTCGCTACAAAAATTTAATTCTACTTGTGTAATAATACAAGATTAATTTTCGTAATTCTATAAACTTGTATTTTGCAACCATTACGCAATTATTTTATATCTACAATATCTACATTTTATTATAATACATTTTGTATATTTTTTGAAAACCATTCCGTTGAGGATGCCACTATACACAGGAAGCTCTAAAAATTAAGTAGTAAAAAAGTTATTGTTGAAATGAATAAATGCAATTGACCGTTACCGTCATAAATGGCATGAAGCATTAACAGAGATACTATTGAAAGTCATTATGTTGAAATTGACTTAACAAGTGTGCATGTTGAAGGCACTGTGATCCTGCGTTAGTGATTTTGATAAATCTTAAGTTAGTAAAAAAACATGAAAGTTAAAAGCTTTCATTCATAAATCTGGAAGATTTAATTCTTTGATCAAATTGAAAATAGTGTAATTATCATCAAAGAAATCGTTATTAACGAAATTACATAAAACAAATTCGTCTCCGAATTTAGTCATGAGTTCAACGAAACCATCAACCCGTTCTTGGTCAAGTTGTTCTTTGATAATATTACTTTTGTAGATTTTAACCCATTCAGAGATTAATTTATAAACTTCATCTTTCCAGGCTAAAAATGAAATTTTCTCTACAATTGTTGGTTGTAAAATTTCTTCACCAGGGAAAACACCCCAAGTGACTGCATTGATATCATTCTCTTTGGTGTTGGTGATTAAATTACCTGATCTAGTTACAGAATAATAGGTGATAATATTTGAACCTTTTACTTTGTTATAATCATCAATCTTTGATAATAAACAGTTAATGGAATCACGATGAATGAAAAATTCAAGATATTGTTTTTGATAAACGTAACCATTTTTTGGCCCCCATCCATATACTGTATCATTTGACTTTATAGCATTAAGAGAAGGTTGAGAATTTAAAGTGAATAATCCCTTTTTATTGAATTCAATTAAAGGTTGACAAATAACTTCAGTATCTTTACCGATAGCCCCATCAGACCAAGGTAAAGATTTTAAATCTCCTTTTAAGTAATCAACTAAAATTTGAGAAAATTCTTTCAAAGTTTGTGGTGCTCCCCATAACTCTAAAGCTTTTTTAGGAGATTGTCTTAATAAATCAGTTGCAAACAAATCGATATCACCAAAAGCAGGAGAACGAGAATCACCCCATCTACCATTAGGGAATTCATCCCAACCAGAAGTACGAGAAATATAGGAATGTTTCCTGTTTTGCCAGAAAATAGGACGAATGGATTCTTTAGAACGATCAGGATGTAAAGATTTTCTCCAAGGTAAAATATCACCTCCAACAGATTCATTTTCTTTAATCTTTTGAACTAAGCTTAAAGATTCTAAAACCATGATAGTTGATCTTTCTAAATTCATAGTATAGAAATGAAGATGATTAACATGACCTGAAGTAATTAATTGTTGACACATTTCAGCTACAAGTTCAGTACCTTTTTCTCTTACAAGATAATCATCTTCTTTGATTGGATCTAAAGCATCCAAAAAGTGTTGAGGAATAGAAATCATCGACCATTTAGCTCTTCTAATGAGTGCTGCATATGTAGATATAGGCATAATACCAGGAATAATAGGAATATCAATACCGACTTTACGAACTTGATCACACCATTTAATGAAGTTTTCAACATCGTAAAACATTTGAGTAATAATAAAATCAGCACCTGCATCACATTTTTCTTTTAAGTATTTTAAGATCAAACCTTCATCGTCTTCTTCTGGATGTCCTTCAGGATAAGCAGCTACACCGATATTGAAATGATTACCATACTTTTTACGGATATAGTTGATAAGATCCTTAGCATATTTAAAATCACCAGTAGATTCTGAACCATCAAGAGGTGGATCACCTCTTAATGCTAAAATATTTTGACATCCAGAAGTATAAGCTTTTTCTAAGGCCTCATCGATTAACTCAACCTTCATATTGGTACAAGTTAAATGCATACAAGTTTCTAATCCTAAAGCAGATTGAGCTGTATAAACCATTTCATTGGTTAAAGAAGAAGATCTTCCTCCAGCATTCCAAGTAATATCGACAAATATTGGATTTAATTCATACATACGATCCATTCTATCATATAAATTCTGTACACCTTGTGAAGTTTTAGGCACAAAGAATTCAAACGAGAAGGTAGCCGGTGGAGGATTGGCCACCAGGTGAGCCTGGTTCAATTTTTCTGATATCCTCATGGGAATGTCTGATCTGATGAAGAGTTATATTGAAAAAAAATTAGATCGCTCGACGCAAGTCACATGTAAGCACGAGGTATTAGTCACGAACAATGGATCCGTACACCATATACGACAGGGGTAATTTGCAACCATTTAATATATATAATTTTTTTATTTAACTATGGTACTATAACTCATCGTGTTCAAAGTCGTAGGCATCATCATCAAGAAATTCATTGACAAATTCAAGAACAATTTCACTGTTAGATTTTTCTCCTTCTAATTGTTTCTTTATCTCATCTTCTTTGACTATGTCAATAACTTTAGAAACTTTAGCATCGTACTTGTTCCATTCAGGAATTTGACGTTGTGCTCTCTCGATCTTATGTTCTTTAGTTAATGGATTATTACATAAATCAACCACTTTCGCCAGCAGAAATTCATTATCGGAGCACCATGTCTCACACCAAAGCCATTCTTGGGGTAAACTATGAATCTTTATCCATCTTTGCATATTATTGGGTAAATCTTGGTCTAAATTTGATAATGAATTTTTATCTACCGAAAGCTTTTGATAATGTGATCTTAATCTATCACCGGCTGCAATCGATCTGAATTTTTTCAAGTCAACAACATATAATGCACTGATATGATACTTATACTTGTCTTCTAATACGTCAGTCCAATAACCTTGTTTCCAAAATCTAAATCCATCCATTTCTTCACGAGAGTCACACATAGGAGTGAATCCATAAGGTGCTCCTTCCAAATCGTGATCAACTAATTCCGCCAAATCGGTACGCACAATCAGGTCGGCGTCAACAAATATGATTTTATCCAAATCCTGGGGGAAAATAACATCTAAGAATAATATCTTATATCCCCAAATGGTTCTCTGTTTTTCTCTTTGTGTTCTTAACCACGCTGGCCATTTATAAGTAATGAGCTGATATTCAAAATTGTACTGCTCTGCAAGTAATGGTAACATTTTTTTGAGTCTTGGACTGATATAGTTTTCAATAATCCAAAACTTTATCAGTTCCTTGGTATTCTGACTAGCAGAAATAGTCATAATACTTAGTAATCGTTCGTAAAGATGACCACTGGCAATAGTGAAAATATTAATTTTGGCGTTTTTATCCTTCTGTTTACTAAAATCGAAAAGTCCTTTGTTAGTACTTTTTGTGACGTCTTTAAAGTCATCAAGGAGTAAGTTTTTGTCTTCATATCCTGGGTTCTTTTTGACTCTGAGATTTAGTTCTTTTCCTCTTAAATCAAATAAAGAAATCAAAGTCGACTTTAATGGAGTGTCGTTAGCAGCATATTTATTCTCTTCCGCAGATAGTAAGGAGCAATGCTTTTCACTCTTGGAATTTGATTTAATACTTAAATTCCATAATCCTGCATTGGCTTGTAACTGAAAGTAGCCAAATGCTGACATTACACTAGTATCTGACTTCTTATCAATCAGGGCGACTTCTAATTCTAGACCAGCTGTAGGTAATCCAAAAGTAATGTCATGAGCATAACCTTCAATTAAGATACTTTCAAGTTTATAAGTAGCTTTGGAATTTTCAAAGTTAGTTACTTCAATATTATCCAAGTCCAAATCCAAGGGGGCGTTTTCAGCAACAACAATCCATCTATGTGGAGATTCGATATTGGCTGTAAGTAATAAATCTTTAGGTAAATCTTCAAAGTCAGCTTGATAAAAATCCAAAAACTTACCATTTTCAAATTGAGGTATAGCTGGAGGAAATACACCTCTGTAAAATCTGGTAATTCTCAACTCTTCTACGTCTTCTAGACTTGGTTGAAGTAAAATTCTAGCATTGACGAACGGTAAGTCCTTCACCGACTGGAGTGACGAGACAAGAGTTTGTGAATACTCATCAACTGGGTCAATGATTATCTGAATATCTATCTCTCTACTTTTATCATATTCCTTGATCTCGACTTGGTTAGTCCAGTCAAGAGACGCAAAGTCAAATCTTGCAACGTCACTCAAATACAAATCATTGATGTAAAACGATTTTGTAACCACCGATGAGACGAGATCAAACCAGTCAAGCAAACTAAGACTCGAGCTCTTACCAAAGTCAAGGAAAGATTTTCCCTCGTAGCTATCAGGGTATGCTTCCACTAAATCTTTCATGATACTAAGACGTTGCTTAACTTCATAATCAATGAGTAAGTTGAGTTCTTTCACATGAAATATATCATCTAATCTGAAGTATCTTGAGTTGAAAAGTACTGATGGACGATGAACCTGGATTTCGTGATTAGTCAAAAGTTCCAATTTATCGTAGTCAATTACTGAGTCTGCTTTCTTATGTTTATAGTTATCGATAAACTTTAGAATTTCATCTGCTACTCTACTATTCAAATTTTGATCTGAAAATTTCACTTTCAAAGCATCAAGTAATTCATTATCTGAAGAAATGTTGATCACTCTGATTTGTAAAGAGTTTGGAAGCTCACTATTTCCTATAGTCTGAACTATTTCTTTGAACTGTTTCTGTAACTTTGGGTTATTGAAATCTCCAATCAACCAGAATGTACCGGGAATGCTTTTGAAGTCAACAATTCTACTAAATGACGTAGATACGTTGAGAAGTTCTGGAGAGACCTGCTTATACAAAATATTGGCAGGGTCTTTTGGAATTACTCTTAAGTTCCTTTCCTGTTGTGAATTCTCGTATATAATACTCTTCAAAGATTTACCTTTATCTGTTTCACGTCTAATATGATGTTGCAATAAACGCACATCTTGGGCCACTTGACTTCTCATATCAGACTGCCAGGTTGAACTTCTCAAATCATTGATAACACCATTAACGATAACAGAAGGTTCAGTTATCGAGAACTTCTTAGCGGTATATTTATGTTCCCCATAACTCTTGGTGTGAGTTTCAGGAATTGGAACGGAGTCAAATACAGCATCCTCTTCTTCTTCTGTTGTAGCTTCGAAAAACTTGTAGATCAAAGCCAAAGATTCTTTAGGACTTCCCTTTTCAGCCAAGAAGTAAAATAATTGAGCAAGTTTTTCATCTCGAGAATTATCACTGATTAAAGGTAATAATCCGACTTGTTTAGGAATTCCTCTGTCCAAGAAAAATTTAGCCATTGTGAAGAACACTTTGAGTTGTTCTCTTGAACCCAAATGAATTGCAAATATTAAGTCATGAATATTTTCTCTTAAGGGTGGTATTTGACCTTTAGGCATTTGTGCTACACCAGGACCAGTATAAGTCTCTTTTCTGTCAGATGAATACAGTTCATAATTACCATCTGATTCGATATTATTGAAAAAAACCACACCTCCTCCTTTTTGAGGGCTTGTTGAAAATTCATGTTCGAATAACCTAAATCTGTTTTCATTTTCTCCCATAAGAGTATTCCCACTTCTAAATTGACTTTCTTTAGCAGCGCTTAAAAGAGCAAATTTCGATATAAGTCTTTTAGCTTGGGATACTGAAAAACCGAAGAGTTCAAGTTGGGAAATGATTTTCAATTCATCTTCAATTTTATCTATGAGAGCATGTATGTCGAATTTAAGTGGATGAATCAAAGCGCCATTGACGTAAATACCATAAGTATCTTTTGATGCACCTATTCTTTCATTCTTCTCCACTATTTCTTTTACTTGCCTGTCATCTACTTCAAGAGTCGATAAATATTTGGCGTACAGTGGGAAATCGTTAAGAATCCTTTGAAGGACCTCAAACTGATTCGTTTGAGAAAGAATGTAAGCGGTCAATTTCGATCCTAAATGTTTCAAATGTTCTTTCTTGACAGGTTTCAATGATGATGAAGCAAATGTTGATTTGATCTTAGAATCCTTATCTACGGTAAGATAATCTGTTCTTTTTAAAGTAAGATCCACTCCGTAGCCACCAAGAATTTCTTTTCCAGCACTTGTACTGGGGATATATCTCCATATAAATCTCAATTTACCATTAATAGCTTCGGTGAATAACGTCTTGAACATACTTTGAAATGATTCAGAGGTTCCATCACCGTAAAAAACAAGAATTGGAACATCTTCGTTATTTCCTATGACTCTATCTTGAGGTAAGAGACGTACATCTGAAATCTTATCGATTTGTAAGGCAAATAATTCATTATAGGAGCAGTAAATTTTATCATTATATAGAAGCCACGCAGTATTAAAAACATTGTTCAACTCACTTCCAAACGAGTCAGTTGAGCATTGTTTTTCTACTTTTTCCTTGAATTCTGGTGTGACTTCTTGATCATAAAATTGGTAATGAGAAGCTATACGTGGACTATAGATTTTATTAACAAGATAAAGATCAAGAATCCCCTTATCTACTTCCAGAAGTTGAGAAGTAACTCTTTCATATAACAAAACATCATCAATTGGTTCGTCTTCATCATTTTCCAGGTATGAATTAATCACAAGATCATAAATTGAGTTATTGAATGATCCACTCTCAATAAGGCTAAGTAAAAATGGAGGTTTCACCCAATTTGCTTCAACATCAATGGCAAGCTTGGACGCCAGAGATCCAATTGCAACAATAAATATCAACCAAATTTGTAAAAACATCTTGAATTGAAATTTTCAAAAATTTCAACCTTGCTGTCTTTGAAGAGATGCCAGTTAGATTTTGACGTTGGTGCGCTACCAATTTATCATGGACCGCGATAAGTAAACATACTTAACATATTTAGTAACCTTATGTCTTATAGTAATTCACCAGAACGGGATTTACAAGATGAAATTCTTAATGAATTTGATTTTGGAGGATCAAGTGATGAAGATTATTCGGAAGAACCAGTAGTTTTCCTGTCAGATGAAGATTTTGGTGAAGATGATTATGATGAAGATTATGATTTCAGAGAAGCTTTAAGACAAGCAGGTAACTTCAAAAGTAAAAAGAAAAAAGTATCAATGTCTAAATCAGCATGGAAAAGAAAGATGATGAAAAGTGAAAGTAGAGATCTTGATCCTGAAGTTCGAATGAATTTATCAAAAGCAAATGAAGCATTTGTAGCAAGAGATCTTCAAGAAGCTCATAAGTTATATCAAGAAGTTATTAAATTAGATCCAAAAAATTTCAATGCTTATAAAACTCTTGGAGAAATTTACAAAATGGAAGGTAAATTACATGAATGTTGTAATTATTGGTTACTTGCTGCAAATATTCATCCTTGGGATAGTCAATTTTGGGCAAGTGTAGCTGAATTAAGTAGTGATTTAGGTTATATTGACCAAGCAATTTTTTGTTACTCAAAGGCAATTTCTTCGGATTCAAATAAAAATCCAGATTATATTTTAGAAAGAGCAAATTTATATAAAGATAAACAACAATATGGAAGAGCACTTGAAGGTTTCCAAAGACTTCATGTTATGTTTCCAACTGATTCTTCAATTATTAAAAATTTAGCAAGTGTATACGTTGAACAAAAAAGATTGAATGATGCTATTAACCTTTATATGAATATACTTGATCAAAATATCAATCCTTCAGGGAATAAAAATCAAGCTCCTGAATTTGATTGGACTGAGTTGAATATTCTTTGTGAATTATATATAACACAACATTCATATAATATTGGAATTAAAGTAGTGAAATTAGTGGCTAGATGGTTACAAGGTAGACAAGATGAAACCTTTTGGGATGATCAAGAACTGGTAGATATGGAATTTGATAAACGTAGATTGGATTATCTTCAATCACAATCATTAGAAATCCAAGAAATTGCAAGAGATAAACCTTATGATTTACCAATTGATATAAGGTTTAAACTTGGTATTTTAAGATTGGGTTTAGATAATAAAGATGAAGCAATTATTCATTTTGATTTTCTTTTAGATGAAACTGAAGATGTTGCTGATCTTCACCTTGATGCTGGTAAACATCTAGAAGCTCAAGGTTATAATGAGGAGGCACTTCATTATTTGACTCGAGCCTATGATAATGAAGAATATAGAACTCTAGAATTACTCTCATTGATGGGTAAATGTTATTTGGAAATTCATGATTATAAAGAAACCAAAAGAATTTATACTTCATTAGTACAAGAATGCCCTGATGATGTGGATATGAAATTAATTTTAGTACAAGCCTTATATCATCTTGGAGAAGCAGAAGCTGCAGGTGAACTTCTTAGAGAAGCTAAAGGTGCAATTGATGCATCCAGAGCGAGAGAAGAATCTGTTAGTGATGATATCGATTTGGATCTTAATAGAAACGAATATCAACGTCCTCTTATTGAAAATTCTGAACAGTCAAAAACTCATAAAGGAGTTAAATTGACTGATGAAGAACGTGCAGAAATTGAAAATAATGCAAAACGGAAAGTCCTTGAAAAATATAATAGAATGCAACGATTACAAAAAGCTGTTGAAGAAGAAGATGAAGTTGCAGCTTCTGCATGGATTAAATTAGCATCCCAATTGGTTGAAATGTTTATGAGTGTTCGTAGTTTCTTTCCTCGTGATAAAAATAGACTCTTCAAAGGTATCATTTTATATAGAAGGAAGAAACAAATGGGTCTTGATGAAAGATTTGCCAGAGTTTTCAATTTATATGAAGGTTTGGGTGGAGAATCTGAGAGTGCAAGGCATGAACTTACTTCTGTCACCGAATACAGAGGACTCAGCTATGACCAATGGTTCGAGATGTTCATGCAATATGCAATACTTTTGAGTACTTATGAAAACAATACTGAAAATTCACTTCAAGTCGTCGATATAGCGCAAAGTGTTAGTGTTTTCGTACAAGATAGAAATAAAAGCTCCATCATGAAACTTATCAAGATCTTATTGAATATTAGGATCGAAGATACTCTGGGAATAGCTGATAATGTAAGATTGTTTTTAATGTCAAATCAATTTTCCCAATACATATATAAATTTTTCATATGTTGCTTTGCTTCCGGTTACAAATCGTGGGTAACATTCACTAGTTATAATCATCAAAAGTTCTTCTTACGTCAACTTAAAGCATATGATTCAGTTGTTAATTCCAATAAAATCAGTGGTATGGCTACAATTACTGCAAAAGCAGTTAAAGAAGGTGTTAGGTTAAAGCACGAGCCATTTGAAATCTTATTTGTTTATTCAAATTTACTTGGTGGTAGTAGAAGTTATATTTCATCAATTGTTTATATGAATAGGGCATATGAGAAGTATAATAAAGACCCTATGATGTGCTTTGTACTTGGTCTTGCTCATGTACATCGAGCCATGCAGAGATTAAGTTCAAACAGACATCTACAACTTCTACAAGGATTAAGTTACCTTTTAGAATATAGGGAGTTAAAATTAGCTGGGTCTACTGCTTATGAGCAACAAGAAGTTGAGTTTAATTTTGGTAGACTTTTCCATATGCTTGGATTACCTAGTCTTGCCATAAACCATTATGAAAAAGTATTTGAATATAATTCTAAAATTGAGGAGGAATATGATTTGCTGATAGAGGCAGCTCATAATCTTGCATTTATTTATACTGTTTCAGGAAACGCTGCTCTTGCAAGACAAATAACTGAAAAGTATCTCACTATTTAGGTGGTGAAGCAAAATTGTATAGTAATGATTTCACTTAATAGGCTAAAGTTCACTTATCTACGTTATATGTGGACCTTTTGTAAAGTAATTTAATAACTTTTATTTTGATTGTAGTCTTTTATAGCATTTTGTTTAGTGGTTTAATGATTTTTTACTCTTTCGTAATATTATGTGAAACCACAATTTTTCATAATTTATTGAAATTGCATGGTTTTCGGTATTTTGTTCAGAATTAACAAAAGTCTTAAAAAGTATGTGATTTTGCAACAATTTTTCGCATAATTTTAGATTTAATCCAAATCTTGCACTTTTTATACTTTTACATACACTTGTGTCTTTTGCACTTCCACTCCATCTTTCTTCATAATATTTGCATACGTCATCATGGTCAGACTCAAGAACAGATATATTCTTTTCGAAATTGTTTATCCTCCTTCGTATGACGGACAAGGTGATAGAGGCGATTTTAACCGATATCATCTGTCACCAGCCACAGCGTTACTAATTCAGCATAAAGCGTCTCCTTTACACATAGACGCAAAAGCTATACTTCTGGCTATAAGACGAAGCATAGATGATCACTTTGGCGAATTTGGATCTGGAATAATGGGGATGACTCTCATGATGAAGTACTTTTCCAATAAAACTTCAACAGGTATACTTCGATGCAACAGAGCTGGGTTAAATTATGTCATTGCAGCACTTGCTCTCATAAATACCATAGCAGCAACAGGTGTGTCGATTCAATGTGTTCATGTTAGTGGTACTATAAAAAAATGTGAACAGGCCAGTATTAAACGAAGCCGAGAAGTTATGCAACTAGTTGCATCCCAGGAACGTAATAGCAGAGTAGATAAATTACTAGCGGCGTTACAAGATACCGTGAAAATGGAAGCAGATTCAGATGACGATATTTAGAGCTATATACAAGATAAAATATACACAGCACAGTACAGGTATACGCAATCTACATAGTCTATCGAGCGTAAAAATAGATGAGATGAGATGAGATAAGCCCTAACGAAAGGTTAATCTCAAATGAATCAATTAACAGAATTACTCTTTCCTTCATGTATTGTAATCTAAGACCTACTTATAGCGTGATCGCCTAGTCCATTGTGAAAAATACTGGTATTATTGTCAAATTTCTTATCGCTTTCCTGCTTCGACCCATTAGCGCATGCAGTATGCGAGTATGCGATTACAGGGCAATGTGTTGCGGCAATTATCCAAGTTGAGTATTTGACAGATCTGGCAAATCTACAGTTTTTCCATTTAACTTTCTCTTCAGATTATTTCCTAATCAGTATGGTAGACTATTCGGTATACTTGGTGACAGATTCGACCATGATTCCTGAGCTGTCGACATTTATTCGTCAGGTTGAAGCATCAATTGAAAATGGTGCTACCCTTGTGCAGCTTCGTGAAAAATCTCTTGCTACCAGAGATTTCATTGAGAGAGCCAAACAAGTTCATAAACTTACTAAGGCAGCTGGAATCCCATTGATTATCAATGACAGAGTAGACGTTGCTCTTGCCATTGGAGCGGAAGGAATTCATGTAGGTCAAGATGATATGCCTGCTTCAATTGTCCGCAAAATTATGGGTCCATCTGCCATAATTGGTGTAACATGCTCTACACCGGAGGAAACAGAAGAGGCATGCAATGAAGGGATAGCTGACTACCTTGGAATTGGAACCGTTTATAAAACAAATACAAAAAAAGATACTGTTACTCCTGATGGAACTGGCCCCATAGGTATTCGTAAAATGCTTCAGGTATTGAAGAAACATAATACTCTGAGTAAGAAGCAAATACATTGTGTGGCCATTGGAGGCATAAATAATGATAATGCCGCCAAAGTGATGTACCAATGTCAAATTCCTAACCAGAAACTCGATGGTGTTGCTGTAGTTTCTTGTATTATGGCAAATGAAGATGCTGGTGCTGCGACTGCAGAACTCAGGGCTATTATGAAGACTGATACTCCTTGGAGGGATTCTTCTTCTTACAAAGAAAAAGACTTACAACAGGAACTCACCCATTTATTGTCTGTAAAGCCACTCATTCACCATATAACCAACGATGTTGTTAAGAATTTCAGTGCAAATGTAACCCTTGCTATTGGAGCTTCTCCAATAATGTCAGAACTAGCTCAAGAGTACCGTGAATTTGCTTCAAATATTCCTCACATGGCATTGGTACTTAACTTAGGTACACCAAACGACCGCCTTATGGAGATCTTTATTCATGCATTGCAAGTTTATAACAAGTATGGTAAGCATATTATTTTTGACCCTGTAGCCGGGGGAGCTACTACCGCCAGACTCGAAGCTTGTCGTAAGATTTTGAACGCTGGACAAGTTTCTGTTATCAAGGGAAATGTTGGAGAAATTCTGGCTATTTGGAAACTTACCAGTACCTACGATGTTTCAAAGTCCTCAAATGAAGCTACTATGCGTGGAGTGGACTCAATCTCGAAAATCAACGAAGCTGAAATCGTGACTATTGCTCGTGAAGTTGCAATTGATTTCAGAACCGTGGTGGTGGTTACAGGTCCTATAAATTATATAGTTGATGGTGAGAATTCAGTCAAGATTCCTGGAGGTCACCGTATCATGGGATCGATCACAGGATCCGGATGCTCCTTGGGAAGTACCATTGCTTCGTTTGTTGCAGCAGCAGCAGCGGAAGAAGGTGCAAAGATTGACATGATGTCAGCCGTACTGAGTGCTGTTGAAGTCTACAATAAGGCAGGTAAGTTAGCAGCAGAAAAAGCTTCTACGCCGGGCTCGTTTGTGCCTAGTTTTCTCGACGCCTTATATACACTCACTCAAGGAAGTCAGTAAGGTTCTATAATTCTATGTAGTTGAAAAAGATACTTTTTTTCTTAGTCTTATCACCATAGTTAAGATTCACTTATCCGCATTGGCTCATCTCGCACTTGCATATAAGCATAGCTAATATCAATTAATAAACACTACTATCAAGATACACGTTTTCCTACTTACACCCCTTCTTAAACTCTGAATAATCTTTGCAGCATGGTTCAGGCTCCAGAATCAGAAAAAAAATCTCCGGTATCTCGAATATCGAAAATAGCATCTCTTAAAAAATACCCAGATAAGGAGTATGCTAATTCTTTACTTCATGAAGCAGCAAAGTTAGTGGCGCCCATAATACATGAGAATAACTTTAAAGTGGGTACTTTATGTGAAATGTTCCCCAAAAATCCCAATCTTTTGGGCTTGAATGTGAACAGAGGACAGAAAATTCTCCTCAGACTAAGATATCATAGTAATGATAGACAGTTTTATCCCATAGGGGATATAGTTGGAACTTTACTACATGAGCTAACACATAATGTATTTGGCCCTCATAATAAACAATTTTATGATTTACTTGATAAACTTAAGGTAAGATTTGAAGAAATTCAGTATAATCCTTCAAGTATTACTGGAAACTATATAATGGAGGAAAATAAGCTTGGTTCTACTTACTCATTTCCTTCAGGTTACGAATCGTTGAATTCCAAGAGAATCAAAAAACTAAGTATACCTAAATATAAGGCTGACGTGAGGAAATTAGGAACTCTAGCTACCAGCAATACTGCTAATAGAATTACAAAATCAAAGAAAATGACTCCATCGGAAATACGACGTCTTATTTTAGAAGCAGCGGAAAGGCGATTAAAAGATTCTAAATGGTGCCCTACAGAAGATTCTACTGAAGGTATTGAGCCCGATAATAAAGATCTCGATATTGTTGATTTAACAGATACCAGTAAAGAAAAACTTAAGGAATACAAGGAGGTGATTGATCTCACATCTGATTCACCAGTGGAAGACGACGAAATTATCGTTATTGATGCTTGTGAAAAACACTCAGATGAAAAAGAGCAAGTGAAAGTAGTTGTGTGTTCTACACCAAGAAGGACATTTATCTCAGATGGACCAAGTACATATCCTCGATGGAAAACTGTAGCTGATCTCAATTTTGATCAAATATTAAGTAAAGATCAACAACAAAAACCTAAAACAAAGAAGAAGCCAAAACAGCGAAAACAAAAGGCCAAATCTAACATTGTTAAACCTAAAAAAGTTGTTAAAACTGTTGCCTTTGATGAATTGGTTTAAATGGACCCTCTACAATTTCTGTTAGAAAAAGCTGGCTTTTCCTAGCTTAACGTGTATATTATATATAATAATAATAGATTTTGACACATTCAAAATTAATAATCTGCTAAAATTGTATCTTCTGTTGCAGTCAACTGCAGGAATTTGCATACCACTGCAGTTTTTGTTGCAGCCAAATGCCTCGTATGACTCGCGGAAAATATATAAAATAGGTGTTTTTGCCCATAAACGAGAACATAAAATATAGTGGCTAGTTTTTCATTCTTTAAATCAATATATCATTGACTGGACAATTGAATAGCTTTATATAAATAAATCATTCAATAATTCTATGTCTTCCGAACAGCCTTTAAGAAAACGAATTTTATCAAATTCTAGTTTTAAAACTTTATTATCTTCAGTATCTTCATCTGGTGCTACTACCCCCACCAAATCAACTATGGAAAAGACTGACAGTTTAGTTAACTTAACCCAATCTTCATTGTATGGGATATTCAATGAAAATTCTCAGCTTGATCTCAGTAAAGACTTTGAAGAACCTGATCAAACAATTACCCCTCCTGCGCAAGATGAGTCTGCTAAACAACAACCTAAAGTTGATGAAGGTCCAATTATTAAAGGTTTAAAGACTATAGTGAAACTTCTGATTGTTGGTACTGGTGCATTTTTATATAATGAAGTTACCGAACGAATCCACACTGATCTATCAACGGTTAGTAAATACTCTGTTGAACCAATTTTTTTCACTCGTATCCTTTTAAAAGACTTTATTACTCAATTAGGACCATTTAGAAAATCTACTAATGAAGAGGTGATACTTTTGAGCAATAGTTTAGCATTAATCATTCAAGGTCTCATAATGAGTTCTATTCATCCATTGGCTGATATAATTTTACCGCCATTCTTTAAAAAGAGATTACTTTCTTCTAATCCTAATCCTAATAGTAATCTGAATCTCATTAACGATATGATTCGTCTGTTGATTACATTTTTAGGTATTTCATATGCAATTCGTAAAATTGAATGGGCTTCAACTTTACAACTTTCAATGACATGGTCTTTATTAAATCCAGGTTTATGGCTCTTACTTGATGGAACTATAAGTGGATTTCTTGCAAGTTTGTCATGTGCTTTTGCTGCGTCTGTTGCCATATATAGCCGGAACTCTGAACTTGTCAATCTTATCAGAACAAGAGAATTTGAAAATTTTGCTGCTACTTGGCTTTGGATTGGAAGCTTTTTCTTTTGTGGAATGATTATATTTGGGAAATTGGGAAGGATCTTGTTTGGACGTTCTTAAGAATAAAGAGACAACTGGGATTTAAAAACCGTAGGATCATACGATATAATACTTTATATAAAATACAGAATTAGCGAAAAAGTGTACATGTGTAGCTCTAAATAAGTTGAGTCAAAGGGATCAATGTATATCGGCCATCATTCACTGAGTTGACCTTTGGATACCAAAGCTCTAATGTGAGTTATACTAGCAATTCAATGTATTGGATTGTACTTGATTTGCAGCCATGCGACTAATTTGAAAAATTACATTACTCCGCCAAAATTGACAGCAATAAAATATTTCTCAGATAAAGCTACTTACCTACGAATACCACTTCATTACCTCAGATTCAATATGTGTTCATTCAAAGAACTATTAACTTTTATTCAAGTTATTTAACAACTAACACCCGTGCACCACAAAATTCTCATTACGTTAACCAATCTCTAATTGGCTGATGCGAAAATAAAATCTACTTTTCTTCCACCAACTACATCAATATATTCAAACATGTCTGGAGGACCAGTACCAGTGTGGAAAAAATACACATCTAGACCAACCGGGATCTGGGAGAAGTTAAGACAACTTCTTGTTTTAGTTCCAAATAGATCTTCTGGTAATCCAATTGTTAGTCTTTACCGTCAACAACCACCAGGTGATAGAGTTGAAGAAGGTAAGAGATATATTGAACCAGTAACTATCCCAGCTGGTGATATTAAAGGAAACCCTTACTACAAACGTGACTACAGAAGAAATTATCCACAAACTATTGGATTTAATCAAACTAAAGTATCAGGATTATTACAATTAGGGTCTGCGCAAACTCCAAGAATTTCAATTGGTAATAAAGGAACACAAGAATTAGAATTATTTGTAAAACCTGAAAGTGAAGTCAGTTTATCATCAACTTTAACTTCTATTGATCCTTCAGTTATTAAAGGTGAAATTTTAGGTAATCAAGGTGAACCAATTGTCGCTCCTTCTCTTAACAAATTTAAATGGAGAATTGTCAAAGAACAAGAACATGGTTTGTATTCAGACGACTATCCATGTCGTGTTTTCACTGAAGCAAAGTAAAACTAGACCAGCATGCATATGTAGTATAATCTATAATAATGGAAAAAAAGAATTACTGTAGAATAAATTGTAAAATTATTATTAAGGTATGAAGTATTGAAAGAAGTAATTTAAAACAAATAAACTTATTCAGCAAGAGCACCTTGAAACAAGTTCTACGATAAGATTATAATCAAAAACTAATTTAATTTAAATATGAAACTAATCGTTGCTTATCTGAAACATACAAAGAATAAATCCATTTCTGAAACAAACTTGAAACTATTACCTCAAATGAATTTCTGGAAAGAACTTAGTGATCCCAAAGGTAGCAAACCAAATTGTCAAGTACTCTGGACCGCTTAACGTTCCAAACTGTTTCATCAAATCTGAGGTATCACAGGGATGAACGAAATACCAAGGCTCATTAAGTATTGGATGAATATCAATTGATATCCCATCGAAATTGATGTCCTCCCTACTTAAAAGGTCATCTTCTTGATAAAACTTTTTTAAGTGAAGGACAGGGACCCCGTAAAAGACGTCGTAGGATATTGTGAAATCGATTAGAGTTGATTCTAGCTGTATACGGGTAAATGTGTGTGGTTTCGACAGCACATAGTTGTTCACAATAGCAAAGCCAGGACTGGTGCTGCTAAGGTTATTGACGAGGTGTTCATTGAAAGGACTGATTTCCTGGGAGAATTGTTCTTGTGTCAATGACATGACATGGTGATACTTAAGAGATTCTTATGAGATACTAGTGAGATACGAGTGAGATACTAGCGAGATACTAGCGAGAGAAGTGAGTGAAATATAACTACAATCAAGATTTAAACTTCATCAAAATTGCAATAATTATCAAATTATAGATTAAGTATACGGAAATATATTAATGATTGGGTGAACTACTAATTAATTCATGGGTATCATTTACTAAATACAGAGGGTTAAATTAATCCTATCGTAAGGTAAGACATCGTCAAATAGAGTTAAAGTGTCAACTAGAAAAGGATTTCCTGTCAACTTTAGATATATGTTTTATTTAGTTTTATTTCTCTTCTTCCTGTGGAGTTGATTCGTTCAACAAGTTCAGCTTACCGTTATACATAATTCCAGCGTTGCTTCCGCTAATTGAATTACGATTATATATTTCTTTAACTTTTTCAGCATTTGGATGCTTTAATGGAACTCCACCTGGTACGGTAGATCTCGATCCATTCCCTAATTGTTTTTGCATAGCATAATCACCACTATCAAAGTATTTCTTATCTTGAAATTTTGAGGAGAGAATCTGTTGAGTTGTTGGTAATTTCCCATACATCTTGTAAATTCTTAGTTCTTGAGGAGATAATTTAGACAAGTCCAAATTCTGAGTATTCTTGGGTGGTCCCAATGGATCATCTTCGTTTAATGACATGTTGATGACTCAATGCTATATATTAATTAGAAAGCCAGGTGGGCATTGCTCCTTAAGCAATCCCGCGACCAATTTGTGGGTGAAGCATCCGTACACCAGATGCAATAAAATTTAATGATTTTCAAGCTAAGATGGCCCTTTTAATGGTATTTACACGGGGGCCAACTAAAATTAAAATATCCACTAAGTAAACAATGTAGTCATATAGTTCAAGTGGAATTGGTATTAAAGTATTAGGAAGTTTGGTGATGTACAAACCAAAAAAAACTTCGTCTCTCTTATTCTCGAATTCGTCACTGAAAGTAATGAACTTTGCCTGATATTCAAGTACAACGTAAAGATCTAGTTGTTTGGAGGCAACTCCTGACGGTTTGAGGTCATTCTCATAGAGAAATGTATGCGAAATAGAGAAATCATATGGTAATGTAGCTGGCCAACATAGTTTAACGTTGAATACATCGTCTGAAGTAAATGTGGAATCATTATAATTATTAATTTTAATGTAGACTTTTTGCTTTGGCTTTTTGACAGTATCATAGGGAAGTGTCACTGTGTAATCTGGAGCATATACTTTGGTGAATTTATCAATGATTGGAAAATTATCAATGGCTGCTACTGAAGAATTTGTATGGAAGATGGTCATCTCTGACCTTGAACCGACACTGGGTATATCATAGTAGTAAGGAACCCTAAACAAGCTTGTCTCCGTGTTGCAACACACAAACGGAAGAATAAGGAACAACCAGATCAATCGAAGCATCTATAGAAAAGAAAATAGTAGATGATTACGCGGTTGCGAAATTTCCTCGAAGACTAAGTTCTTACAGAAGTCGTACAAATTAAGTCGATCGGAAAATTTACAGAACTATCCGGGAAAGTATATATACGCAAAACACGATATAACGATTTAAACTAATTTAATGAAATGAAATTGGGTGTAAAGAATTCCTAATTCTGGATTAGGTATCTGCTATTTTGATAAGACTGACCTGCATCTTCAACAGCTTTGGAAGTTTCTTCATGAGCTTCTTTCTCTCCTTTTCAACATCTTCAACATCAGTAGCTTCTACAACGAGTTTCACGGAATGTAAATGAGCCAGGTTTAAGTAGCGCTGATTTTCTACAAACAGCAGGAAAGTTCGTAGATTCAATAACCAGCCACGAAGATCAAGTGATTGCAAATTGGGGAACCGGTTATTATTGGTGAATTTTTCAAATTGACGTATAGAAAGATGTCTATGCCAACTATGGTCAATATAATGCTGAAAATCTATTGTAAGTTCCTCTAAAGACGAAGAATTAGGTTCTAGTGGATTATTGAGAAATTGAGTGAATCTTTCTGACAATACGAAAGGATGATTATCATTATAACAGATGGTCAATGTTTTAAGGGAACTATTTTGATTGAACTGCGCTAAATAGAAGGGGTATTCCCAAGTGCAATTAGTAATGACGAGATGCGCTAACTTGACAGATATATTAGCTTCTTCAGGGTCCCAATTGAAATGGTAGGAATTCAACTCAACACGGTTTAAATTTGAAAACTGACTTAGATGATTCAAGTTGAATATCTTAGGATTGGTTGAAACGATATTATTAGGTCGAGGAAGAGCATTATTAGCGTTGGCATGATTTATGTCAAAGAATAACGATATATGACTCACCAAGGAGTTTGATCTATACTTGAGCCAATTAGATGAGTTTAAAGAGTTCACCGAAAGGGACTCTAGGCTTTCAAATCTTGTCAAAAGTTTACTAAATATATCGATCTGCCATTCACCGTATGAATAGTAGTCAACGATGCGTAGATAACGAACTATTGGAAGATATTTTTCGAACGATTCAGGAACCCCATTATCTATGAATTGGATAAGATCTTCCCAAGTCAATTTGACCTTTCTGAAAGTGAAGAGTTGTAGTTGCTTTCGAAAATATTTACAGCAACAACTAAGGTTTATGATATCCGAAGCAGCATTATATGAAAAGATTGTTTCAAGAATATCGTCAGGTAATTGGATTAAAGGATGACATGAAATCTTAGCTAATTTGAGCCGTGGGCTTTGAGGTGCTGTTCTTTTCATTTCATGCCAGTATGCATAAAGCAAAATGCTGTTGTAGCCTTTCAGAGAAGGTTGAAATTATAGGGCAGATTGAAATATTTTGGGGCCGATACCGGTTATTCGCGTTATAGTGAAAAATTTCAATCTTCAACTAGTTTTAGACAAGTAATGGTGGACCAATTGAAACCGTCACAGATTTATGCTTCCTACAGAGGGCAGATAAGAGGTGGGGTGAAACTTGTTGTTGTTACATTACTCCTGGTAATAATACTCAAAAGGTTACTTAAACTACAATTGCCATCATTTAGAAATCAAGAATATAATGATGGAAGGATATTTAGTCTGTTTGAATTTAATCCCGACGACAGATTTGATCTTGAAAATATGAAGTACTTTTGGATAATAGTAGGAGTGGCTATATTGATATTTGCAGGATTAATTGGTATTTAAATTGATCCAGCAGAAATCTTACGACGAGAATGAATTTGATCAGTACAGATCAAAAATGACAATTTTCATGAGACAAAGACAAGACGCATGTGACCCATGACGACAAGCACAGCCAAAGAATCTGTTTGAAGTCAGAATTGAAATTAGCTAAAATTCGGGCTAGGCAC
The DNA here is from genome assembly GCA_030578455.1 of Metschnikowia sp. yHQL527. Classification (NCBI taxonomy): domain Eukaryota; kingdom Fungi; phylum Ascomycota; class Pichiomycetes; order Serinales; family Metschnikowiaceae; genus Metschnikowia; species Metschnikowia sp. yHQL527. The sequence goes on along the minus strand of JAJMRR010000010.1, from coordinate 42,430 downwards.
AGTAACTACACAAAACTACAAGAGGCTGTAATGATCGGTAATCCTATAGTGCGAAATCAGAATTTGATATAAGCAGTTTGAATATTGCATTGTAAATTAAATGGGAATCAAACATTTAATTGGTCTAGGTGCAAACATCTCAACTTCTATGCATTAAAGGACTCGCTAGACGTTGAATTTATGCAATAGAAGCCAAGCATATAATGAAGTAAGGCGTCGCATGTTCTGAGGTCGAAAGGCTTAACGGTCCAACGGCAATAAGCGAGCATAACAGCCACAGTTGAGCTAATCTCTTTAACGTAACCAGATTGTTGGAACAATTTAAGTGAACTGTACGGGCTTATTGCGCAATTAGTGCTAATTTGAACTCCAACGCCGTATAGGTTCTGGTGTACGGATAAGGAGTTCGCCGCATTTGAGCCCCACTGTGGCGACACGAGATGATGTCATTGTGGCATGTGAAATTGCAATATCGAGGGACCATCAGATGGAGGAATCTTATTCCTAGATTGGTGTGGTATTACGAAGAATACCCAGCCTGGCGATGAGATTAACTAAGGTAATTGTAGTAGGCGAAATAGTTCCAAGATAATACAGGGATTCGTAAACTTTACCAAAATAGATTCGAAAGGCTATGGATTGCTACTGTCGTTTCTTATCTGCAAACATAATATTTTCTTGAGAAAAAGTATCCACATTTGATACAAAAGGCGTACTTTACAGATGGGCAACAGAGGAAGTTTTTTATTTTTTTTTCGTGGGAATATAAAGACGTAAAATTCTCGATGAAATTTAATTATCCTTACTTAAATATTTATCTTATTAAAATATAATTTAATTATTTATTAATGATATTTAATTAATTTAAATTAGATTTTCAATTAAAAATTTAGCCGCTGAGTTAATTAGTTGCTCTCGTTTCTCTTTGTTTTAAGATAGTCTTTTTTTTTTGTTAAGATACGAGGTTTATCTCTTCGTTCAAAATTTCAATTTAATTTTTCATTAATTTCCTTTATTTCAAATGACTTCTTCTCCTAAAGAATCAAAGGATTTTGAAAGACAGAGTATCTCTGCTCGTGATGGTGATTCAAGTTCAAATCTTTCTGCTGATGAATATTTACATTTAGTAGTGGCTGAAGAAGCTGGTCATACTATTAATTATAGAGATTGTTCATGGCAAAAAACTGCTGGTCTTTTATTTTCAGAATATATTTGTCTTGCCATTATGTCATTTCCTTGGTCTTATTCTGTTCTTGGATTGATTCCTGGTTTAATTATTACTGCTTTTGTTTCTATAACTGTTTTATATACTGGTCTTATCATTTGTGATTATTGTGCTGCTTATCCACATATTACAAATGTTTGTGATATTGGTAAACATCTTTTTTGGAATTCTGATATAATTTGGTATATTACAGCTGCTTGTTTCTTATTAAATAATACTCTTATTCAAGCTTTACATGTTTTGGTTGGTGCAAAATATTTTAATACAATTAGTGATAATACTACTATTTGTTCAATTGTATTTGGTGTGGTAACAACTATTCTTTGTTTCTTAATTTCTTTACCTCGTACTTTTAGTTCTATGTCTGCAGTTGGTTATTTTAGTGCTGGTACTATGTTTATTGCCGTTATCCTTTCAATGATTTTTGCAGGTATTCAAGACCATCCTGAAGCTTATGTTGATACAACTCCTGTTAAATGGAATTTATGGCCTGCTGAAGGAACAACTTATGTTTCTGCAATGTCTGCCACTTTGAATATCGTTTATACTTTTGTTGGTCAAATTACTTATCCATCATTTATTTCTCAAATGAAAAGACCAAAAGATTTCAGAATGGCTTTATACATTGTTACTTTAGCTGAACTTATTACTTTTGCTTTAGCTGGTTCAATTGTTTATGTTTATGTTGGAAATGCTTATATTACTGCTCCTGCTTTTGGTTCTCTTGTTGGTAATTACAAAAAAGTTGCATTTTCATTTGCTTTACCCACAATTCTTTTCTTGGGTTCATTATATTCAAATGTTAGTTCATCATTTTTATTTTTGAAAATTTTCAAGAAAGATTCTGCTCATAGAAATGAACACACTGTTATTGGTTGGGGAGTTTGGTGTGGACTTAATCTTGGTCTTTGGATTCTTGCATTCATCATTGCTGAGGTTATTCCATTTTTCAGTGATTTACTTTCTTTAATGTCTTCATTATTTGATTGTTGGTTTGGTTTCGTTTTCTGGGGTGTTGCTTACTTTAAACTTCGTAAACTTTATGCTACTAAAAATAGTGAAACATTTACAATTTGGGGATTCTTCAAATCAGGTTCTCTTTTAGTTAAATTTGAGGTTATTTCTAACATAGCGTTGATTTTAATTGGTCTTTATATTTTCGGTCCTGGTCTTTATGCCAGTATTGATAGTATTATACTTTCATACCAAGCCAATGCTTACGGTTCAGCATTTGCTTGTTCATCAACTGCTATTTAAAATTGTATATATGAAATATTTGGACGTCGTAATTACGTATAATTATTTATAATGTAGGATCATTAGTATCCCAAACAATAGTAACTGGACCATCATTAACCAATAAAACTTCCATCATTTCTCCAAATGCACCATCTTTAACTCTTTCTTCACTTTTAAGTCCTTGTCGTAATGATGATAAAAATTTATCATATAATTCACGAGCAACTTCACCTTTGGCAGCCTTATGGAAATCGGGTTTAGTTCCCTTTTTGATGGTTCCATACAATGTGAATTGAGAAACTGAAAGAACGCTTAGTTGGGGATCTTGAGCTAGACTTTTACTCCATGGTTTCCCTTGATATTTACCGATATTCTCGCCCTGTGACTCACTTTCGAAGAGTCTGAGATTGACAATTTTAGTAGCTAATTTTTCAACATCTTGAATGGTATCGTTGTTAGAAATCCCCACCAATAACATTAGCCCGTGTTTGATGGAGGAAATGACTTTATCATCAACAGATACACTGGCTTTCTTAACTTTTTGTATAACAACTCTCATTACAAGGTGTAAGTAAAGTTCGCATTTCAAATGGTGAAATATATGGCCAGATTAAATTACTACATTAAGTTAAATGTCACTATAAAATTAATACTATAAATATAATCTAAACTATTCGTCATTTAAAATAAATTCACAGAAGTATCTGAAACCAGCAGCAATTTCTTGTCCAACTGGTTCAATATACTTATTTGGGAGTAAAAATCCATGACTACCACTATCTCTTAATTTTAACTGATAAGCCCAAAATGCTCGATTGTGATACATAAAATCAAGGCCGGTACCTGAACCCAAATCAGGAATGAGATCACTATCACGATCCAAACATGCTGGAAGTACATCGTAATATTTACCCAGTTGAAGTCTGATGGCTTTGGAAATTCCATAAGCTAATTCAATTAAATTCTCTTCATCTCTAGGAAGTTGTGAGCATGAAAATGCATATGGCATAAGAATTTCTTGAGAGTATGAATGAACATCTAAGTAACCCCAGATTTTATGATCATCATTTGTTGAATTGAGGTATTCATTCCAAATTTTAGCTTCAATTGCTTCAAATGGGTACTCTCCAGAATATTCTTCTCCACAAATATCATCACTTGAATGAGTCCAATGGAAATCATAAGAGTGATCAATATCAATGCCAACACATTCTTTATTACTATGAATGGTTGGTTGACGATTCTTACGCCATAATCTATCGTGTTCCCATGTGTAGACGTATCCATCAGGATTCAGGACTGGGATAAATAAAAAGTCAAGATTGGCTAAGATTTTCCTATCACCAGGATTAGTTTCGTAGTATTTAATCATTTCAAAAATCATGTAAAGAACAGAACTAATGGAAATCCACTCTCTGGCATGTACACCTCCTGTAATGACAATAGTTTTCTTTTCATGATGCTCAATATCATCATCGGGAATAGAGAAATGAATAACATTATATGGACGGCCCTCATAAGTCTCACCAATATTCTCAACTGAAATAAGTTGTGGATAAGTTTGTTCCAAGAGTTCAATCCAGTCATTTATAGTGTCCAAATCACGATAATCCTTGAAGAAAATTTCACTGGAGATTTTGAAATCTTGCGTCATAAACTCTTCTGTCTTTTCTGGATACGTTTCGAGGATAGCCATGGGTAAATCTTGTATCATTACCGTATAGTCCAATTCATTAGGCACACTGTGAAGAAGGTTTAGGAAGCTACGCTCATCAGTTTGAATATCAATGGTTTTTCTCTTATTGTTTTTCCCCCATACCTTGATGTTTTTATTTGTTAAAATCTTACTTAGGTTTTCATTATTATCGTACTTTAACCTAATTACTTGGTGCTGATGATATTGCTGAATTCCAATGGGTAGATCTTGTATTAAAATCAGACTCGATGAAGGGAATGGAAATTCAAAAGGTAGTTGGATGGCCCGTACCACTACAAACACCATCACTATGGCCCCAAGTGGTGAGAAGCGAACCATTGATTGGATGTTGGGAATAAGGTAATAGATAAAAATTCTATCTTATCATAATTTCGCCGAGGCGCAAATAAAATCTCCATTGTACGAAAAGAGGAATAGAGAACAAATTTGGTACATATGCAAATAATCTACGAAATTCATTTTTAGCTTATAGACTTTAAAAAAAATTACGGCTACTCTCTGGATTGAAATGATTCCAGCGAATGGCCTATTTTTCCCATATTTTTCATCTTAACCAATTTTCACCTTTCTCTTGTCATTCTCATCTTCATTCTCACTAATCTTCATTCTCACTGATCTTCATTCTCACTTATCTTCATTCTCACCTATCTTCATTCTCACCTTCACTCTCACCTTGCTTTCTACATGTCTATCTTCCCTAAAATACTTTTCACCACCTCTTACCGCCTAGCAATGTCCTTTGACCGCCGTCTCTGTATTTACTCTTGCTTTTTGACTCTCTCAATCTCCTCATCGGTACTTTTAACAACCCATCCGTAAACCTGTTTCATAAATAAGAATTGAGCGAACGCAGCTAAACCAACTATACTGAAAATTATAGCTCTAGCCTGATTATTTTCAACATTTAAAAATACATAGGGATATTCAGCACCACTCTCGATATCTACAAGTTTTTCAAGTAAAAACCAGTAACCTGTAGTTAATGCAGAGCAAAATAATAAAGCATGCATTGTACTAAGGGTCCATTTAGGCATGAAAACGAAATAGTCAATCAAAAGTGATGTTACTGGCATCAAATGAATGGCTAAATCAACGTTAATTGGAATTTTAAATTTACCAACATCTTTAGTTAATAAATGTAAAAAGAAAAGACGAAGTGGCCAATAAATTCCAGCAACAATTACTTCTAAAGCAAGGGCAATAGGATGTAAATTGTTTTTGATAGTAAATAATAATTGTGAATGAGTTAAATGGGCAATAAATCCAATAATGAATACCACAATAGAGTAAACTAAACTAAGATTAGTTAAGAATTGCCAGTGTCCTCCATTTGCAAGATGTGGGGGAAGTTCAAGATTAATAATTGAATAAACCCCATAAAGTCCAATAAGAATCGATGCAAGATCGATCGCAAGAATCACAGATTGTCCAGCCGTACGAGCCATATTGAATTATTGAAAAATTTATTAGAGGTATTATAAAAAGTTTAAGTGTTATCTTAAACAGAAATTCGCACATCAAGATATAGTACTGGAAATCTATTAACTATTGATTTATTCCTACATGTGTATTAAACTTTATGAATATGAATATAATTGGAGTTTTGACTATGCAATCATGAAGACCATTGAAATTTACCTGTCAGTGGAATATTTTTGATAATCTGTTTGTTCTCAGACGTGAACCCAGTCTTGATCGAGACAGAATGAAGAACCTTTCCTCTCTAGGAGACTCTGTATCTTCGTCTGCCGTTGTCCGACCTCTGTCTTCAGATTTGGGTTTGGGTTTAGGTAATTGAATATGCAGATGTGTATAAGTTTGACTTACTGAAGGACCAGGAGCCCGTAACAGCGCCAAGTTTGTACTTGAATTTTCACTAGAAGTAGCACGTAGACTTGATACATTAGAAGATGAATTAGTTCTCGAAGGACTTCTAGACGGACTTAAAAGTCTTGGACGTCGTTTTTTTTCCTTATTAGTATGAATAGTAAGGGTTTGAGCGATCCAATTCTGAAAATATTCTTCACAGTCAATAGGATTAACTAATTGTTCAATATGATGATATGTTGGCTTCACGACAATTACCGGAACAAGAGCATACTGTAGAAAGTATTTCAGAATTGAAGTTTTCGACCAAAAACCTTTATGCTGAGAAGTCTCATCAAAATGTTGGGTTCCAACAATCATCATTGCAGGACTATATTCATCTATAGCTTTTTTAAGTAATTTTTGAGGTTTACCAATGACAAGTTCAAATACAATTTGTACTTTTTTGAAATGGAAATTCAATTTTTCAATTTTACCAAGAGATTTCTCTACTTTCTTCCTGTCTACTTCATGATACTTTTTTTCATCTAAAACTTGAAAAACAATTAAAGTATCACCATTTATAATCATTTCATCAAATACCCATTCAATTGCTTTCAAAGAATCAGAATCATCATTGAAACCAACAAGAAATGTTTTATTATTTCTTCTAAATTTAAAATTCGGATGCTTTAGTTTAAGTGTTAAAGATTTCCGATGTTCATCAGTTGAAGTATCAAATGATATTCCTCTTTCAAATGATTTTAAATGGGGTAGAACAGGTCTATCATTTTGTCTGAATTGTGCGTTCAAACTATTGGATGATAAACTTCGATGTGTTTCTGCAAGATTTATATAATCTCCTCCTAATGAAGGACTTGATACTAAAGGAGATGTTGAAATACTCTCCGATAACGGACTTGCAAGACTATCTGAATCATAATCATCATAGTAAAGACGTCCTAGCAAATCAGACGAATTGTTCTCTTGACGATACAGGTCTACAGACTCGTCACTCACATGATACATCATGGCATTGAGTCTTGTATTTATTTGAGTTTCAGTTTCTTGAACTTCACCATGTTTAATCTTAACTGCCTTTTCCTTTACGTAAACTTTCTTAGGTTTTTCGTCTGTTTCTTCTTCCGCCACTTCTTCTTTGTCGACCACAGGCTTATCTGGTACAGCAGGAGTGGTTTCCTTTGAAGAATCACTCTTTTTGGCAAAGAGTCCCATCCTTCTTGTTCACATGTCTGCATGAGCTGACTGCGACCATATACATCTTGGCGTAGGGTGCACGGGTGTTGTTACCGGGTATTAAATTTTTATCTACATTTAAAGTCTTGAAAGTTTCTAGTATATTATTATATATATTTACATGATATTTACAGAAGTGTTATGCGTTAGGAAACTTCTTATGATGACTGGAAAAATATTGCAATGTGATAATTTTTTGTTGTGGATCGATTATTTCTTTATCTCTTTCTCGATTTCTGATTCCATGTAACGACCGGTATCAACACCGGTATTTTTCTCTACGATCCCCCAAATTCTATCCATCTTTAATCCTCCGATATCATCCACTATATAGAAATCTCGCTTAGATTTGGATGTATCTCTCCAAGAGGAATATGATCTAAATATAGATGGTAACCTACTAGGAGGTGTAAGAGTCAAAGAATTATTCCCTGAAATTGTTAAAAGTTCATTATAAGTTTTACCACCTGTAGGATTTAACTTCTCCACGATCAATCTTTCATCTTTCACTAAGTTTTCAAGAGTTTGTGGTTTATCTTTATCATATAAACGAAATATTCTTGTAACATAATCTCTTGTCTTCAATTGAGCTATGATTGCTGGAGTAGTACAAGTTGCAATTGTTAAATAACCATAAATATCGTCGAAAGTAGGAGTATCCCAAATCATTTTACCGGCATAAGCTCCAAGTACTGCAAAACTTAAAGTAAGTCTTTTAACTAATGCTACATATTTTGAACCAGGAGCTTCATATAATGCCGAATATGAAAGACGATAATTAGCAGGAAGAGTGGTTGCTCTCCAACTACCAGGTTCATATATTTTAACTTTATCTGAATAAAGTGTAGGAGACCACGGATTATTTGCAGAGACTACTTCATCAGTTTCAACTGTAGAATCTTCTGATTTAAAAGTTGATTTATGTTGAATTAATCTTGAAAAAATCATTGGTGATGTTATAACACGCCTATTCCCAACATATCTAATACTATTTAGACCTATCATAATTTATATTAATATTAAGTATAAATTTAAGTATTTAAAGACTTTAAAGATTACCCATTGCGATGGTGAGCGAAAAGAGTCGTGTACGCAAGCGAAATTCCTCAGAAATTAACGGCTAGCATCAATAACTTTTCTAAATTAATACTATTAATAAAAATTAAGATGGATTCTGATCAGACTAATAAATATATTCCTGAATATCGTCGTACCAACTTTAAAAATAAAGGAAGATTTCAAAGTGATGAATTAAGAAGAAGAAGAGAAACTCATCAAATTGATCTTAGAAAACAGAAAAGAGATGAAGCATTACTGAAAAGAAGAAATTTTGCAAATGAAGCAACTGGTAATGATTCAGAAGATGAAGATGAAGCATTTAATAATAATTTACTAAATGATTCAAATAATGATGAATTACACTTTTATAGTAAATTACAACAAGATCTTCCAAAAATGGTTGAACAAATTCTGGCAAATGATTTTGATAATCAACTTAATGCAACAGTTAAATTTCGTCAAATTTTATCAAGAGAACATAATCCTCCAATTGATCTTGTAATTCAATCCGGAGTTATTCCAAGATTAGTCGAATTTATGAGTGAAAGTCATCCTGATATGTTACAATTAGAAGCTGCTTGGGCTTTAACAAATATTGCTTCAGGTAGTTCAGATCAAACAAAAATTGTTGTTGAATCAGGTGCTGTTCCATTATTTGTTCAATTATTAAATTCTCAATCTTTAGAAGTTAAAGAACAAGCTATTTGGGCTTTAGGTAATGTTGCAGGTGATTCAACTGAATTTAGAGATTATGTCTTGAGTTGTAATGCAATGTTCCCAGTTTTATCATTATTTAATACAACAAAAATGTCACTTATTAGAACTGCAACTTGGACTTTATCAAATTTATGTAGAGGTAAAAATCCTCAACCTGATTGGCAAATTGTTCAAGAAGCAATTCCAACTTTAGCAAAATTAATTTATTCAGTTGATGCAGAAACTTTAGTTGATGCTTGTTGGGCAGTTTCTTATTTATCTGATGGTACAACTGAAGCAATCCAAGCTGTTGTTGATGCTCGTATACCAAATCGCCTTATTGAATTATTAGGTCATGAATCAACTTTAGTTCAAACTCCTGCTTTAAGAGCAATTGGTAATATTGTAACTGGTAATGATCTTCAAACTCAAGTTGTTATTAATAATGGTGTTTTACCTGCATTAGGTCCATTATTAAATAGTCCAAAAGAAACTATTCGTAAAGAAGCTTGTTGGACAATTTCAAATATAACTGCAGGAAATTCTGATCAAATTCAATCAGTTATTGATGCAAATTTAATTCCTCAAATTATTAGATTATTAGCAAATGGTGATTATAAAACTAAAAAGGAAGCATGTTGGGCAATTTCAAATGCTTCATCTGGTGGATTAACAAGACCTGATCAAATTAGATATTTAGTAAGTCAAGGATGTATTAAACCATTATGTGATTTATTAGCAGTTGCTGATGCAAAAATTATTGAAGTTACACTTGATTCTTTAGATAATATTTTAAAAATGGGAGAATTAGATAAAGAAGCAAAAGGTGCAAGTATTAATGAAAATGCTTTATATATTGAAGAAGCTGGTGGAATGGAAAAAATTTTTGAATGTCAAGCTAATGAAAATGAAAAAATTTATGAAAAAGCATATTCAATTATTGAAAAATATTTCTCAGAAGAAGAAGATCAGATTGATGATGCTGATATTAATCCTCAAGCTTATGGTGATCAATTTGGTTTTGGTGTTAATCAACAACAAAATTTTAATTTTTAATCTACTAATTATTTAACTCTACTCTCATGTTACTTTCATGCTTTAAATCCAACCTTCATCCTCTTCTCTCACTTTACTTTACATTACTCTCATCTTTAGCTTACGTTACTCTCATCTCTAACCTTACTCTCGTCTAACCTTACTCTCCTCTAAATTAACCAATTCTCATCTCTTTCTCTGCATCTCTATATAGCTCTAATATACATTAAATTAATCCATTGTATACCCGGTGATAAATGAACCGTTCGGGCCGATTGGGTTGGTAATCGCACCACGTTCCTAGTTTATTAAACCGAAAATGTTGTGTATCTTACCCAATTGGGAAGGATTACGTAAATTGGATAACGAATGAAAAAAACTTATTTCCCGCAAACTCTGGAAATTACTGAATAAAACTCGTTTATTAGTTAAGTTTTTTCCTAAGTTTGAAATTATCATTAGTAATGAAATTAACCACTGTTACTCTTGGATTAGTTTCTGCTGCTGCAGTTGCTTCTGCTTCAGATGCTTCAACTGTTACTGTTACTGTTACAGGTTCAACTCAAACTCATAAATGGGGAAGATTTGATAAAACTAAACCTGCTTCAACTTCCAGTTCATCCGGTACTCATAAATGGGGTAGATTTGATAAAACCAAACCGGCAAGTACTCCATCATCTTCTGGTACTCATAAATGGGGTAGATTTGATAAGACAAAACCTGCTTCAACTTCAAGTTCTTCCGGTACTCATAAATGGGGAAGATTTGATAAAACTAAACCTGCAAGTACTTCAACTTCTTCTGGTACTCATAAATGGGGTAGATTCGATAAAACTAAACCTGCTTCTACTTCTACTTCATCTGGTACTCATAAATGGGGTAGATTTGATAAAACTAAAGATCCTGTAACTACTACCGTTTATGTTTCTCCAAGTGCTGGTAAAAAAGCCGCTGTAGTTGCTGCTAATGGTACTAATGGTACTAATGGTTCTTCTTCTACTTCCGCTGATTCCGGTGCCATTATGACTGGCCTTAACTTAGGTGTGGCTGGTGCTTTAGCTGCTGGTATCTTATTAGTCGTCTAATTTGACTTTGTTCTATGCATACCTTTCTTCTCGTTGTTTATTTATAGATTCGTATAATTAAATTCACAATTAATTGTCATCTTCAATTGGTGGTAATGTTTCGTTTGCACGTTTATTTGATAATATTTATATTCTTTACTGTGTTTCCTTTAATTATATGTATATTTTTAACCTCATATTAAGCCACCTAATTAAGTTATTATGCATACTAAGCAACTCTTTGCATATTTTGCAATAATTGAATTTCTACAAGTAATCTTTCTTTTAAAGCTTCAATTTCTTTTAATTTATCTTCAAGTTCAGAATCTGTGGATGGTCCAGATTTAATTTCAACTAAAGTCTTCGGATTTTCATTGATTTTTTGTTCTTCTAATGGTCTTTTAACCATAGAAGTAATAATTTCATAAGCTACCTGAGCTCCATTTGTAGATGTAATTTCAGCATTATCATACGCTGGTGATACTTCAACAATATCAGCACCAACAATGTTTAAAGATTCAATACCTCTAAGAACATGAATCAATTCACGAGGAAGCCATCCACCTGGTTCTTGAGTTCCAGTACCACTACCGAAACCAGGATCTAAAACATCTATATCAACTGAAAGATAGGTTGGTGTATCTTTTGGAACGGTCTTCAAAATTTTATTGATAACATAAGCTGGTCCTTCTAACCAAATATCATCAGCTGTAATTCTTTCAAAATTTTGTTCATCATCATCTTCGTTATCTTCAATTCCTGATAATTTACTTCTCAAACCAGCATGGATATTATGAGTAGTAGTAAGTCCTTCTTGACCAGCAATCCAAAGCATAGACCCATGAGTAGTTTCACTCTGGTCAGAATGCCAAAATGATGGGTACTTATCAGGTGCCCAAGTATCTAAATGTGCATCGAAATGAATAACATTAAGTGGTCCATAAACTTCTTTCAAAGCTCTTAAATGTGGTAAGAGAACAGAATGATCACCTCCTAAAGCAACATATTTTGGAGGATTACTAGAATTTTTAGCTCCTTTACGTCTATGTAACAATTCTTCAAAAGCTTTAGTCATTTGGGAGAATGCAAGTTTGTTATCCATAGGAGTAACTGGAATATCACCACAATCAATTACTTTGGCCCATGATTGATATGGGTTAAAATCAGCTCTTGGATTATAACCTCTGAGTGATGTCTGTCTTTGAGATGCAGCTCTGATAGCACGAGGTCCAAACCTTGCACCAGGACGATAAGAAACAGCAGTATCAAAAGGAACCCCAATTACAGCAACATCATAAGTAGTTTCAGTATCCAAAAGACATTCATGATGGTCTAAATGAGCGAAGGTATTCACTCCTTGGAAAGGCCAGTAACTTCCCCATAAATCATGTAGGCTAGGCTCATCGGTCAGATTTTCTTGCATATACAAAGAATTATCTTGAAGATGGATTTGTGCATTTGCTAAAGCAATGAGCACAGCACTTGCAATTGCTAATTTCATGATTTATATTTGAATTGAATTGAATTATCCTAAATTTCTATACTTATGCCTGCTTTATAACAGTTATCGCAGATGTTGCGGAATTTATCCGCCTAGATACTTTCCCAATATGGAAAATTCCGTGTCGGATTCTGCTGCCATTTTCTGTCAAACCGTTTAGCGCAAAATACCTGAAATTACTACTTGACAATTATTCAATATGGGGTTTTCGGATTTGAAAAAAGCCATTAAAAAAATTGATTCTTCTTTGAGAGAAAAGGAAAAGGGTCATTCCAGTAGTGAAAAAGCTGATGATTCAGGAAATTCAAATAATTCCAGAAACTCTGAAAAATCTCAATCTAACACGGTTTCCTATAAATCTAATGGAATATTTCTGAAACCAATTGCTTCTAATGAACCTCCTTCTATTTTCAAGCAAGTCAAGCATAATCAACTTCCTAAAGGGTGTAATTATGGTGGTTCTGATGCTCCAATTCATACTAATAATTTTTACAATAATTTAACATTAGAAGATCAAACTTTCCCAGTATGGACTTTACCATACTCTCTTTGGCTTTCTAAAGATCCTGGTCAAGATGTTGGTTTTGCTTTGAACCATACGGAAGCAGCCCAAAGAGTATTCGGTCCAGAACCTGACGCTGATCCTGCTCAATTCTATTTCAATCCACCTAAAATCAAGTCATTTGTACTTTCTGGTGATGGTTTCACCGACTCAAATATGAATCTTACTCTTGAGAATCATCAGAAACTATCAGTTATTGCTAAAATGTCTATTTCTGGTGGTAAATACGTGAAATTGCCATTGGTTCATGGAATGGGATTCATTACAGGTTTATACACCAAAATCAAACCAGTCATTGCTTCTCAAGTTGGGGTTCAAAATTTCAAGAAATCAGATGAAATTGGAGATCTTATCAAATATAAAGTGACTTTATTCAATCAAGTCGTATGGTCACTTTATGCCAGTAAAGAGGTCACATTGAGTTTGAAGGACCCTAATCACATCGTTGGAGATAAAGAACCTTCTAAAACTGTAATCATACAATTAGCAAGAGAGGAATCTAAACACTACGATGAATCAGCTGGAACCTATCCTGTTGCTGCAAGTCTTGACGGTTCGGTAAATGGCAAAAAGGGACAGTATAAATTTGTTTATCATAACGAGGGTAAATCTAAGAATGGTACTGGTATTGTATGGTGCTTACCACATCATCAAGAAGTTTTGACCGATGCCGTCAAAAAGAAGGATACCGGATTACAGCTTGACTCTACAACAAAAGGTCCTATGAAAGCATATATTTCTAATACTTTGACCATGGAAGAACCTGACTTACCAATTGATATTGGATTCAAACCTTGGTCTTCATTGAAAAGCTTTAAGAAAGTCAATTACTCAGACTCAGCAAAAAAACTTATCAAACAAGCAGCTCAACTGGAAGTTAACCAAGATATTGTCGGAATGGCAAATATTGACTCAATGTATACGTCGGGTAAAATCTTAGACAAGTTCGCCCACATTGCTTATGTTACCCACTTTATTTTGAACGATAATGAATTGACCGAAAAAGTTTTGGCCCAAACTAAAAAAGCAGTTGAAATTTTTGCTAATAATAAGCAACAATACCCATTGGTTTATGACACGGCTTGGAAAGGTCTTATTTCATCTGCTGAACCAGGAGCTGACTTCGGTAACTCCAATTATAATGATCATCATTTCCATTACGGTTACCATATTCACGCAATTGCGCTCATTGCCAAGGTAGATCAATCTTTTGACAAAGGTGATTGGTTAAGTGGAAAAGTGAAAGACTATACCACAACATTGTTGAGAGATGTTGCTAATCCATCGACAGACGACAAATACTTTCCACAGTCGAGGTCATTCGATTGGTACCATGGTCACTCTTTTGCTCATGGAATCTTTGCTAGTGGTGATGGTAAAGATGAAGAATCTTCTTCTGAAGATTACCATTTCGCCTACGGTATGAAACTTTATGCTCAAGTCATTGGTGACAATGATATGGAAGCAAGAGCTAATTTGATGCTTGCTATCATGAAGAGATCTATGAATATGCATATGTTATACCTGGATGATAACAAGATTCAACCCAAAAGATTCATTAAGAATAAAGTTGCTGGTATTACATTTGAAAATAAAGTCGATTTTGCAACTTATTTCGGAAGAGGTACTATTTCTGATGAGTGGATTCATGGTATTCATATGTTACCAATCACACCAATTTCTTCTTACATTAGAGGTGCTACATTTGTTAAAGAAGAGTGGGATCAGAAACTAGCCAGAATTGTCGATAAGATTCCTGACGGATGGAAAGGAATTCTCATGCTTAATAGTGCACTTTTCGATCCCAAATATGCTTGGAAATGGTTTGCAAGAAGTGACTGGGATGACCGTTTGATCGATAATGGTATGTCCAGAACTTGGTCTCTTGCCTACATTGCTGGAATTGGCGGTGACAACTAAGTAGCTTGATTTAACCAATTTTTAGTAGCTTTTAAAAAGACGAGATTTATCATCACCAAACGACCCACCAATCTACTGTAGACTTTATAAATGACATACTCCATTCAATTTCTTCGTATGCCGTAGTTAACTGAACTCCATCGTAATTTGCTAGTACACGAATATCAGATAGCAACAAAAGTGCCTGGTTTTAACTGAAGGATTAAGCATTATGAGTCAATTCACTGACGTTAACAGTTTGATCTCTCAGTTTCCAGATCTGGCAAAGACCCTCTTTGTTGATCATTACTTGACAGACTCGCCTCACTGTAGCACAAGAATATTCAGGTTGTACAGAGATCTTCCACTGCATCACCATGAAAGCTGCGATGAAATGTTATTCCTCTTGAAAGGATGTGCAGAGTTTAGAATTGAAGAGGATTCGGGAGAAGTACGCGAGAGTAAGAAGATGACGGCCGGACAAATGGTTACCTTCTTTAAGAATACAATTCATGGTGTCAAGATAATTGAAGATCCAGTTATATTTCTTTCTTGCGATACACCTGCAAGAAAACCAGACGATGTTTGCTTCAGAAACGAAAGTGACACCAAAGGAATAAAGTTTGTTAGCTCATTAAGCGATTACCAATGAAGCAGTAATGATTAAGCCCTTCAACCATTTGCGATTCACGAATGCCTTGTTTTATTGAAGACCTTGGCATTCTTTCACTTTAATTGCTCGTAATTGACTCAATTGTTCTTGGCTTAGTCATTGAAGTGGGCCGATTGACATTTGTTGATTGTGTTATAACCTTTTCTATCTATAATACACTAGTTTTATTCAATTGTAGACTATAAGCGATGATAGTTAACGATCTGCATCATTTGTCGCATATTGTTAAGTTAAGGTTTAGCACATGTGCATATTCAATTAAGAAATCGTACCTCAAGAAGGGATGCAAACACCCGCCCTAATTTGAAGAGCACAGTAGTTGCCTTTGTTGGAGCAGAGCAGATCTTGCGTACACCGAAGGTTTGACTGTAAATCACAGACAACTTGTTTCAACTTGATTTAAATTCTTAAAGCCAATTGTAGTTTCAGCAGTACATCGCCGTCTGGCTCTACGTTCTGGTCTAAAAAAAGCAGTACAGCCTAAAGACCAATGGGAACAGCATTGGAGCAAAGAAGCTTAAACTTTTAAAACGGTATGTCGAAAATTTAGCACTAGACATCATTTTGGCTGGGATACGATAATTACTACAATTGGTCAAGTCTTTCCAAAGTAAAGTCAAGTCAGTGTTACAAATACGACCGCCAAGCCAAAGGTAAAGTCTGTATCGGGCAATTCAAGGGTAGCCCAAAGGCATAAGGGTAACCCAATGACATGGGCCCTTGCTCTTGGGAGGTTGGCTACTTTTGGTACTGTCGAAGATAAAATTTTCGACGTTTTTGTGGACAAGCCCGGATTGTGTTATGACAGGAAAAGCAAAAATCAAGCTACCGTACTTAAAGTGCGTTTTGTGTTTTAAAGCTAACGTTATGACAAGGAAGCATTTTAAAAGTCATGCAATAGTTATTGTGGTGCTAAGACTGATCAGATCAGATTAACCTTTTAAGTGCTTTTGATCGTATCAAGTCAAACACAATATTGGAATTTTTTTTTCTCTTACTTTGCTTTTGACATGCATATGCTTACCTCCAATTTAATTAAAGTAACAATAGATAGATCTGACGTATAACCCTTGTCGACTGTCATTGGAGTTTAATTATTGTACATTTCAAATTTCGCAGCTAAAAAGAAATTATGGAATTTATCTCCACAATAAAATATACGGGGGTTTTCGCCATAAATTGCTTAATTATTACGAAAAATGTTCTCTGGCATGAAACAATGAAAAAATTATTCGGCTAACAGTGCCAGAGAACTTTGAATATTTTTTCGTAGTATATTTTGTGCAAAAGGAATTAAAGATATACTTCTAGAGATCATGGCCTGACAGTTAAGCAGCACTTTTTATGTAATCTAAGAATATATATGAATCAAAAAAATAATCGTAGATCGAAATAACTCTAGTGAAGGGTTATTTAGTTATGAGCCAATTCAACTTTATGAACAAAAAAAGAAAGACTATAAGATAATCTCGCAAATATATCTTGCATGCCTATTGTGAAACTTTCTCATGGCTGCTACCCGAATTTCACGGGGGTTGTTTGAAGTTTAAGGCGGTCAAACATTTTGATTCTCTGTCGTTGTACAAAGCTACTGCATAAAAGCAGATATAAGCTTATTCATGAAAATACATCGCACCACAAAGATACTTTAGAAAGTAGCGGTATGAATAGTCCCGCCAAATAGTATCAACTGCAGTATTTTTTCCAGCATTTTTCTGGCGAAAAACATTTCGGCCTATTTTTTTTTTGTCGTACCTACCTCTTATTGGTACAGTTGGGACTATAATCTGCTGACTATCTTATTCTTATTATTATTCTTATTATTATTATTATTGTTATTGTAGTCACTTGTTCGAAAGGAGTTTGACTTGCTGCTGTAGATCCGTATCTTGTCAGTGCTCTTGTCAGAACAAGCATTTCTTGTCATCTCTTGAAGGCTTAGAGTAATGCAAAATTATGTCATAATAACTGCTGTAACAAAGCATACAGTCCTACAGTAAAGATGATTATTATTTATCAGCTATTTGAACTCTTTCAATTACAAATGATGATTATTGAGATTTAGATATTGTAAATGTCTGTAAGCTTTTCGTAAACTCACTGCAGCAATTTAACTGCTCGACATTATTTTCGAAGAAATGTATCATTCAAGATATAGTTTAGACCTACAAGCACTATCTTACCTCAATTGAAGTAAGATAGTGCTGGCTTGATTACCAAAATGGAATTAAAAGCTGAATTTCTTTTTGACCGTAAATCGTAAAATTAAGGTATCGTGCATAACGGTGCCTTCGAGAAGGTTTTTTTTTTATCCTCTCAATTTTTTTGTTCGAATCATTTCGCTTAGTAAGTACAAATTACAGAGTCAAGACTGCCAATCGGATCAACTGCTGTTATTAAGCTACATGTGCCATCGTAGGTCAATTGATATAGTCACTAGTTGACTAGTTGATGCAAATATGCTTCGGCACATCTCGGCTCAAACCTAATAATAATTGGATTCAAATTATTATCAATGTAAGTAGCCGACAAATTTTTACACACTACAATTAAAATTAACTCTAATTATGGTAAATTACCTGCCCATATATCGCATGGCGCCACTTTGCTACCAATGATTCGGCTTTCTATGCATACAGGCGAATATTTTTTATCGCATATGTGCAGTTGTATTCTTTACCTTAATACTGAAAAGGATCGAATTATCACAAAAATAAATCATCTCTACCATAGTGACAAGATTATTTTAAACTTGTCCAATGTAGTCGTACTGTTCTGGGATAGTGTCCCTTCCCCGGCTCTATATTTATATACATCCGATAATCCAATCAATGTTTTTCCATACTAACCTTAAAACATTATGATGATGATGCACATATTGTACTTAATACTACTTCCTGTAGTGTTATGTTCACAATCCATTTCTTCAAACACTGTATCTAGTGGATCAGTAGATACTCTGGGTACGATAATTATTAATTCTGATGTATATTGGTCTATTATTAATGACCCTACAATTTCTATTACTGGTGCTTTAAGCAATAATGGTAACTTTTATATATCTTCAACTGGAGGTAATTCTTTGTCCGTGACTGATTCTGGCACGGTAAGTAATGTTGGAACTATGTCCCTTAGTTCCATTCAATATTCAAATGTGGTACCATCTTATGTCTTTTCTGGTTCTTCATTCACCAATATTGGAACCATGATTTTAGCTGCTGACGGTACTTTAGGATCTACAATGTCCTTTACTTCAAGTTCCATATTCGGTGGAACTTTTCTTAATACGGGTACTTTAAGTTTTAATCAAAAAGTAAGAAGTACTTCGATTGCTAGTATTGATTATTCTTACCTCTTTGGATCGGCACAAAATACTGGCTTAATTTGTTTAAGTAATCATGCCCTTAGTCAAACTACATCAATGACTGGTTCCGGGTGTATCAATGTCGGTACAAATAGTAATTTTGAAGCCTCTACTTCTGTGACAGTTCTGCAGTACGTTTATTTGAGCTCTTCATCTTCTACTTTTAAAATTGATACCACAGGTATTTCATTCCTTCTGTCTGAATCTTATACTGTTTATGGATGGGGTAATGGTAATATCATTGGATTCGATACTGCTTTTACCAGTTATAGTTATAGTACATATACTGGTATTTTAACTGTTCAATTTGGCTCATTCCTTGCTGCTTATGTTTATATCACTATTGGTACCGGTTACAGTACCTCTTCTATGCTGACAGTTACAGCTAATTTTGGGCCTGGGTTTACCTCAGTGAATAAAGCTGGTATTGCTTATTCTAAGGCTCCACCTAATGCAGTTGGTAGCGTATGTTCCAAAGCCTGTCCGACAGTTCCTGTTGCACCCGGTCTGGTTTCTTCCAGTACGTCTTCGAGTTCAACAAAGACATCTTCAACCACTACAACAACAACTAAACTAACAACTACAACCACGCCAACTACTACAAGTACGACTACGACGCCTACAACAACTACAACCAAACCAACCACTACAAGTACTACTATTTCCACTACGACTCCAACTACCACAAGTACTACTACCACAACTAGTCCAACTACCATAACTAGTCCAACTACCACAACTAGTTCAACTACCACTACAAGTACTACGACGAAAAGCTCTACTATTTCTACCACGACTCCAACTGCTACAAGTTTCACACATAAGACTTCTCCGGAAAGTACGAGTCTAAGCACTACGACTACTTCAGCTACCACAAACACGGGCACTTTACCAACGACAGCTTCAAGCACTACTTCAAGTGCTACAACTTCTAGTCCTACGGCATCAAGCACCACTTCAAGTACTGCAGACTTAAATTCTTCTATAATCACTGAAACTGTTAGCTCTACATCACCTTCTAGTTCTTCTCCGTCGAGTAATAGTATTCAAGAGGCTAGTTCTATTTCATCCGTTACAGATGTGGGGGCAGAAAGTTCTGCCCTAGTCACCAGTACTATACTGCTGCTTACAACAATCTCAAGTTCAGAAATAACTTCGGACTTCACATTAAGTTCAATCTCCAGCTCTAGCTCCGAATTAAGAATCAGTGCTCGTGAATCCGTAACTTCTGGCTCTGATATAGGTTATTCCAGTAATTCTGTCTCCAGTAGTCCATCAAATCTGATTATAAGCTCGGCTGATTCAAGTACCGAAGATAGTTTTTCTAGTTTCCTGAAACTGACAAAGTATGGTTCCTCTACAGCAATTGAAAGTTCACTGGATGGTTTCAAATCATCGCTTAGTACAGGCTTATACTCTAATGTGCCATCTGAAACCTACAGTGGTTCATATTACACTGTCTCATCACAAGATATCTCTCCTCATTCAGAGCTGTCTTTGAAAACCTCAAGCTCAAGTAACTATTGGCCAACATCCATATTTTCACGTTCCAGTTCTAGTTCTACACAAATTGTGGAAAATGGATCTTCCTCGGAACAATCAACTATATCGGGAACTGTTGTATCTGACTATAGTCACTACGAAACAAGTTCAGGGGTCACATCGAGTAAATCAACAACAGTTGTCTCAAGTATAGTTTCTGGTAGCTCAATTTTCAGCTACAGGACTCCATCTTGGAGCTCTGGATCTGGTTTTGCTTATAGTTCACTTTACTCGAGCTACCAAAGTTCAAGTATCTCACATAATGGTGTATCTCCAAGTACTTTAGCTTCTTCGGCCTTGACTAGTTCCAGTGATATAAGTGGCTCAGCATCAGTTTCTACTTTGACCAAATCTAGCTTGTATATATCATCCGCTTCGGCAAGTTACACCTCGGCTAACTCAAGTGTCACAGTTGTACCTTCGTCTGCAGTTACATCAACTTTGATTGATTCAAGTGCCTCTGCTATCAGTACCTTAGCCTACTCTACGTTGGCCAGCTCGAGTATTTCTTCTATCTCCAGTCTTATTGCTAGTTCAACGTTGGTGTACTCTAGCGAGGCTACTCCAAGTTTCAAATCATCAACACTTGTGAACCCAAGTATTGATTCTACTTCTACTTTAGCTGTTTCAGCTAACGCCAACACCAGTATTCCATCTTCTAGGACTTTAGCTACTTCGATTTTATCTTATTCGAGTATCGCTGTTGCGTCTACGTTAGCTACTTCAAAACTGCTAAACTCAACTACTCTGTTTGCGTCCAGTACTTTATTAGCTTCTGATTTCAGCACTTCGGTCTCTTTAAGTTCATTGGCTTCTTTGACTTTAGCTAATTCCAGTACTGTTTCGGCCCCTTCCACTCTGGTTCCCTACTCATTGGTGAGCTCTGACATTATAAGTACAGCTACATCGGCCAACTCTAGCATTCCAGTCGCTTCTAGCCCTTCATCTGAATCTACTTTTATAGACTTGAATTCCACTGGAGTATCAAGTGTATCCAATTCTGCCCTGGTAAACTCAAGTACGAATTCTATTTCAAGCTTAGCTGAATCTACCTTGGTTATATCAAGTATTTTATCTGCTTCAAGATCTTCAACTCCAACTGCTTCAATTGACTCTAGTATTGTTGCCTCAAGTACCTTGGTTCCATCTAACTTAATTAACTCTACTTTCATTATTTCGAGTACTTTGGCTTCTGTGACTTTAGCTGATTCCAGTAGATTAGTTGCCTCGAGTACTTTAGCAGCATCTAATTTCATTGACTCTAGTTTCGCTACCTCCAGTACTTTGACTTCCATGACTTTGGTCAATTCTAGTTTACCAGATTTCTCAAGCACTTTGGCTCCATTATCGTCTTTGATCAACTCTAGCATTGTCTCTGTTTCTACTTTGGGTCCATCTTCTTCAGCTAATTCTAGGATGGAGGCTTCATCCTATCCTTTTGCTACTTCAACTTTAGCAAACTCTAGTATTGCATCTATTGCGTCTACTTTAGTAAATTCCAGTACTTCATCGGTTTCAACATTAGCACCTACTTCTTTGATATCAACTGTTATTATATCTAGTAGTTCAACTGTTTCGCTAGCTAACTCAAGTATTGCTGCTTCAACTTTAGTTGACCCAAGCATGGTTGCTTCTTCAAAACTTTTTGCTTCTTCAACTTCCATCAACTCGAGTGATACTGGTATTTCTACTTCAATACCAACTTCTGTAGTTAACGCCAGTTCTTTGATAACTTCTGGTTTTTTAACCACTTCACAATCAGCTAATTCTAGTGTTCCTACGCTAGCTACTTCTACCTTGGTTAACTCGAGTATTGCTACTTCGATTAATTTATCAAGCTCCACCTTGGTCGCTTCTAGCATCAATACTGCTTCTAGTACTTTGATTACGTCAATGTCATTGAATTCTAGTAAAACTGCTTCCGATTCATCTTTAACTACTTCGGCTTCGGTGAGCTCCAGTACATCTTTGGTTTCTACCTTAGCTCCATCTTCCTTGACAGACTCCAGTCCCTCAGCTGTGTCTTCTTTAGCTATCTCAACTTTGACCAACTCCAGTGCTCCAGCTTCTCATACTTTAGTGACTTCAGGTTCGATGAAGTTTAGTGATGTTTCTATATCTACTTTGACTACATCAACTTTACTCAACGCTAGTGATACTGTTTCTAGTACTTCCTCTCCATCTTCTTTGATCAACTCCAGTTGGCAAGCTGTCTCTACTTTAGCTACGTCAACTTTGTTGAGCTCTAGTATGTTCACTGACTTGGCTTCTTCGACCTTATTTAATTCTAGTCTTGCTTCTGTCACTACTTTAGTTCCATCGTCTTTGAGTAACTCTAGTGTATCAACTGCTTTATATTTACTGGCTTCTCCAACTATTGTCAGCTCTAAGTCTACTAATTCAAGTATTTTAGTTCCAACTTCATTGAGGAATTCTACTATTCCTGCTTCAAGTACTTTAGTCACAACTACCTTAGTCAACTCTAGCATTCAAGCTTCTTCTATTATGGTTACTCCAACTTTGGCTAATTCCAGTGTTCCTATCCCTAGTACTTTAATGTCTTCTGTTTTGGCTAGCTCAAATGCCACACACGCTTCTACGTTAGTTCCGTCTTCGCCGGTGAACTCAAGCTTTACAGCTATTTCAACTTTAGCTTCATTATCTTTGAGTACTTCTGTTTCTTCTGCTGTTACCATCTTAATTCCGACGTCTTTGATCAACTCGAGTTCTGTTGCAGTTTCAACACCAGTATTTTCTGCTCTGATCAATTCTAGCGCTTCTGCTTCTGTTACATTGTCTGCATCTACTTTATTGAATTCTTCGATAGCTGTAACCAGTATTTCGGCTTCTTCAACTTTAGTCAACTCCAGTATCTCTACTGTCTTGGCATCCTCGACATTATTGAATACCAGTATTGGCTCTAGTCCAACCTTGGTGCCATCTTCATTGTCGAACTCTAGTGTTTTAGGACCATCTAGCACTTTAGCTTCAACCTTGGTAAATAATGGCACCATTGCTACATCTGCTTTGGCTTCTTCTACATCGGTAAAATATTCTGCCAGCTCAAATTTGGCTCCATCTGGCTTGGTTAGCTCAAACACCTCAGTTCCTTCCCTTAGTTTAAGCTCAATGATAAACTCTAGTATACCCGTTTCTAGACCAACTTTGCTTTCTTCCACTTTAGTTAACTCGAGTGCCACTCCTATACCATCTACGTTAGCTCATTCTAGCTTTGCTGCTTCCACGTTCACCACTATGACCTCAATCAGCACTAGTATTGTCACATCTAATGCTTTAACTTCTTCAGGTTCACTCAATTCGAGTCTAGCTTCAGTTTCAAGTATAATTCTTTCAACTTTGGCAAACTCCAGTGATCCTGTTTCTTCGACTGTGGCTACCTCAACTTGGGCACACTCTAGTGTCACTGCTTCAAGTGCTTTGCTACCAACATCTTTGGTCAACTCCAGTATTCCAGTAACCTCAAGTTTACTTACTTCGACATTAGTCAATTCTAGTAGTTCTGATTCAAGTACTATAGCTAGTTCCACTTTGATGAACAGTAGTATTAAAACTGCTTTGAGTACTTTGGCTCCATCCGACTTAGTCAACTCAAGTTACATTTCTTCGAGCACCTTAGCTCTGTCGTCGTCTTTGTTCCACTCTAGCATTCCAGCTGTATCTATTACTTTTGTCACCAAAACATTGACTAATTCAAGTATTGCTTCCACTTCCACATCAATTTCGTCTACCGTGGCTAACTCTAGTATTGCAGTAACTTCTACTTTAGCCACATCTACATTGATAAAGTCTGATACTTCAGCCTCTACAAGCGACTTAGCTGCTTCAACATTGGTAAATTCTAGTTCTATCTTTGCTTCCAGTATGCCAACTGCAACTAATTTAGTGAACTCTAGTTATGCTTCTGTTTCTATTTTACCATCAACTTCGTTGATCAACTCAAGTTCGCCAGTTCCAACAAGTACATTAGCTACATTAACTTTGTCGAATTCCAGTGTTGATTCTATTTCCACTTTCGCTCCAACTTCGTTAGTGAACTCGAGTGTCTCGTTGGTTTCCAACTCTTTAGCTACCTCAACTTTTATTAACTCCAGTGTTCCAGACTTTTCTAATTCAGCTACACAAACCTCAATCAAATTCAGTATTACTACTGCTTCCAGTTCTATAGCTCCCAGTACTATAGCTACCTCAACTTTGGCTAACTCTAGTATTGCTGCTGTGTCTACCCTGGTTCCGGGTTCCTCGCTGAACTTTAGTTCTTCAGTTGCCTCGAGTGCTTCAGCTTCTTCTTTGATTGTTTCTAGTGAAACTGCTTCTGGCTCAACCTTAGCTACTTCCACTTTGGTGAACACTAGCACCATTTCAGTCTCAACTTTGGTCCCATCTTCATTGATGAACTCAAGTATTTCTGTTGCCTTAACTAGCTCACCTTCTTCTGCTTTAGTAGGCTCCAGCAGCCAAGTCTCTTTGAGTGCTTTGGCTTCTAGTTTGGTTAATTCTAGTGTCGCTGCTAAACCCACAACTCTAACTTCTCCAATCTTGGTCAATTCCACTATCACAGACTCGTCTACATTGGTTGCATCTACTTTGATGAATTCTAGTGTTTCCGCTTCTGTATCAACTTTGTCTATTTCCGCCATGGTCTCTAGTGAATTAGCTTCTAGCTTAGCTACTTCCACTTTGGTGAACTCGGATTCCGTTCTTTCTGTTTCAAGCACCTATGCTTCCACTAAGTCTAGCGTGGCTTCTGCTTCTTCTTTGGTATCTTCAACTCTGGCTAACCCCAGTATTGCTACAGCTTCTACTTTAGCCACCTCTACTATGGCTCACACAAGTGTAGCTTCCATTACTAACTCAAGTTCATCTACTTTAAGAAACTCGTCGGTTTCAGTTACATCTAGTGCCTTAGCTCTGCCAACATTAGCCAACTCTAGTATTGCTGCTATCCCTACTTTAGCACCATCGTCTTTGGACATTACAAGCGTTGCTGTGACAAAAACTTTGACTTTATCTGGCTTACTAAACTCTAGTATTCCAGCTACTAGTAGTACTTTATATTCTTCAAGTTCAACTAACTCGATTGTTTCCACTTCAGCTCCATCTTCCTTGGTTACTATCAGCAGCTCATTCAAATCTTCTTTATTCAACTCTACTGCTGCTCCTTCTAGTACTTTGATAGCTTCATCTTTAGCTAACTCAAGCATTGTTTCTACAACGACCACTCCAACTTTACCTGGCTCTAGTGCTTTAGCTACTTCTAGCACCCTGTCTGACACTGTGTCAGTAAATGCTAGTACTGTGATTTCTTCAGCTTCTTCAGGTACTTTGGCTACTTCAATCTTGATACACTCTGGTTCTTCTATTGGATCAACTATGATTCCAACTGTACTGGTCAACTCCAGTGCAGCTGCCTCTAGTATTTTGGCTGTATCAACGTTCGCCTCACATACCTCTGCTATTTCATTAACCAATTCTGATAATGTTGCTTCAAGTACATCTAGTACAACTTTGGTCAATTCCAGTATTGTGGCTACTTCGGCGTCAGCTTCATCTACATTAAACAACTCTAGCGTTTCTGCTGCTCCAAGCGATTTAGCTACTTCTAGTACCTTGACCAGTCTTGCTTTAGTCAACTCAAGTAAGACTATTATATCAACCTCAGCTTCATCATCTAGTTTGGTGAAGTCTGTAGTTTCCAATACTTTGTTGATATCCACCTTGACTATCTCTAGTCTTCCATCATCTGAGGTCTCAGCTTCTTCAACTTCCATAAGCACAGCGGTTTCTGACACTTTCAATTCAGATTCTTCTTTTTCCACTAACCCGAATATCGCTAGTGCTTCAGATTCTTCAGCTACTTCCGCTTTATTAAATTCCAGTGTGGCTGCTGTTCCAACTTTAGCATCATCTTCACTATTCAACCCAAGCGTTGTTTCTTCTAGTGTATTAGCTACATCGAGTCTGACAACTTCTGCTACTATTACAAGTATTTCAGATGTTTCTAGTGATCTAAGTTATTCAACCTTGGCGAATTCTAGTATTGCTGCCGTTTCCACATTGGCATCATCTTCTTTGATTGATAGTAGTGTTGTTACTACCTCTACCTTGGCTGCTGCTTCTTCCGTGAATTCAAATACTTTGGGTGAATCTCGTACTTCAGCCACTTCCACTTTGGGCTCTGGCTTGCATACTAGTCCGTACACTAATTCAAGTTCATCATACTCTTCAACATCTGTTTCCTCTGAATCTTCAAATCTTACTAGTACAAGCTCATCTCGCTCATACACTTCGATTATATCTAATTCTGTGATCCCATCACACACATTAGCTACGAGCGTGATATCCAACTCTGCTATTTCTGCTTTGTCTTCATCTAGTGAATCTGAAATCTTCCCTGGTTCTAGTACTGCTTCTGGTTCCGGTACTTCCTCTGTTGTCTCTGATACTACTTCTGGTACTGATTCCAACATAGCTTCCAGCTCTGCCTTTAATATTATTTCCGCTTCTGTATCTGGTGCTGCTTCACAAGTTGTTTCTGATTCAGCTTTGGCTTCAGCTACTGGATCCAGCTTTGATTCTTCCTCTAGCGTTTCCTTAAGTGTTGCTTCTCAATTAGTCTCTAGTTCGAGCACTATTTCCAATATAGCTTCGGCTACTTCGGGAGCTGCTATTGAATTCAGCTCAACTGTTGTTTCCAAAACTGATGCTACTGCTTCTACTATTGTCTCTAAATACAGTGTGATTTCTGCCTCTAGTGATATCTCCATTTCCGGATTGACAACTTCTAGCTCATTTGATTTGTCTGGTTCCATTTCTGGTTCCAGTACCGTCTCTGTCTCTAGTGTTACATCTAGTGCTATATCTAGTGCTTCTTTTATTACTACCTCCGGTTCTGACGCTTCTTCATCAAGTATTCATTCTGGTATCACCTCTTCTGTTGCTTATTCTGCTTCTCTTACCTCTAGTTCTGTTATCTCGAGTTTTACCACTAGTACTGGTATTCATACTTCTAGTACCGGTATTTCAAGTTTCACTATTAGTGGTGCTGCATCTAACTCTGGTCAATCATACTCTGCATCGGCTACTATTCCTACAGTGTCTACTATTTCTGATCCTGTTTCTGATCCCGTTTCTGTTAGATCTCAGTCCGATGCTCTTACTGCTTCCTCGAAGATATCTAGCTCTATCATTTCCGGATCTACTCCATCGTCTGTGGCAGTTTCGCATACATCTGTCACTGTATCAACATCTCTTGCCGCTGCTTTCACTGAATACACTACTACATTTGCAGTTACTCAGTTTGATGGTTCTGTTTCCACTAAAACTGCTGATGTCTTGGTGTCTACTAATTCCGATGGTATATCATACACATCAACATCCATAATTGTTGGATCCACTGCTCCTTCCAGTATTGCTTCTGGTACAGAATCTAATACTTCTTCTAATACTGCTTCTAGTATCGATTCTAGTGTTACTTCCAGTGCTGTATATGAGACCAAATCTGATACTGCTTCTGGTATTGCTTCTGGTACTGATGCTGCTTCGAGCACTGGATTCAATACTGCTAGTACTGCTTCTAATACTGTCTCTAATACTGGCACTATCTCTAATGCTGCCTCTGGTACTGCCTCTGATACTATTGCCGCATCTGGAACCAAATCTGATACTATTTCCAGTACCGATTTCAGCGTTATTTCCAGTGCTGTCTCTGTCTCCAATTCTGCTGATAAGAGCTCTATACAGATTGTTTCTCTTATAACTGAAGCGACTTCTGATTCCCACACTGCAACGACTATTAGATCTACTGCTGAATCCATTTCTAGCTCTTCTTCTGGTATTTCCATCTGTTTGATCGATGGTTCAGACTGTATCACAGTTCTGGAATCACGATTTAGTGAATCATCTGAGGCCACCAGCACTTCAACACATGCAGATAACTCACGATCTGTAACAATTGCTACCACATCTTCTGTTATAACTACTTCCACTGACAATAGTGAGACATCTGTTTCCGGCTATTCATTCAACGATCTGACATCAAGCACTGTTCCTGGAAACTCTGATACAGTTTCACAGAGTGAAACAGATGCTATCATCTCGGTCACTTCTAGTATTGATTCCGGAAGTTTGTCTACTGTTGACCTGCGCAAAACAAGCTCGGTATCAATGGCACATCCTCTGAGTGTTGAAATTTCTAAATCTGCTTCAACTTTTGAAAGCTCATCTAGCATTTCAAAACCAACATTGACTTCACTAGCAGCAATATCTGCTTCTATGTCAAGCTCAACAAATTTTGACTCTAGCCATACTACATCATCTTCTGATGCATCTTCTGATGCATCTTCTGTCACCATCTGTTTGAGAGGCGGTTCAAATTGTGCTACTTTCCCAGCATCCAAAGTGACTTCTTCTGCTGTTAATACTGCAAAGCTATCTGAACATGTAATGCCTTCAGGTTCAAGCTCTTCTGTTAGTGTCTCTGCAGTACCATCGGCAACTAAGATTTCATCTTTTACAAGATTGTCTCTGGCAAGGTCATCACCAATTACTACACAGATCTCTTCTGAAACTTCTTTAGGATCTGCCAGTAAAGCAACTGCCTCAAGTTCATCTAGTTCAATTTTAGTTTCTGATTCTTTGGTCTCTTCTTACGTCTCTTCCAGGAAACCGACTGCTTCAGCGTCAATCTCTTCTGCTGATCCATCGTCTATCTCTGCTTCTCCTGCAGCAGCTAAAGCAACTTCTGATTCTGCTAATAAAAACTCAGTATCTACATCGTCTTCTGCATTGGTTAAAACATCTTTAGAAACCAAATCGTCATCTGCATCTGCTCCTTCGGCTTCTGCTTCAGTTAAAGCTTCTTCTTCGAGTTCAGCATCAAGCTATTCATCTAGCACTGCTCCTGCAGTCGCGTATGAAGGCGCATCATCTTCAACGAGCGTAAACTGGATTGTTTTCCTCGTAGCATGTATAACCATACTTTTCGTTTGATTAGATGAATACTCATTTTTCCAACTTTTGGATTCTTCCGTTTTATTATTTCGGTTAAACGCTATTAAAAATTATAGAGCTTATGATCTTAACCCAATAGACTGATCATAAATCATTATAGACGTAAATATTTAAAGTTTTATCATAGATTGATTGATAGTTAAAGAATAAATTATTATATTATGCTAGTGTAAAATAACTTTTGGTTTTCAAGTAATTACAAACCAAAAGGAAGACCCTCAAAAAAAACATCATTTCAGTAGAATCGCTACAAAAGATAGCAACTATAAGATAATTTGAAGAAACATAGGCTAAGGTTTTCTAGTGCCTCATTGTAGTATTGGTACACTGAAACGACGTCAATGGATCCTCTCATTTACAATTGTAGAATTCATAGACATGTGCTGCAGATGTCCGTAAAAGGAAATTTTTCGGCGCAGGAAATTTTAGAAAATACTCCTCATATATCTCGAAACTTCTACACCTCGAAGACAGGACGCAACAGTATTACGGTGTCTTCTTCAATTAACCATCACATCTATAATCTCGGTGAACCACCAAGCCTGGTCTTACATCTACTGACGAAACTTTGAATATACTCATTGGCTACATGCATGGTACAAAGCCCCAAAACATATTTTGTGAGGGTAGCGGAACCTACTATTCAAAAATTAATACCTCAATATTCAATTGATTGAGAATTGTAAAAACATCTAAATGCCAACGATATTAGTGTCGCTAGTATATTTGACTTGAGCTAAGGAAATAGTACGTTCTTCTAGGTCATATAACGAATAAACATGGCGAAGAAAATTGTCTCCTAGTACCCCTTCGCCATCGCCAGCATCCTGGACAGCACTGATACAAGTACCATCATCATTGTAGGCTAGATCTGTGTACGGAACTTTGATCGTGAGTTCACCGAACACAAACTCTGCAAATTGGTCATCGGGCTGGTTACAATCTGTGAAACCGGAAAAATACAGTGCAACACTAGATGGCAAAAAACTAATTGTACTTCCCGAATCAAGATTCTGTGGTATATCGACGGGTACAGTCTTACCATCAATTTTAATTGAATCCAAAGTGATCAGTAACCTATTCACATCATTATTGGAATCATTAGCTCCAGTAAGAGGAAAACTAACCAAAGACCCAGTATATTTAGCGTTGTCAACTGCTCCAAAAATAATATTTCCCGTAGAAGCATTTTGAGAGTTTAAGTATAAACTATAAGCATTCTTGTCGATAAATCCTTGAGCCTTCAAAGCAGCCGGGAAATTGGTATACTCTGGTCCAATTCCTGCGTAAGGTGGAAACTCTAATCCTTCTAATCCAACACCAAGAATTCCATTTTTGAATACCTTAGGGGATTGTGATGAGACTCCGAAATATAAATCTTTGACTGTTGGTCCATCTGGAGAAAGAGCGAATTGATCATAAGCCCATTCTCCACGTACGATTCCACTCCCATATCCACCAAGAAATTCGGTATCGGCGTCTCTGTAAGAAGTAGATGTAGAATTGTCATAAGGGCCTCCATCTGCGGAAGACTTTATCCACAAATCAGACGAGCAATGTCAAGTGTAACCTGACTTGGTTGTTGATTAGAACCGGCATAAAGAGTAATGAGGTACTCAACCCCAGTATTTATAAGGTTATAAGGTGTATCATCCCGAGAAGTGACATATGTATCGGCATCCTTAGAAGTTTTTTGAACTTCAAACTCTAATGAGACGTACTTTGGACTTCTTTTTTCGAATGCAGCAGCATTAATCAAAGGTATGGTAAGACCAAGAAGCGCACATTTAGAGATATTAACCATAATCAAAGTTTATTGCTTCTTTATCTTTCGGTTTTTTGTTTTATTTATATAGACTGATATATATCAGTGCCGTACATCAAAGGGAACATGTAATAGACAATTTCCCGTGATTTCACGTAGCACATAACTTAATATGAACGTACTTGATTAAAGTTTCAGCCTTAGCGAATTTTTTCTGCCATCAAGCTTGTAACAAATATCAGAACAACTTTTTACGATTCGTAAGTAGTAAAAACTCAAGAGTTCACAAATGCTTCAATTGAACAAGTCGAAAGCTGCCTGAGAACCTTCAATTCAATCAGGTAGTCGCGAACGATTTCGACAGCAGTCGTGATATAAGTATCATGTGGCTCAATTGATAAATATAGACAAGTGTGGGGGATGTATCATGTGGCTCAGTTGATGAATATAGACATGTGTGGGGGATGTATCAATTAGTTGTCCCATCTGCAAAATACAGTTGATACACAGTGTTTGTGAGATTTCATATACGAGTCCGTTGCTTTTCCGTGCAGAGCCGTGCGTAACTGACACATTTGACAGTTAACCACACGTTGCCAAAGTACCATAAGTGTTTCTTAATACTAACATCCACCTCGTCAAAGGCAAAGCGGGTTTATAACTAACAAATCATAAGTCTTGATATACATGAGCGTATTCTTTCCTTTCAATAATGCACAACTAAATTATTATAGCTTCTGAGAGAAAAGTCGTATCTTCAAATTCATATTTTTAATGCTTTACTATATTCAACAATACTTATATGAAGAAGCAGGAAAATTGCATACCTCTAATATCTTAACTTGGTAAGTAATAACACCGCTTACTATATTAAACCGTAATTATTTGGAATAAATTAGGCAGTAATATATATAGATACACAATGTTCTGATTTGGTTTTTGGATCAATTGATGAGCAATGACAAAATATCATTTCATCTAACTATTTTGGAAATCTTAGTAAAATGCAGCCGTATTAAGAGAAGCAAGAAAAATGGAGAAAGAGATTAACGCAAATTTTTGAAGTATTTTCTTGAATTGAGACTAATCAAGATCTTTAATGGTTAGAAAGTATCGCGGTTCATACTTTAAGTAAATTTGTAGATATTTTGCATGAATTTGTTTTTTTTGCAAAATAGTAAAAATATATGGCACGTTTTAAAACAAGTTCAGAAATGGACTTTTTTGAATTCCTGATCAAAAATCGTGAAGTCTGCTTAGTAGCAAGAAAATATAGCTAATGTGGATGCTACGGATCAGTCGTGCAAGTAAGTTTTATCTCTATAAATTATAATTGGAATAGTCTTAAATTACAGTGTATTTAGTTAAATCTATAATTTTATTGGATTTCCGAAAACTAAGGCCATGGCCTTTTCAGCAGCACCCCAAGACATTTCCATACCACTACCTCCGAATCCATAGCAGTCTATAACATGAGCACCAGTCTGACTTACATATTTGCTTATTTTAACTCCACCTCTTCTTGCAGGTCTGAATCCGACATTCACCCTATCGATACATAATTTACCATCTATTAGAACTTCGGGGAAGTATTTCTTAGCGAACAGCTTGAGCTGGATCGTATCTTTTTCACTTTCCCTGGAGAGAATGCTATTTACTTGTTTGGTACCACCCACTATGATTCCCCCAAATGGCCTTGGTATAATAAATACCCAAGAACCATTCTTAAGCTGATAAGTAATCGTTTTATCCTCGTACCCTGAATTCGGAGCCGGTTTTATTAATAAGGTTTGTCCTCTTATTGGATAGCAAGCCTCATCGTAGTGTCCAAAAAACTGTAAGCCCATTCCTGTGCAGTTTATAATAAGACTATCTTTATACAACATAGATACCTGATGCAAAGATTCAAGTTCTAGTTGTCTGAATTGTACTCCATACTCATTACGTAGTTTAGCCTCTAGAAAGTCTAGATACATTGGTGAATTTATTACCCATGTATTGTAACTTGCTCCAAATTTTATTCCATAAGGAAGGTTCCTCCTAGATATTACTTGAAAGTTGTCTAGTCCATCCTGGTATCCTGGAGCTATCGTTTCATATAATTCATCATGCTTTTCTAGATAATCAATACCTTGTACCCATTTTACTGAAGACTCAGGATTGGTGATAGATAATGTCTTGAAATAACGGTACGTAGATCTCAGGAGTTTACTGTCTTTCAATTCCTCTGGACTCTTAGAGGGAAATGGTCGGAAATGAGCACCACTCTTAGATGACGTATATTCAGGTTTCAGTAGCCCCGTGGACGGGAATTCACTAGAGATTATATGTAAGCTGGAACCAGAAAACTTCTTCTCCGTCACAAGCTGATAGGCACACGTGAGTCCTATAACACCTGCTCCTACAATAACTATTTCTTCATGCATTCAATGTATTAGCAGACCATTTATTGGTGCTGTTTCGAATTTCTATATATTTATCAAATATTTATCGATATCCTGAGTCATGGGTGTACGGGCCTCTCATTGATGTAATATCTTATCGTATGTAGTTTTGGATACTTAAAATGTCTAAAAATCAACTAGTTGATAGATTTTCATTTACCCTTCATTTACCCTTTTTGATTGAGTGTTTGTAATTGTTAGGGAAAGAGCTGCGCTTCAAAATCTTACTTTTATGAATTTGGTGTAAATCGTCGACAATGACCACTCAGGTTTGACTGAACATAAACCTTATGTCAGATATTCCCCCACCCCAACGGTGGTTAATTGTATTGCTTTTCAAATCCCGAGTCAAAGGATATGACATGTTCCGCTATTACGTGTCAATAATGTGTCACTGACGTACGGCTTCGCAATTTTACGAGAATGGTACAGTAGTAGCTGCAGAGCAGGGTCAAATTATCAATGATATTAGTTCTATAGCCTCCACACTTTTCAAAGTAATTCCGTCGCATTAGCAACGTTCGTTTTATCTTCATTATGTTTTGTTTCAAAAGGCTTGAATTAGACGTAAGCTGCTAGAATGAGGTCAAATTAAACTCGATATCCTTCAAAGTCCGAAATCTTCTCATTTCCTAGAGAGAATGCTTTACTAGCTATTTAACGGTATATCTTGACATATCACACATTATCATTGAATGAGTCCTTTCATATACAAAACTTTATTTTTATATACACACTACTAACTGACTTAAGATGTCAAATCACGGGATGTCGGGTCATAGTAAAGCCCCTGTTGATAT
The DNA here is from genome assembly GCA_030578455.1 of Metschnikowia sp. yHQL527. Classification (NCBI taxonomy): domain Eukaryota; kingdom Fungi; phylum Ascomycota; class Pichiomycetes; order Serinales; family Metschnikowiaceae; genus Metschnikowia; species Metschnikowia sp. yHQL527. Next base: position 7,752 of record JAJMRR010000010.1, on the reverse strand, counting down.
ATGGCATCAACATCTTTTGAAAACTCATGTATATATATTCAGAGTAAAGAGCCAACTTAAAGATGAATTTTGTTTTCTGAATAATGGTTCATATCTCTAAGTCGAGCCTTATTGGTCTAGTATTGGCCTTATCAAATGCTCTTGCTATTGAAAAAAGAAGTGCAAAGTACTTGTCGTTAGATTTTGATGTACATCGTGATTCTACAAAATTAGGTGACTCTCTTAGCAAAAGAGATGATACCCCATATACACTCATCAATACTGGAGTGCAATATTTTATCAATCTTTATGCGGGTTCTGATAAGCAACCTGCTCAAGTAGCTCTTGACACCGGTTCATCCGATTTGTGGCTCGAAAGTGTTTCAGCTGGAGGAGCTTACAACAGTTCTTCGTCTACGACTTTTAAAAATGCCTCTAATCCATTTAGTATTCTATATGGAAGTGGTCCCATATCAGGAGAGTGGGCGTACGATCAATTTGCCCTTTCCCCTGATGGTCCAAGTGTTAAGGATTTATATTTCGGAGTGACAGAGGGTTCTCCAGACAGTGACACTAAGGGTATCCTCGGTCTCGGCTTAAAAGGTTTAGAAAGCCCAGCCCGCCATAATACAGGGCCAGAATATTCCAATTTTCCAGCTGCTTTGAAGGAACAAGGAATAATTGATAAGAATGCTTACAGTATATTTTTGAACTCCGAAAATGCTTCTTCTGGTAGTATTCTTTTTGGAGCAATTGACAACGCCAAATATACTGGTTCTTTGGTTACGTTTCCTCTTTCAGGAGAAAATGATACTTATGATGACGAGAATAGGTTACTGATCACGTTAAACACAGTGAAGTTTAATGGACACACTATAGATGTTAACGCTCCTCAGAATCTTGACTCGGGGACCACCCTTTCTTTCTTACCTACCAAGGTTGCCAAGTACTTTTCTAGCTACTTCAATGGTAATTGTACGCAACCCGATGACGAGTTTGCTGAATTTATCTTTGGTGATCTTTCCATAAAAGTTCCTTACACGGACTTAGTCTTCAATAACGATGGTAACTGTAAGAGTGGTATCCAGGTTGATGATTATTCTGAAGGACTTCTTGGAGATAATTTCCTTCGTCACGTATATTCTGTGTACAACCTCGACGACCGAACAATCTCTTTAGCTCAAGTCAAATATACTGAAGACACTGATATTGTCGCTCTTTGAGTTTTTCAAATTCTTTTCTTATTGATTGAAGTTTTCATATTTTGAATATATGCAAGGTTTTAATTAAACGTAAAACGCAGTATTGCTATTCCCAAGTGTACAATAATTTATTCGATTGTGACTGCTTGTAAAAGAGATGTAGCCCTAGTTTGAAGAAAGTTCTTTTGAGTCACAGGTGAACACTGGTTTGTCTATTATTCTACGAGTTTGCAGCAAAATTATAAGGTGCATCATGTGAATTTCCATGACGAACGGCTCCAATCTCGCCCACAAAGCGGTCTACCTTCTTCATCCTTCTAAGTTTCATCGTCAGCACAGTCAATTTGATGTCATTTCGAAGATTAGGGTCAACTCGGGGTTCACCATTGATCAATAGTTATTCTTCCCACTTTTGACCTACTGAAAGAACGATATGATCAAGTCTTTTGATCGTTTAAGCCTTCTTTGATATTCCTTGAGTGGCTGTTTCCTGCATTTAAAGTACGTTAAGAAACTTTATTTACAGGATAAGTCCCCCAATATTTGAAACTCTAATTACGCAGCGATACAGCTATCATATTTGGAGGTTTTTACTAACAGGGTATTAGTCATGAAAATGTTTCGCTCAATGTACGGCAGCAAGGCTTTTCAAAACGTTATAAATCAAACTTAATATATTAGGATATCTAATATTAATATGGTCCAAATCTCCAAATTATCTCTTTTAGGCCTTGCTATTTCTTCGGTCAATGCTGCTGCAATTGAAAAAAGACGCCCAAAGTACTTGTCTTTAGACTTTGATGTTCAACGTTATTCAAATGAATCTGATATTTCTTTAAGGAAAAGGAATATTGCTCCCGAACAAATTGCAAACTTTGGGGTGACTTACATTATAAATGTTTATGCAGGTTCGAATAAACAAGCTGCCCTGGTTATACTCGATACCGGGTCTTCTGATTTGTGGATTCTAAGTTCTGAACACAACGGAGCTTACGACAACTCCACATCTACTACTTTTAAGGATCCGAATACACCATTCTTTGCTGAATTCGGTCAAGGGACAGTATCTGGGACATGGGCCTATGATCAAGTCGCCATTGATCTTAAGGGGCCGACAGTATCTGACTTTTACTTTGGAGTTGTGACGAATACTACCAATATTTCCGCCTTTGGAGTCCTTGGTATCGGTTTAGAAGGATTAGAAGCTCCAGTCTATGAAAACACTGGGCCAGCATATTCCAATTTTCCTGCTGCCTTAAAAGAACAAGGTATAATTAATAAAAATGCCTACAGTTTATATTTAAACAATCAAACTGCTGGAACCGGTAACATACTTTTTGGTGCTGTTGATCATGCCAAATATTCTGGTTCTTTGTCTACTTTTCCACTCTCCGGGGTGAATGACAAAAATTTTGATGAAGCAAGATTGCTGATTACTTTGGACTCAATCAAAGTCAATGGACATACTATTCCAGTTAATGCCCCTCAAAACCTTGACTCAGGTACCACTTATTCATACTTGCCCGAAGAAGTTGCCCTGTATTTTTCTGGTTTCACTGATTGCACTCAGCCTGTAGATGAGTTTGCTGAATTTATATTCCATCAAAGTCCCATTTACAGATCTTGTTTTCAATGGTAATAGCGGTACTTGCTCCAGTGCTATCCGAGGCTCCAATGCGCCAGAGGGTATCCTCGGAGACAACTTCCTTCGCCATGTGTATGCTGTGTATGATCTTGAAGACCGTACTATCTCTTTAGCTCAAGTCAAATATACTACAGACACTGATATTGTCACTCTTTGAAGTATTTGAACTTAGCTCACTTAAAGTGAAGCCACTTCAAATCTATTTACAATCATTAGTGAAGTATCTCTCTGAACAATGCTACATAGATACAGTCTTAATATATTTTTATAGTACTTTTTACACCGGTCTCGTTAATTACACATTACCGTTTGATGTATAAGACATCTGGTAGTGAATATCGCTAGATCATAATTTGTAAAAAGTTATCCACTGAGAAAGATGTTGAACTTCTTATTGTTTTTTTTCTTAAGGCTTCAAGTACTTAAATAGAGTGATCTTCATATAGGCTACTCTCTATGGAATTTTCATCCCGAAAATTATCTGTGACCAATTCTTCTTTACTTATAGATAAGTCAATTATGTATCAGTTTATATAAGATATTTAGTCTGCTCGTATATATATTGTTTGACAGAAAACGAGTTTCGTGCCAAATTTCTTCCAATCATTAAACATAGGTGTAGTATACCTTCTCTCCTAAATAAAAAAGTCTGAAGAACGTCGAGGAAATTTTAGTATTCATGGGTTTAGGAAACACTAGGTTCGTACTGAAGCTATTTAACTAAAAGGCTCTTGCCTTTTCTCTTCTACAGGGTACGAGTAAGAATCGTATTGAGTAGGTTCTTAAATATGTACTTATTTAATTGGCGCGGTATAAATAGCGTTGGGTGTGATTGTAGTAGTGATGGTGGAGGTAATACAAAGGGTAATAGAGATAGTAGCAGTAACAGCAGCGCTATCAGTAGTGGAAATTTTGCCCTTTTGGCTCACTGGCTTTGACATAGCTCGTATTCTGCCTACTTCTGCAGACTGATTTTGAACACGCTCATGAGTATTCAATGATATACCCTGTTTGTAGTAAGTGCTCTACCTGTTTAAGCCTATTTACATGTTGATTGTTTGCGGCACATCAGAGCCTTTTTTGAACTTAATACACAGTATTTACATGCTGTTGCATAAGGGCAGTAGCACCATTCCATGTTTTGAGTGATTAGGTAGATGAAATTTCCCCGGTATCTATCGACACTTCTACCGGTCATAGAAGGATCCATCATGGGCCATATTGAGTTTTCTGGTTGGTAGATTGGTCAACTTATGGCTTAACATGACAAAAGTGTAGCCCATATCGTTTTCATCGACTAATGAAACACATGTTCCGATTATAGTGGTGGGGTCATGACAGTTTGGTTGGCAATGGACCATTCCGAGGTGTTTGTTCTTGCGTCTGACTGGTACCTAGTTGATGAAGGTATTCGTATGCAAAGCTTGGTGCTTACAGGTTTAACTTGGAAGTTTTTACTGCTAGTAATTAGCGAAGTTTTATATTTACTCTTTTTGCATGAAACTGTTGCTTCTTGATACAATTTTGTTTTGATGGAGAATCGAAGTACCTTTATAAGGCAACCTACATATAAAACACGCATATTACTTCTTCGAAGTAAGATTGTTCTTTGAAGGTGCTACATGTGATGATATAATCATTTAATTGTGAATACTTAAGAGACAAACTGATCAATAGCATCAGATAACGACTTTTCCAAACTGATATATTCGAAATCTAAAATTTCTCTACTTTTAGAATCGTCCATAGTTGCAAATTCATCTTTACTGAAAGTCCCTGGTTTACCAACCGGAACCTTCGAAGAAGCTTGAGGATGAACCTTGTGCAAAGTATCAAGAATTCTTTGAGAGTCAAAAGCACCTTCGCTGACAATTATGGTTTGATCGGCAATCTTTTCATTTCCAACAACCGCAATATGTGCTTTTGCTACATCACGTACGTCCACCCAGTGACCGTAATGATCAGGAATTTCATCCCCTTCTGTCAATTTAAAAAATGAGTGAATAATTTCTGCGGAGGCGTTCACGGTACCTTTTGCATCTTCTGCAAATAATTGCGGACCAAACACATAAGAAGGATTGAAAATAGTAAGGGAGAATCCAGGCTTTTCAACTTCGACAAACCTTAGAGCTGCTTTCTCTGAAAACTGCTTTGATGCAATGTAACCCAAAAAACCATTATCTAAAGCTTGATCTTGAGTCACCTTGTTCCATGTCTGTTCAGAAATCTTGTAATTAGCATCCTTCAAGAATGCCCAATCGAAACGAGTGGCAATGGAGGAGGTAATGGCAACGCGGGTGATTTGGGGTCCCCATTTTTTGATTGCCTTCAAAGCGTTGACAGTCCCATTGATAGCAGGATCGATAATCTGGGTTTGAATATCTGTGACATTGAAATTAACGGGAGAAGCAGTATGTAAAAATACAGTGACTTCTGGGTGTTTCTTCAAGGCTTCATCGAAGGCACCCTCAGCAGCAAGTTCTTCGACAATTTCATACGTAAACCGAGCAGAATTGAATTGCTTCTTGATCTTATCACCTTTTGCAGCAGTTCTTACTGAACCCACAACGTTATAACCTTTTTTGAGAGCGAGATCAATAATATGTAAAGCGATAAACCCTGAGGCACCGGAGACAAAAATAGTAGTCATTAGTTGGTAGATAGTATATTGTACATTGGTTTGATATGAGGTATTGACTTTATAAGTAATAAGATACGTTCGCTTACATATGTGCTTACAAATGTGCTTACAAATGTGCTTACAAATATGATGTATAAATCATTTTCAACAGCTGCTTAATAAGGCGACAACGCTAGAATAGACTTTCTCTTGCCCATTTCGTCTCTTCCGTGTGGTCCGCGGATGCACTATTAGGATTAACATTTCCTACTGTAAGAGAATTAATTACAAAATTCAGCTTCTTCATAATAAGGGTCGTGCGAATATTCCCACCGAAACTTAAAACCTGCAGTAGTAGTTAGTCTCTTACAAATATTCTATGCTGAAAGCAGCTTTGAAGCTCTAAGTATCAAGTTGGGTTACATTAGTACGATAAGCTACATTTTCTTACACTGAGTATATGCTACTTTTGTATCTTTGGGAGGAAGTTTACGTATCTTATTGGAAGCAATGACTCTTTTCAAGGTGATCCCTGTTTGCCCGTTCTTATGTAATAATGAACTAATGACCATAGTGATCGGTTTTCGTTCAAGTAGAAACAAAACTGAAGTATCCATCAGGCTTGCGCTCCCCAAGGAAGGTCAGGCTTTGTGTTGAGCTAAAATAGCTTTATCAAACGATTACGCTTTATAAATAATATATTAGACTGCTCTAAAACGGTAGGTTTAGTGAAATCAACTCGTATATCTATACCGATTACCAGACACAACATATATCTGGTAAGATTATGAATGATATTAAGTAGTTTATGAATCCAAAATACATCTTCAACACTTAATGCCTTGGTTATTTCTTTGGCCAAGTTCCCCACACTTGTCTATAGCTGTGGCGATATCCATCCTTTACTTTTTCTTGAGTCTTCTATTAGTAGAAAAATGAGAAATAACAGCCAAAACAGAAGATATTAGCAGAGTGTAGATTATACGGCCTTCGTTTCACTGAAATACATCACTTGCATTAATACCTGCATTAGCGAATTAGTTCTCGCTTAATAACTCATCGCGCATTGACATCTGCAAGGTTTAGTTCATGATATGCACAAAGTCACGTGATTCCGGCGATGTATGCAGAACAAGGCAATCTTATCAACCGAACCATTGCAAATATATTGCCGATCGCCGTTCGAAAGTTGGCATTTATCTATTTTCATCTGCTGATCGCTCTTTCAAAAGTATATAAATATATATATATATATTTGTGGTTAGAGGATATCATGTGGCCCCAACCGATATCCTAATCGAAGAGATCAGCTATGCTGTATTTACTTAAAAGTGGTGAACTATAAACCCCAAGTATTCTGAGAGCACGAACTTGAATAAACATATATTATATAAGAATTTTCTGTATCCCATGTAAATTGGAACGCAGCAAACCTTCGTTTTTTAAACACATAGATCTAGCTTCGAAGTAGACACGAAGAATAACTAAAGCCAAACTAAGTGATACTCAACCTTACAAACAACTTTGAGTTAAGTAGTCGTTTCTGGCAATGGGAATTTATACATCATTGCTCTTCTTGTAACAGAATATTGGAGAGCCTTCGTTGATTTTCTTTGAGATTTGAATTTTTCTCTTCCTCTGTCAATATCAGCAAGATTATCTGTTTGAATTTTTCAAGAGTTTCCGAATGATAATGATATGGTGGTTTCATTAATACCGAAGCTGCGTAATCAATCAAATAAACATGACCATATGAGATGATGATGTTCTCCTTGTAGATTTCTCTATGATTGATTCCAAGTTTTTCACCTATTAATTTTAGATTGGCAACGCTATCATCTAGCAAGCGTTGTGTTGGATCTGGAGCTGGAAGCTCTTGTTGAGAAGCACTCTTAGTTTGTTTTGGGTCTGCTTTATCGTGAAGCAAAGTTCTATCTGGTCCTAAAGAATTGAAAGAGTAATTGAAGTCTCCTATGAGCGTTGTTCCTGCGCTCACCCTATAATCATAATCCTCACCTATGTACGACATCATAAAGAATAGACCCTTAGTGTGTAACCTCTCTCCCTCGTATAAACATAAGATTCCATGATTGTAGTATGTAGGAGAAAAGGTATTTTCTTTACCTAAATCTTCGAAGTATCTGGTTATTCTTCTGAGGCAGATTACTTCCTTTGTAAATATTTTAATAGCCAACTCCAGGACTTCATTGTCTTCGACACGGAAATCTTTATCTTCAATAGCCAAAAGCTCAGTATCATATAATTTGATCACCACATAGTCATCGGCTTTCAACTTCGGGTGCTCT